>BTPG01000002.1:169936027-170348527 GCA_036245525.1 Semisulcospira habei
CGTTCAGACTTCGTAATTTCAGTTAGTCCTTTTGTCCTGCATTATCATAAGACATACATACTAAGAACATTTATAAAGAAAATACATGTATTGTGAATTATGAATCCTGTACTGCTGGAGTTGATCACTTTAACTTATTTAGCCCCAACACCCTGCAGCAGGAGATTGACCATGAAATTCAAGGGTTTTTGCCAGATTAGCTTGGTGCCTTCAGGCGCCAAACTAATCTGGCACTACCCTTGAGTTATCATGGTCAGTCCACCTCCTACAACTGGTACAGTCGTTAAGTAACACTTTCAAAATTTAGTAAATGCACCCAACAGGCTAAAAGTGTCAACCTTCACCGTATGCTGCTAAGAACTTCACAATCCTTTCAATGTGGGCGACTTAGTCGCCCATGGTTTTCATATAGGCAGTCTGCCGTTTATCCTCATCTGTTGGGTGTGGGTGCCTTAGGCGCCCATGGTTTTCATAAAGGCTATCTGCTCGATTTATCCTGATCTGTATGGTATGGGCATCCATGTGGTAAAATCCGCACAAGGGTGTTGCTTTGTTTCTGTGCCTCGGGACTGTTGCTAGTCAGTCTGCTTTTCCTGTGGCTGATGTGTACACCCTAATTCTGGCCTGTAATGCAGGGATGGTGAATGCAGTGAAATATCCACCTCCAACCCAATGATTGTATACAAAAGACAAAATGTTAACCTGCAACATGCTGATCTCCACAAAACATAGCCAAAACTAGAAGAAAAAAGAAATGCAGTCAAAAACACCGTGAATAAAGATCTAACTCGGTGGAGTAAATTCAAGCGCCAAACAAGAAAGTTTAACCACACAAACGCCAGATTACAATAACATTATGAAGGTACCCACGTGTAAGTTAGACAACATTCTAAGCTAGAACTTTAAATCCTAATCTCTAATATATATGGGGATAGTTTATAAAGGCAGATTGAGATATGTACAGCATAATGCAGCATTAAAACATGGTTTGGTGCGGTGACGATAAAGAGATTCAGCATTTCAAAGCAAAACTTCATCGACACACACCTGAACTAGACATGACAATTCATTCCGACTTGTCAAGGGTTGCATTCACTTTTCTAAAGCTTCGTATTCCAAATGCAATGTTGCCAGAACATTGCGTATGTTGCAGTCTCACACAAAATCACAGGTAATCGGAATAATTTTGCAAGATGAATCTGGGCCAATGACAGTCTGAGATCGTCTGAGATGACATCGTCACTGAGAGCCTCCTTTGTTAGGCTACTGTGTCCGAGTCTGAAAGTATCAGCCCTCGCTCACTCACACACACACACATTGCGCTGCAGAACACCGTTAGCAACGGTGCGGTTTTGCCTAGATCCGTAAGGGTTTCCCGCCAAAATCCAGTATGTTCTGTTGTAGCAAATTATGTGGAAAGTGTCCTTATGTGGTTTGGGCAAAGTTTGATAATTTCAATCTTGAATGGAGACTGTTGTTGTGTGGTGTACTGAAATTACTGTGCTGGCTTCAAACATATGAACAGCATTCCATCCTGGTTAAATTTCTCTCAGTCGGTTTCGAGTTTTAGTTCAACACGAGATGAACATCACTAGGTTGACCCATGTAAGAACAAACAGGAACATAGAGTTACCACAGAGAATGACCTCTGAATAAAACAATACCGGTGTTTAAGCAATGTCAGTTTCACGAAAGGTCACTAACTCCCAAAGCTGGAGTGAAGATGTGCAACTGTTATTTAGCACTCATCACGCACGCACACACTTACTTACTTATGCCTGTCACCCCTCCCCGGGTATAGGCCGTCGACGAGAGACCTCCAGCGACTCCTTGCTTTGGCTGCTCTCGTGCGACTGTTGTTGACAACTGCTTTCTTCTGCTTCCTCACTTCTATCTTCTTCAAGGTCTGTGACGACAGCCAGTCCTTGTGATGGTGTTTCCTGAACCCTACAGTGTCTTTGCAGGTTGAGTTCAGCGCCTCTCAAACTGCCTTCCACTGCTGCTCTGTGGTGACCGCCTCCTCTTCATTTACTAGCTCCTGTAGCTCTTGAAACCGGAAACATCTTGAAGGGATCTTCTAAATTTTGTGCTAATGCAGATATGGTCTATTTGGTTCTCTGTAGTATGGTCAGGTGAGACCCAAGTTGCTTTGTGTATTCTTCTGTGTGGGAAGATGCTGCCTCCAATGACAAGTCTGTTTAGAGCACAAAAGTCTACAAACCTCTCCCCGTTTTCACTCATCTCCCCTAGTCCCCGTCTCCCCATCACCTCTTCATATCCGGTGTTGTCCTCGCCTATTTTGGCATTAAAATCACCCATGACGATGGTGATGTCTCGCTTCGCACATTTGTCCACAGCACTCTGGAGTCGGTCATAGAACTCTTTGTTTCTCTTCCTCATCACTGTCATTAGTGGGCGCATAACACTGGATGACGTTCAGCTTAATCTTTTTCTTGGTTCTAAAGGCTGCTGTGATAATTCTTGGCCCAAGAGGTTCCCAGCCCATCAGCGCTCTGTGTGCCACTGGTGACAGCATGAATGCTACTCCTTCTGTATGGGGGGCATTCTCCTCTTCATGACCTGAATACAGAATCATCTCACCACGTAACAGCCTTTTCTGGCCAGACTGTGTCCATCTGGCTTCACCGATACCTAGCAGGGAAAGGTTGTACTTTTGCATTTCCGCTGCTATCTGGGCGGCCTTGCCGCTCTGGTACATGGTCTTGACATTCCATGTGCCCATGGTTGTGTCCCTGGATAGAGAGAGGCGGCTCAGTCCTGTGGCTTCCGGCTTTCACCACAGGACGTCATAAATCTTCTGGTAGAAGAACCTTCCTCCTCCAGGAAAGGAATTGCTGTTTGTCTTTTCGTCAGCGTTTTTGTAGCTATTTCATTATTTGCAGGGTGGGGAAGCTACCCCCACGCCCAACCCCCTTACTAGGAGGACCAGGGTTTTCTGTCGGGGTCACCTTCCCTTAGACCATGTTGGTTCACGGCACCAGACCTCATTTCATTCGGTGCACCCCTCTCGCGAGGGACCCCCTATCCACCACAGAGCGGGCGCATTAGTCACTCAGACCATCGGTGAAGGCTAAACTGTGATGTGCAGTGTATGCGTCTATATGCAGGACTGTTTAGGGCTTTGCAGACATATCTGCTCATCAATAGAGAGTAAAATTAGTATGCAAATAAGTTAGTTATTTGGGTTTGACGCTGAGCAGGCGACTAAGGCCATCTCACGGCGGTGTATGCAAATAAGTTTACAGATATGCGATGGTTGAGTTTTCAAAATGCAACATCCTATGCTTTTCCACAGAGTGACCTGATATTGATCCTTGGAAACTCAGATTTGCGGACAGCAGACTACGCTGCACAGCTGTACCATGATGGTTTTGCACCAGTAGTTGCTGTGTCTGGCAAAGAGGGACATGGAACAAAAGGTTTGATTTCCGAGTTTGACTTGTCTGAATGAAAAAAATAAGTTTTTGATCACCCCTTTGCATGTGCCATTACCAGAATGTTAACCCTTTGGCTGCCAGTAGCACACTGTCACGATGATTCCTGAAGGAATCGTGACAAAAAGCACTACTGACAGTCAAAGGGCGAACAGTGCCACTGGCTGTATGCACCAAGGGGGTTATAAGAACCAGATCAACCAATTAAGTTTCTTGTGCCTTATCTCCAGCAATGTATGCAGGATGTTGTAATATATATATATCATGAAAGACATGGTCTGGAAACAGATAATGGTCTTCCAAGCAGGAGGCTTCTCTATCGCTGAGAAAAAGATTTGAATTATCTGCGAACCTTAAAATCTATCTTTTAACCCTTTGGCTGTTGGTAGCACTTTTTGTCGTGATAATTCCAGACAGAATCATCGAGAAAAAACCTGACCAACAGCCAGATGGTTAATTAAATGGATTATCTTATTCACGTACATATGTTAACTTTGTACATTCCCAAATTTGAATCATTGTGCAGGGAAGTGGGAGGCACCAGAGGCTATCATCTTCTCGCGGCATCTGCTTCAGTTGGGTGTACCATCAAGTAATATTATCATGGAAACAGAGGCTACAAACACAGGTGAAAATGTTCGATTTACACAGCAGCTTTTGCGTTCTCAACAACTTCAACATGCTGTTGACCACCCCAAAATTGTCGACCCTTCCTCTTTGATTCTTGTTCAGACGCCATTCATGGGGCGCCGGGTGTATACCACATTCATGAAACAGTGGGAAAAAGCAGACTCGGTGTCTGTGAAAGTGACCTCACCACCGATTCCACTGTCTGAGTATGCTGATGAAGAAGCTGGATACAATACGCTGATGGATGTTGTGGCAGAAATGGTCCGCAACATGCGAAGAGTCCTCTGCTACCCTACACTGGGCTTTCAGATAAAACAGCAGGTCCCCTCAAATGTCTTGGAAGCTTTCAGTTTTTTGCAGAATTTTCTAAAAGACAATCGATCCTTACGAGATTTGTAACTACAGGTATCGTGCAGCTCAATCCCTTGTTTATGCAACCAGTGGCTGCATATTCTATTTGTCAGCTTGTCATGTAACAGCAAACATACACATACAAAACAGTGGTACAGACACACACACACACTTTTCTGCTTGTGATCACAGGGGTGGGTGTGTATACAGTACATGTACTTCAGATCAAGTGAAACTTTGAGAAAAAAAGTGTTAACTTTTATTCAATGCATGGGGCATCCGAACTACCCTGTTAAAACAAAATTACTGTAGTAGGAAAATCCATTTGTAACTCATTCTGAAAACCTCAACCAGTTGGGAGAAAAAAAGCACACATACTGGTAATCATTTAAGAGGAAAATCAGACAGGCGTACAGATTCTTTTACAACAGGAAGACAAATGTGGACCTTTGTCCTGAACAAAATACTCACTGGGTCAGTTGCATGAGTGAGCTCAAATCCTGTGCAAGCCAATAAGCAAGGTGCTCCGCTACAGGATTTAAGCTCATTCATGCAACTGAGGCCTGATTCACATAAGTGTATCCTCTTCGCAAAGTGAGGTATGGTGGGGTACACTCAGCAAAATACAAACAAGGTGAACAAATTCAAACCAAGCATCCCACAAACGAGCATATAATCATTTCTTTCATACTTAAACGAGCAAAACACCACCCTGGTCACCTCCCTTGACCTCAGCAGGCATGTGTGACAGATCAGGGATGGTAACCAATGTGGCACCAATGTTTCTGCAACCAGAAACCTGGCTTTTCAAGAACAGTAGATTCTGAAATTTCCACAGCATTATGAACAAAAATGCATAAAAACATACCACAACCGCAAAGAAAACAATCCTAGAGCACCTTCATGTCTCTGGATTGTTTAACACTTATTTGAAGAATAAAGTTGGATACTTTGCCATACAGCGTATGTTTTTATCTATATAGCCCCAATGCACTACAGAAGGAGATGGTTTGACCATTCAATTGATAATTCAAGAGTAGTGTCAGATTAGCTTGGCACCATCAGACGCCAAGCTCATCTGGCACTACCCTTGAATTATGGTCAATCCATCTCCTGCAACTGGCACATTGTCATCAGGACTAACACCAGCAAAATTTCGGAAATGTAACCATGGGGCAAAATGGGTTTAACCTTCCCCATTCGTTGTGTTGAAACTTACATGGAGTACATCCTGGGTCTTTAGAGACCCATGGTTCTCAAATAGTCATTTCACTAGATATACCTTGCTGTACATCATGGGTCTCCAGTGACCCATGGTTTTTAAATCCGTTTATTTAGATAGTCCTTGCAGTACGTTGTGGGTATCCAGTGACCCATTGTTTTCACAGTTGTTTTCCTAAATACTTTGGTGTACGGTTTGGGTCTCTAGTAACCCTCAGTTTTTATGACTGCTTCAGTAGATCATACAACTTTGTTGTTTATTTATTCCTTTATTTAGCAACAAAACAAAGTCAAAATTTAGGGGGTGGTAGAAAAACCTTTCATTAACAAAGTCATAAACGCTTGTTCAAGTAATTTAAAAAGAGACGGAATTATCTGCATTTATGTGCAAGTGTGGGGCTTTTTTACCCAGGGTGTACAGGGAAGGTTAAACCATTTGGCCCTAATACACTACACCAGGTGACGGACTGACCATCATGGTTCAAGGGTGGTACCAGATTATCTTGACACTGAAAGATGCTGAGCTATTCCAGCACCACACTTGAACTATCATAATCAGTCTCTCTTTGAAAAGGTTTGAATTGTATTCCCAAATTTGTGAATTTTTATCATTGGGCTCAATGTCTCGAGCACTTCTTTTGAACTGTAATACTGCGTATAAAACACTGATTCTACCTGTGCATAATTTTCAGACGGTTCATGAAGCACGAGGACACAAAAATATCAGTGCTTATACCATCTGCATTTCAGATTTTATAACTTTTTGTATACATCTAAATGTCATTTGCAAAAGACGTATGTATCAATGCAAAGCATCACCCATGTTAGTGGGTTTTAAATGGTTGCACAGAAGGAATCTCGGCTTTATGAATAAATGCAGATTTACACAACTGACAAGAATTTGTATTAGGGCTCCCATTTTCACAGCAACTTAAAAGGTATAATACCTCTAGATCAAAATTGAAAAATGTTACACAGGCCCCATTTGAACATTTTCAAGGAAAAAATAAATTGGACCAGTAATTAGCATGTTCTTTATATAAATGAAAAATAATGCGTCTCGGACACAGATGCGCTGAATTTAGTTCATCTGTCCATCACATTTTCACATGTGATTTGAATTTTAGTGCATCATTAGACAGGAAGAAATGGGAGCCCTGATCATGTATCAGTATGTGGAAACTGTTTTATGAAGTGTACATTGGTAGTGTTTCTTTTTTTCTGACTCCATGTAAAACTCTGTAACAATTGCAAGTCTTCACCTTACCACTTTCAAATACATGTACAATGTGTAGTAATACTATTTACATGTACTTGGGGTTGGCAAAATCCACTTGTCCAACACAATAAGATGAACACAAGTTTCCATTTGCCCGGCTGATGAGCTAACCCTTAGGTTGTCCATAGCGCTTTTTGTTGAGGTGATTCTTTCAGGAATCGCCTAAAAAAAAAAGCACTACTGACAGCCAAACGGTTAACCTATTCCAGACTAACATTAACCCATATCATACTGAGGCTAAAAGCTTCAAATATGTACACTGCCATATGCAAGCTACATTATAGTACTTACAGATAAGGATATAAACCAATGGCTTTAGTTCAAGGGTGGTGCCAGAATAGCTTGGCACTACCCTTGAACTATTTTAGTCAAACTTATTTCACACACTGGTGTATTCTGAATGATAAGGATTAATTTATCTGGATCAACCTTCATAATTTACTGGTGGTTGCAGATTAGCAAACCAGCCACCACTCTTAACCTTCACCTGACTTTGGACTGCACACGATGATGTGGGTCCTACAGAACCCATATTTTTCGAAGAGCAATTTAACTGGTTATCCCTGTCCTGATGGCATGGGTCCTACAGGACCCATATTTTTCAAAGAGCGATTTAACTGGTTATCCCTGTCCTGATGATGTGGGTCCTACAGGACCCATATTTTTCAAAGAGCAATTTAAATGGTTATTCCTGTCCAAATGATGTGGGTCCTACAGGACCCATACTTTTTAACACTATAGTACACATCACTGGAAGCATCTTTGTGCTCTTAGTCATCATGGTGGAGAGAAAACGGCCTGAAACTTCTGTTTCCCTGCGAAACGAGTGAAAGTTTACCATTTTCAAGAAACTGAACTGAAACTGGTCGATTTTGCATGGGCTTTGACACCCTTCAAAATTAAAAAAAAAAAAAAACCAACAAACAACAAACTGAGGACATCATCATCTGGATAGGAATATTCACCTTACTCTTTAAAAAGTATGTGTCCTGCATGACCCACACCATCGTTTATATGTAGGAAAAATTCAAACATTGTTTATTTCTCCATCAATTATTAACATATTTTGGTAAAATGTCTTTTATGAGCTTGGAGCATTTTTAAAATTTCACTGAAATATTCCCAGTAGTTTGAAATATTTGCAATTAAACACCCTCTTGGGTCCTCCACGACCCAGGAAGCACGGTGAAGGTTAAACCTATCATGGTAGATTCACATCCCAAACTGGACTATAGTTTTCATTATATGACTTCCAATGCTCGATACTGACATTGAAATAAATTCTCTTCTCACAAATGTTGTTCTCTTCACAGTGAGGCATGATGAGGTTCACACAGCAAAACAAGGTAAACACAAATGTAAACCAAGCATCCCACAAACAAGGGTGATTTGACATCATCACTCTTTTTATAATTAAATAACTCTTTGACCAAGCAAAACGCCACCCTGGCTACCTCCCTTGATCTACATAGCGGATCACAGGTGGCGAGACATGGTAAGCAGTGTGGCAAGACGCAACCAGAAACATGGCTTTCAAAGAACAAAGCAGATCTGTCCAGATCATTCTGGACAAAAAGCAAACACTTCAAAACATAATAATAATAATACATAGTTCTTGTATAGCGCTGTTCTCCAGGAAGACACTGGACTCACTGCACATGCACAACAGCACACCCTTTCTCTCTCAGACACACGCGCACAATTATACACTACTTTAAACCACCCCATCCCTTCCCCACACCTTACATTCACTTCCTCTGGGATCAGAATAGGTGGCAGTCAGTCAACAGTTAGCTATATATGAGCTAAGTGTTAAATGCCCGACAAAAAAGAAAAGTCTTTAAGTGAGCCTTGAACTGTGACAATGTGGGCAGATTCCGCATTTCCGTTGGCAGCGAGTTCCACACACTTGGGGCGAAAAAGGTGAAAGAACGCTCCCCGACAGTTTTCATGTTAAGCTTCGGGATTTTTAACAGCTTTTCACTGGAGGAACGGAGGGTGCGTGATGGCTGATAGGCAGACAGCTTGGCAGAGAGGTACGGCGGGAGAGATCTGTCAAAATGCCGATAGGCGAAAATTGCAATTTTGCACTGGCAACGGAATTTGACGGGCAGCCAGTGCAGCTGCTTCAGTAGAGGCGTAATGTGGTCTCTCTTTCGTTTCTTCAAGATGAGACGCGCCGTGCATTGTTTTGAATCATCTGCAAGCGTGAAATCTGATCGGCCGGTAAACCTGCCAATACAGAATTGCAATAATCGAGCCTGGAAGTAATGAATGCATTTACAAGTCTTGACGCCGTACCTTCTGTGAGTTACATACCGAGTTACACACAAAACACTCCTAGATCACTGTCATGTGTCAGTATATAAATGTGAAAAACAGAGTTGGGCACTTTGTTGGTGTATTTTCTTTTTAACCATTCGGCCTTGACACACTACACCAGGAGATACACTGACCATGATACATGTGCTTCAAAGGTGGTGCCAGAACAGCTTGGCGCCCAAAGGCGCCAAGCTATTCTAACACCACCCCCTGAACTATCATGGTCAGCCTCTCTCTGAACTGGTTTGTAATCTTGAGAAAGGGAAAATCCAAAATTTCTGATTTTCAACCATCCGGCTCAGTGTCGAACATATCTTTCAAAAATGATCTGACAAGTTCACATTTTTCTGACTTACATGCCTGGCTGACTAGTTTTGATAAAGTTGCACAAAATTGTGCCAGGCCTGATAAACACATTAACTGTTTATTTTATTCACACGCAGCTTTTTTCACAGCTGGTAATTATCAATAATCTCTTTCAATTTCAGAGCAAAGTATAAAAAAAAATTTAAAAAAATGTGACACAAGCGCTATGCAGGCTTTTCCGTAGGATATAAAATTGTCTGTCATAGAGACAGACAGCAAGACAGTAAATCCGTCCCGGGCGCTCTAGAGTCCATCGCATACTTGAAACACAGCAGGCATAAGTTAATTTTGTCTCAAGATTAGTACATCCTGGAGACTGACATTTTTCCATTTTTTTCTGTCCCTGTCAAAATTTGTTTGTCAAATATGGAGAATTTTCCATTAACAAAAAGCCTGGATATGCATACTTGAACTTTTAGGTCATGGAGAAAAACAGCTGGGTTGTGCCTGAGTAGTATAATAGCACCTCTAAATGACAAACTAACATGACAGTATCCTTGAGCCATCATAACTGATTCACACGCTGTAAACAGTGTATGTGAAAGGGTCATGAAAGTAAGTAGTGAAGTCCAGTTAAGACGAACACTGATAACACAAAATTCTGGTTAACACAGTGTTCAGTTTCCCTGGAATCAATTTCCTTTGCTTCCCAATGTGCTTAATACAAACTCCTGTTAAGAAATGATATTTGGCATCCCCTGGGGTTTTCGTTATCAGGACTTGACTCAATGCCATTCACAGTACTGCTGCTTAAAGCCAAGAGTTGGAGGAATGAAGTCATGACAGTTGCAGTTCAAAGGCCAAGAGATCAGTGTAATTTTCACCTTCACAAGATTAAGGGGAGCAAAACAAAGTCTAAATGTAAAACAAAACCTTGTGAATCCACTCATTTGTACTGTAAACAGCACTGTTGGCAACATGCGCAAAGGGATTAATCCATTTAACCCCATGGTTAACCCCAAGGTAATCTGGTACTGGTCACCTTTGTATCATCATGGGTGATCCATCTCCTGCTGCAGTGCATTGGGGCTAAATTATAGGTTAAATGTTACCTCCAAATTTTCATTCACGTGATTTTCATAAACTGAAATGGACTAACGCCAGGTTGAGTGGGAAACCACTCCATGTTGGAACGGTACAAAACCCGGTAGCTAGTGAACCAGCAAAAGACTGCTATAAAAGCTGCCGTGACTTTCTGGCTTAGCGTGTGGAACCGGTACACGACAGTTATTACAAGCATGAACTCCCACAAAACTGTCAGCATGGCTAATCCAATGAAAACTGCTTTGATGTATGGCGTCAGTTCCTTGTAAAATGTCTTTGTGTCTGTTATCTCTTGAATGCTAACTTTCCTCTTATCTTGCAAGTGTTCATCTTCAAGCAACTCTCCCAGTTTTCGCCATTCTTTGAAACATTTCACTTCTTCAGAAATAGTCAACAAGTTGTGTATCAACAGAAAAACGTGACCAGAAATGTCGAAGCCAAGCCAGCCTTTCCCGTGTCCTGTGCACGTAATTTTGTCTCCGATTTCACTGTCAGTGCACATTCCAACAGTACTTTCAATATGCAGGAATCCTTTTACGCACACGTACCACTGAAGCGTTGCCACAACCATACGCAGCAAATGTCGACGAACCGCTGACCACTGTCCACAGCAGTAAACCCAACTGGTAAGCGCCACGTAAGCCGTTACGAAAGTTACTGTCCATCCCCAACCAAGCTTGACAAAATACAGATTGAGAAAGTTTTGTTTGTCAGAAAAATATGACTTGGGTACCATAAATAAATCGCAGATCACTGAACCCACCATGACACCGATGAGGTACACGCCGATCTTGACAGCCGTGTCAATGAACAAGACTGACCGGCATACTTTTAAGATGACCATCAGTACAAAATGTCCCACATGTGTAGGCTCTGGTAGAGGTTTTGTACCTGTCCGAGGTGTTTTTCTGTCGAAATAATCATTGTGAAAACTGCGTTTGCGACCAGCGCCTTGCCTGGAAGCCATGTTGGCATAGTAATGAACGTTAACTCATGCAATCTGCCTGGGTGACGGTCAACTAGCCCATATACTAACTCGCTCAGTCAGCCAAGGCAAGGGGTCAACTCGCCAAAGGCAGTAGTCCAAAAGCTAGCTCGGTCTACCACTCGATAAGATGGGTTTCAAAGTGTACCGTAGTATTTCCTGAGATGTTTAAGCCATGTTCCCCGAAAATCCTTAGAAACACACAAGAGATGTAGCCGATGGCGCAAGGGTACTCCCATTCACGTTCTTTGCAGATGCTAAAATGAGGTTGAGAAACATTTTCCTCTAAATAAATCAGAATTCATTCCAGAAGCCCAAATCAGACAATTATTATGTTAAGGCACACCTTTTGCATCCTCTGCCCCCCCCCCCCCCCCCCCCCCACCAAAAAAAAAAAAAAAAAAAAAAACAAAAACAGAATGAGAAAATATTAAATCTCTGGCTCATAGTGAAGGTATTTGTGCACCCAGTAAACGGCCATTTCTGCAAAATCGCAAAAAAAGACAAACATAATGTGTCAAATGCCTTCAGACATTTTCTGTAACACTGGCAGTCCATTTTCAGGCTTACATTAAAACAGGATGTCACAATTATTATAAACTTGACTAGGTGATGCTGTGATCACTGTGAGTGCTACCGTGACCCCTACCCCCAAGTTGTAAAAATACACAAAATTAATTAGATAAAATTACTAAAGTTATTCCATTTCATTTGGACCTCTCTTTATACCTATTACGTTTCAATAATGTGAGCATAAAGTGCAAGAAAATTAGGAAAGTCAGCATCTTTTACGGTACATTAATGGTGAATGATAGCTTTTTCTCATTTAAAATTGCCGAATTGGGAAACGTACGTTGTTTCCGATGCCCTCAGAAATTTTGTATACAACTGATAGGTCTTTGTTAGGTTTCACTGGTTAGGATAGAGTACCACAGTTACACCCAACCTGATTTTATGATGCTGTGATGCATTTAGGGGCCACAGTGACTGAATCTGCTGCCCTACCCCCATTTTACCAGTACGCAAAGGAACACAAATGATCATGACAATTGCTTATGTCAGACTCCTCTGTTAAATATTTTTTGTTGCCAGTTTTCTTTAAAAAGTATGCATACTGAGCATACAAATTTGTGATCATTTAATTAATTTCAATGTGCCCCATCAATTTAATTGTAACTATTTTTAACTGGCTGGTGATATGTTACCTAGTGCAAGGCAGGTCTAGTAAGGTCTCCCCTTTTCCTTTCATTTATTTTCGTCTAGAAATGTGTAAATATGAATATGCGTAATAAAGTTTCATGGTTCCTAAAAACAATGTTATCAAAATACTTAGTTTCCACATGTCCACCATGAGATCACCACTTCCACCTTCTTCTGCAACGTTCAATTCCTTGATGGCTGTCTTTAAATCTTATATTGTTCTTGCTGCCAATAAGTGAGCTGTCAAGAGCTCGGCAGCATGTTTTCAGAGTTTGGTGTACAGGGGCGTGTCTTCAGGTCAGAACTGCCAGCAGACTGCTTCTTTGTATGGACAGGTTTGGAAAATGTGCTAAGGAGACTGATTTTCTATGCCAAATTCGCATAGGGCTGTTTCCGCATGACCCAGTCTCACGAGGCGAGTCCAGCAGGGTCCGTACAGTCTGTGAAAATTTGTGAAAGTTGTTAAAAAAATGACAAGGCTTTTTCAGGGCCCTGGAAAGTCTGTCAATTTCAGTCCTTTTCCTTAAAGTCTGTGAAAGTTTGTAAAAAATGACGAAGTGCTGGCAAACTTTTGTCTACTTCTTTTTTTTTCTCCCTCAATTTGTGACTATTCCATTGCAAACAATCATTCCGACACTTGTTGCAAGTGATCAATATTTAGCTCTGATCATAAAATGACTGCATGGCCTTTCTGCCAAACATTCTGATTGTTTATGCTTCTACCTCGAGCTCCACCATTCGCTAAGCGTTCTTTTAATAATAATAATAATAATAATAATACCGTTATTATATAGGCGCTTTTTCTCAATTTTGGGGCGAATCGACTCAAAGCGCCATGAACTGAAACCCAACACGCACACTCACGTAACAGACACGGATTTACGCCATTTAAGACAAACACAGTACAAGACAGATGAAGGGCCAGTTCAGCTACTGAAGTTACAGAGATTTTTGATCGCTTGTATTTGAAATTTATAAAGTGGCCTGAAACCAGTACCAAAGTGTGGGGGATGGGTGGGGGGTGGAAGAACCGGAGTACCCGGAGAAAGAACCCCCGACCGTGCGCCCGAATAAACGGTGACACTTACCTGAGGAGAAAAGTCCGACGCCAGAACCCGTTTAAGAACCTCGCACCTTTGGCATTGGTAGCAGGCGCCTTAACCACTGTGCCATCTCTTCATGCATTAGACACAAAAGCTTCAATGAGCTGCTGATACAGAGTGATCTAATTAAAGTGTGTATACCTTCAGGCTTCAGTTTGGGTTTGTGAAACGTTTATGAAAAGTTTGTGAACTTCGTCCCTGCTTTTCTGTACGGACCCTGTCCAGAGTAATCAGTGCGTAGATGAAAGATGGTGGCCTGGCTCTCCCTGTTCAGCTTGTTGATGTTGTCTGCTCACGGGCTGCAGCCGCGATTCTGCTGTTGCCAATCACTTTGTTGCTGTAGTGTCTTGGTTTCTTTACAGGGGGTTGTGATCTTGAGGTAGTCTGGCACCATCCTTTGGCCAGGCAGTCTGCCTCTCCATTCCCAGCTACTCCAGAATGCACTAGAATCCACTGCAGCACTGTTTTGTGGACAGCACGAAAGCTTCAAATGAGCTGCTGATAAAGAGTGATCTAATTAAAGTGTGTAAACCTTCAGACTTCAGTTTAGGTTTGTGAAACGTTTATGAAAAGTTTGTGAACTTTGTCCCTGCTTTTCTGTACGGACCCTGTCCAGAGTAATCAGTGTGTAGATGAAAGATGGTTGGCCTGGCTCTCTCTGTTCAGCTTGTTGATGTCATCTGCCCATGGGTTGCAGCTGCCATTCTGCTGTTGCCAATCACTTTGTTGCTGTAGTGTCTTGGTTTCTTTACAGGAGGTTGTGATCTTGATGTTGTCTGGCGCCTGCTTTGGCCAGGCTGTCAGCCTCTTCATTCCCAGCTACTCCAGAATGCACTAGAAAAAGAATCCACTGCAGCACTATTTTGTGGACAGGGCATCCAGTCTATCTTGAAGCTTCCTGGTGAGATCAGTGGATCAAGCTGCTGCCTTTCCCTAGCTAGTGCTCTGCTGCTGTGTTGATCACCTGCAGATCTGTACGATAGTTGGAGCTGCTGCCACCAGCTGGTAAGGAGAGGGAGGTAGTAGTGTGGTCTGCACAACATATGTACACACTTCCTTCATTCCGCACGGTGTCTTGTACCACAGCTGCTGTGAGGATAGCGCTTGTGCATAATCTCCAGTGAGATGGCTTTGTGCAGTGCTGCAACCTTTGGCAAAGAGTCCTGGAACATTGTTTATGTTGTCTAGAAGGCCCTTTCGTGGGGGTAGCTTCCCCACCCTGCAAAAAAGGAAATAGCTACAAAAACGCCGACGAAAAGACTAACAGTAATTCCTTTCCTGGAGGAGGAAGGTTCTTCTACTAGAAGACTTATGACGTCCTGTGGTGAAAGCCGGAAGTCTTCGGAAGCCACAGGACCGAGCCGCCTCTCTCTATCCAGGGATACAACCATGGGCACATGGAACGTCAAGACCATGTACCAGAGCGGCAAGGCCGCCCAGATAGCAGCGGAAATGCAAAAGTACAACCTTTCCCTGCTAGGCATTAAGTGAAGCCAGATGGACGCAGTCTGGCCAGAAAAGGCTGTTAAGTGGGGAGATGATTCTGTATTCAGGTCATGAAGAGGAGAATGCCCCCCATACAGAAGGAGTAGCACTCATGCTGTCCGCACCAGTGGCACAGAGAGCGCTGATGGGCTGGGAACCTCTTGGGCCAAGAATTATAACAGCAGCCTTTAGAACCAAGAAAAAGCTCAAGCTGAACGTCATCCAGTGTTATGCGCCCACCAATGACAGTGACGAGGAAGAGAAACAAGAGTTCTACGACCGACTCCAGAGTGCCGTGGACAAATGTGCGGAGCGAGACATCACCATCGTCATGGGCGATTTTAATGCCAAAATAGGGGAGGACAACACCGGATACAATGGGGAGACAGGGACTAGGCTCGGAGATGAGTGAGAACGGGGAGAGGTTTGTAGACTTTCGTGCTCTGGCCGACTTGTCATTGGAGGCAGCATCTTCCCACACAGAAGAATACACAAAGCAACTTGGGTCTCACCTGACCATACAACAGAGAACCAAATAGACCATATCTGCATTAGCAAGAAATTTAGAAGATCCCTTCAAGATGTTCGAGTGAGGAGGGGAGCAGATGTCGCCTCAGACCACCATCTGCTTACCTTAAGAATGAAGCTCAAGCTAAAGAAAAGCCGCACAGAGACAACAAGAAGACAGCGCTATAATGTAGGCCTCCTGAGAGAAACTGGAGTTAGAGAAGAGTTCAAACTGGTGCTGTCCAACCGGTTTCAAGCGCTACAGGAGCTAGTAAATGAAGAGGAGGCGGTCACCACAGAGCAGCAGTGGAAGGCAGTTAGAGAGTCGCTGAACTCAACCTGCAAAGACACTGTAGGGCTCAGGAAACACCACCACAAGGACTGGCTGTCGGCACAGACCTTGAAGAAGATAGAAGCGAGGAAGCAGAAGAAAGCAGCGGTCAACAACAGTCGCACGAGAGCAGCCAAAGTAAGGGCACAGGGGGAATACTCGGAAGCCAACCGCGAGGTGAAGAGGAGTATCAGGGCAGACAAGAGGGCCTACACAGACAGCCTGGCAGCAGAGGCAGAAAAGGCAGCAGGCAGCGGCAACATGAAACAGCTCTACGACATTACCAGAAGATTGTCGGGTAAGTATGGCCATACAGAAAGACCAGTAAAAGACAAAGAAGGCAAGCCTATTGCAGACAGAGCAGACCAACTCGACAGATGGGCCGAGTATTTTGAAGAGTTACTGAACAGACCTAGCCCACCCGACCCCCCAGACATCCAGCCGGCAGAGACCGACCTACCCATCAGCTGTGACAGACCCAGCCGGGAAGAGATCAGAAAAGCAGTGGCATTTTTGAAGAATGGCAAAGCAGCAGGGCCAGATGGCATCCCAGCGGAGTCTCTGAAAGCAGACCTAGAGACAACAGTTGAGATGCTGTACCCACTGTTTGGAAAGATCTGGGAAGAGGAGGTGATGCCAGCTGACTGGAAGGAGGGGTACCTAATCAAGCTTCCCAAGAAAGGCGACCTCAGCAAGTGTTCCAACTACAGAGGAATCACCTTGCTGTCAGTACCAGGAAAGGTCTTCAACAGGATCATCCTAGAGAGAATGAAGAGCTCCGTTGACCCCCAGCTGAGAGACCAGCAAGCAGGATTCAGGAAGAACCGATCATGTACAGACCAGATCGCCACTCTCCGCATCATCGTGGAACAGTCTCTGGAGTGGAGCTCCCCGCTGTCGTCAACTTTGTGGATTATGAGAAAGCATTTGACAGCGTGGACTCTGTGGAAACTCCTACGACACTACGGTGTACTCACAAAGCTCGTCCGCCTGATCAAGAGCAGCTATGATGGCATGACATGTCGCTTGATCCACGAAGGGCAGTTCACCAGAGAGCTCCAGGTCAGAACTGGTGTCAGGCAGGGGTGTCTGCTGTCTCCGTTCCTCTTCCTACTGGCCATAGACTGGGTCATGAAGATGACCACAGAGCACAGACGAAGTGGAATACAGTGGACACTGTGGACACAGCTTGACGACCTCGATTTTGCAGACGACTTGGCATTACTGTCCCACACTCATCAACAAATGCAGGACAAGACCACGAGGCTTGCTGACATCTCGTCCCAAGTGGGCCTCACCATTCACAAACAGAAAACAAAGACAATGAGGCTGAACGCAACCAGGGAAGAACCAGTCTTGCTTGCTGGCACCCCGTTGGAGGAGGTGGAGTCCTTCACCTATCTCGGGAGCATCATAGACAAAAAAGGCGGCACTGATGCAGATGTCAGAGCACGAATCGGTAAAGCCAGAGCAGCCTTTCTCCAGTTGAAAAAAGTGTGGAGTTCCAGAGAGCTGTCACAACACACCAAAGTCCGGATTTTCAACTCCAATGTAAAAGCAGTTCTCCTATATGGAGCAGAGACATGGAGATTGACAAAAACCACAGTCAACAGAGTACAGACCTTCATGAACAGTTGCCTTAGAAGAATTTTGAAAATCCACTGGCCAGAGAAGATCAGCAACGTCAGACTCTGGGAGAGAACAGAGCAGATAACAGCAGAGAATGAAATTGGGCGAAGAAGATGGGGACGGATCGGTCACAGTCTGAGAAAGCCAGCTTCCAGTATCACTAGGCAGGCATTGTCATGGAACCCCCAGGGAAAGAGGAAAACAGGTAGGCCGAGAAACTCCTGGCGTCGAGACCTCCAAGCAGACATCAAGAGACTGGGAACCACCTGGAGTAGAATCGAAGGAGAAGCACAGGACAGGAGTTGCTGGAGGTCTCTCGTCGACGGCCTATACCCGGGTAGGGGTGACAGGCGTAAGTAAAGTAAGTAAGAAGGCCCTTTCCAGATGTCCTGGTATCTGAAGGGAGCTCTTCACACATCTTTGGGCTTGGTTCCAGGACGTCAGTTTTAGCTCTTTGCAGGACCTTCAGTTGGCAGTTCAGACTTGGGCGTTTCTGACGGTTCTTGGTCTGCTCCTGTAGTCTCCCATTCTGTCGGTGTTTAGTATTAGTAAGTCTCTTCATTGTGTGTGCTGTTTTGCATTCCAGAGGCTCCAACGTCCTCCATTTCCTAAATTGGGGTGCTCCAGATGGCTCTAAGAATGTCACTGCATCATGAGAATGACCCATGTTCTGCATTTTGTCAAGCCTGGCTTTTTTTGGTTTTGCAGGCAGTGTTTCATGTTGTCTGGAAACTCCTACGACACTACGGTGTACCCACAAAGCTCGTCCGCCTGATCAAGAGCAGCTACGATGGCATGACATGTCGCGTGATCCACGAAGGGCAGTTCACCAGGGAGCTCCAGGTCAGAACTGGTGTCAGGCAGGGGTGTCTGCTTCTCCGTTCCTCTTCCTACTGGCCATAGACTGGGTCATGAAAATGACCACAGAGCACAGACGAAGTGGAATACAGTGGACACTGTGGACACAGCTTGACGACCTCGATTTTGCAGACGACTTGGCATTACTGTCCCACACTCATCAACAAATGCAGGACAAGACCACGAGGCTTGCTGACATCTCGTCCCAAGTGGGCCTCACCATTCACAAACAGAAAACAAAGACAATGAGGCTGAACACAACCAGGGAAAAACCAGTCTTGCTTGCTGGCACCCCGTTGGAGGAGGTGGAGTCCTTCACCTATCTCGGAAGCATCATAGACAAAAAAGGCGGCACTGATGCAGATGTCAGAGCACGACTATCGGTAAAGCCAGAGCAGCCTTTCTCCAGTTAAAAAAAGTGTGGAGTTCCAGAGAGAGTTCCACAACACACCAAAGTCCGGATTTTCAACTCCAATGTAAAAGCAGTTCTCCTATATGGAGCAGAGACTTGGAGATTGACAAAAACCACAGTCAACAGAGTACAGACCTTCATGAACAGTTGCCTTAGAAGAATTTTGAAAATCCACTGGCCAGAGAAGATCAGCAACGTCAGACTCTGGGAGAGAACAGAGCATATAACAGCAGAGAATGAAATTGGGCGAAGAAGATGGGGATGGATCGGTCACAGCCTGAGAAAGCCAGCTTCCAGTATCACTAGGCAGGCATTGTCATGGAACCTCCAGGGAAAGAGGAAAAGAGGTAGGCCGAGAAACTCATGGCGTCGAGGCCTCCAAGCAGACATCAAGAGACTGGGAACCACCTGGAGTAGAATCGAAGGAGAAGCACAGGACAGGAGTTGCTGGAGGTCTCTCGTCGACGGCCTATACCCGGGTAGGGGTGACAGGCGTAAGTAAGTAAGTTTCATGTTGTCAATGTATCTTGGTACCTCACTACTGGTCTGACCAAGCAGTACGTGTTTGCTTGCTCCAGGATGCTGTAATTTCCGCCAATGTGATCACCACCAGTTTCTTCATCAGAGACCTTTTTTTTCACAGCTCTAGCTTCCATGTCTTCGATGTGAGGCCTCCACGTGAATCCAGTAATTTATTTGTTGCCAGTAAAGTTGGCCTGTCTATGGTACTGGAAGGTCTCCAGTTTCAAGGTGACCTCTTCCATCTGATTGAAAGAGATGGTCTAGCTCAGTTTGAGTGACAATCTATCAGTCCAGCTGCTGAATCTATTGGCAGCATCCTGGATTCTGCAGGATGCTATTTCTTTATGTTCTGCTGCGCTCCACACTGCAAAGTCATCCGCATGGAGGATGTTCAAGACGAACCTTGGTACTGTTGTACTGATGTCATTAATGTAGACCAAGAACAGCATCAGACACAACATCTCCCTGAGGTACAGCTTCCCCGAGTTTGACAAGACTGCTGAATGTGCAGACGGTAGAAGCTTCAGCGACAGCCCCTGTTAAACATGCCTTAACTAAAAAGAATTACAATTAAATTGATGGGTCACATTAAAATTAATGAAATGATCACAAATGTTTATGCTCAATATGCATACTTTGTTAAGAAGACTGGCAACAAAAATATTTAAAGAGAGGAGTATGACATAAGCAATTGTTATGATCATTTTGCGTTCCTTTGCGTACTGGTAAAATGGGGGTAGGGCAGCAGATTTAGCCACTGTGGCTCCTAAATGCACCACAGCATCATAAAATCAGGTTGAGAGTAACTGTGGTACTCTATCCTAACCAATCAAACCTAAAAAAGACCTATCAGTTGTATACAAAATTTCTGAGGGCATCAGCCCCACCCGGGTCTGCCCTGGGGGACTTGGGTGGGGTTAACTACTTTTTAGTTCCCAGGGTCATCCTGGTCAGCCCCACAGGGTGGGTTTTCCCTTCTATTCTGAGGCATGTGTTTCTGTCTACCCGGCCTTGGTCCATTCACCTGTATTTTTCTTTTTTTAACTCTCCATACTGTCTGCGCTGCCTCTAGCTCTTGACATTGGATGTGTGTTGCTAAATGGTCTTTAGCTTTATTTAGGCCCCATGTCGTAGGTTTATTTAACGTATTAGACCGGCTGGCGACATACATTCAATGTTCTGTTGTTTTTTTTTTCACAAGCAGTGCAGGCAGGTCCTGAGAAAGTCTTGTTGCTGTCGGGACGTTAAGCAATGTACAATCAATCAATCAATCAATCTGAGGGCATCAGAAACGACGTACGTTTCCTAATTCAGCAATTTTAAATGGGAAAAAGCTATCATTCACCATGAATGTACCGTAAAAGATGCTGACTTTCCTAATTTTCTTGCACTTTATGCTCAGATTATTGAACCGTAATAGGTAAAGAGAGATCAAAATGAAATGGAATAACTTTAGTAATTTTATCTAATTAATTTTGTGTATTTTTACGACTTGGGGGTAGGGATACAAAATCAACCACTGTGGCACTCACAGTGATCACAGCATCACCTAGTCACTTACTTACTTACGCCTGTCACCCCTACCCGGGTATAGGCTGTCGACGAGAGACCTCCAGCGACTCCTGTCCTGTGCTTCTCCTTCGATTTTACTCCAGGTGGTTTCCAGTCTCTTGATGTCTGCTTGGAGGTCTCGACGTCAGGAGTTTCTCGGCCTACCTCTTTTCCTCTTTCCCTGGAGGTTCCATGACAATGCCTGCCTAGTGATACTGGAAGCTGGCTTTCTCAGACTGTGACCAATCCATCCCCATCTTCTTCGCCCAATTTCATTCTCTGCTGTTATCTGCTCTGTTCTCTCCCAGAGTCTGACGTTGCTGATCTTCTCTGGACAGTGGATTTTCAAAATTCTTCTAAGGCAACTGTTTATGAAGATGTGTACTCTGTTGACTGTGGTTTTTGTCAATCTCCAAGTCTCTGCCCCGTATAGGAGAACTACTTTTACGTTGGAGTTGAAAATCCGGACTTTGGTGTGTTCTGACAGCTCTCTGGAACTCCACACTTTTTTCAACTGGAGAAAAGGCTGCTCTGTCTTTACCGATTCGTGCTCTGACATCTGCATCAGTGCCGCCTTTTTTTGTCTATGATGCTTCCCAGATAGGTGAAGGACTCCACCTCCTCCAACTGGGTGCCAGCAAGCAAAACTGGTTCTTCCCTGGTTGTGTTCAGCCTCATTGTCTTTGTTTTCTGTTTGTGAATGGTGAGGCCCACTTGGGACGAGATGTCAGCAAGCCTCGTGGTCTTGTCCTGCATTTGTTGATGAGTGTGGGACAGTAATGCCAAGTCGTCTGCAAAATCGAGGTCGTCAAGCTGTGTCCACAGTGTCCACTGTATTCCACTTCGTCTGTGCTCTGTGGTCATCTTCATGACCCAGTCTATGGCCAGTAGGAAGAGGAACGGAGAAGCAGACACCCTTGCCTGACAACGGTTCTGACCTGGAGCTCCCTGGTGAACTGCCCTTCGTGGATCACGCGACATGTCATGCCATCGTAGCTGCTCTTGATCAGGCGGACGAGCTTTGTGGGTACACCGTAGTGTCGCTGGAGTTTCCAAAGAGTCTCTCGGTCAGTGCTGTCAAATGCTTTCTCGTAATCCACAAAGTTGACGTACAGAGGGAGCTCCACTCCAGAGACTGTTCCGCGATGATGCGGAGAGTGGCGATCTGGTCTGTACATGATCGGTTTTTCCTGATTCCTGCTTGCTGGTCTCTCAGCTGGGGGTCAACGGAGCTCTTCATTCTCTCCAGGATGATCCTGTTGAAGACCTTTCCTGGTACTGACAGCAAGGTGATTCATCTGTAGTTGGAACACTTGCTGAGGTCGCCTTTCTTGGGAAGCTTGATTAGGTACCCCTCCTTCCAGTCAGCCGGCATCACCTCCTCTTCCCAGATCTTTCCAAACAGTGGGTACAGCATCTCTACTGTTGTCTCTAGGTCTGCTTTCAGAGACTCCGCTGTGATGCCATCTGGCCCTGCTGCTTTGCCGTTCTTCAAAAATGCCACTGCTCTTCTTATCTCTTCCCGGCTGGGTCTGTCACAGCTGATGGGTAGGTCGGTCTCTGCTGGCTGGATGTCTGGGGGGGGGGGGGGGGGTCGGGTGGGCTGGGTCTGTTCAGTAACTCTTTAAAATACTCGGCCCATCTGTCGAGTTGGTCTGCTCTGTCTGCAATAGGCTTGCCTTCTTTGTCTTTTACTGGTCTTTCTGTATGGCCATACTTGCCCGACAATCTTCTTGTAATGTCGTAGAGCTGTTTCAGGTTGCCGCTGCCTGCTGCCTTTTCTGCTTCTGCTGCCAGGCTGTCTGTGTAGGCCCTCTTGTCTGCCCTGATACTCCTCTTCACCTCGCGGTTGGCTTCCGAGTATTACTCCTGTGCCCTTGCTTTGGCTGCTCTCGTGCGACAGTTGTTGACAACTTCTTTCTTCTGCTTCCTCGCTTCTATCTTCTTCAAGGTCTGTGCCGACAGCCAGTCCTTGTGATGGTGTTTCCTGAACCCTACAGTGTCTTTGCAGGTTGAGTTCAGCGCCTCTCTAACTGCCTTCCACTGCTGCTCTGTGGTGACCGCCTCCTCTTCATTTACTAGCTCCTGTAGCGCTTGAAACCGGTTGGACAGCACCAGTTTGAACTCTTCTCTCACTCCAGTCTCTCTCAGGAGGCCTACATTATAGCGCTGTCTTCTTGTTGTCTCTGTGCGGCTTTTCTTTAACTTGAGCTTTATTCTTAAGGTAAGCAGATGGTGGTCTGAGGCGACATCTGCTCCCCTCTTCACTCGAACATCTTGAAGGGATCTTCTAAATTTCTTGCTAATGCAGATGTGGTCTATTTGGTTCTCTGTAGTATGGTCAAGTGAGACCCAAGTTGCTTTGTGTATTCTTCTGTGTGGAAGATGCTGCCTCCATTGACAAGTCTGTTTAGAGCACAAAAGTCTACAAACCTCTCCCCGTTTTCACTCATCTCCCCTAGTCCCTGTCTCCCCATCACCTCTTCATATCCGGTGTTGTCCTCCCCTATTTTGGCATTAAAATCGCCCATGACAATGGTGATGTCTCGCTCCGCACATTTGTCCACGGCACTCTGAAGTCGGTCGTAGAACTCTTGTTTCTCTTCCTCATCACTGTCATTAGTGGGTGCATAACACTGGATGACGTTCAGCTTGAGCTTTTTCTTGGTTCTAAAGGCTGCTGTGATAATTCTTGCCCCAAGAGGTTCCCAGCCCATCAGCGCTCTCTGTGCCACTGGTGACAGCATGAATGCTACTCCTTCTGTATGGGGGGCATTCTCCTCTTCATGACCTGAATACAGAATCATCTCCCCACTTAACAGCCTTTTCTGGCCAGACTGCGTCCATCTGGCTTCACTGATACTTAGCAGGGAAAGGTTGTACTTTTGCATTTCCGCTGCTATCTGGGCGGCCTTGCCGCTCTGGTACATGGTCTTGACGTTCCATGTGCCCATGGTTGTGTCCCTGGATAGAGAGAGGCGGCTCGGTCCTGTGGCTTCCGAAGACTTCCGGCTTTCACCACAGGACGTCATAAATCTTCTGGTAGAAGAACCTTCCTCCTCCAGGAAAGGAATTACTGTTTGTCTTTTCGTCGGCGTTTTTGTAGCTATTTCCTTTTTTGCAAGGTAGGGTAGCTACCCCCACGCCCAACCCCCTTACTAGGAGGACCAGGAGTTTTCTGTCGGGGTCACCTTCCCTTAGACCATGCTGGTTCACGGCACCTATTTCATTCGGTGCAGCCCCCACCCGGGTCTGCCCTGGGGGACTTGGGTGGGGTTAGGTATTTTTTAGTTCCCAGGGTCACCCTGGTCAACCCCACAGGGTGGGTTTTTCTCTCTATTCTGGGGCATGTGTTTCTGTCTACCCTTTGTCCATTCACCTGTATTTGCCTTTTTAAAATTCTCCCTACTGTCTGCACTGCCTGTAGCTCTTGATATTGGATGTGTGTTGCTAAATGGTCTTAGCTTTATTTAGGCCCCATGTGTTAGGTTTATTTAATGTATTTGACCGGCTGGCGACATACATTCAATGTTCTGTTTAGTATTTTTTTCACAAGCAGTGCAGGCACGTCCTGAGAAAGCCTTGTTGCTGTCGGGACGTTAAGCAATGTACAATCAATCAATCAATCATTCGGTGCACCCCTCTCGCGAGGGACCCCCTATCCACCACCCAGGAGACGCGCCTCAACGCCATATGGTCCCAGCGCGAGGATCACCTAGTCAAGTTTATAATAATTGTGACATCCTGGTTTAATGATGTAAGCCTGAAAATGGACTGCCAGGGCTATAGAAAATGTCTGAAGACATCCGACACATTATTTTTGTCTTTTCTTGCGATTTCGCAGAAATGGCCGTTTCTGGGTGCACAAATACCTTTACTGTGGATTCAATATTTTTTTCATTTTGTTTTTTGCAGAGGATGCAGAAGGTGTGCCTTAGCATAATATTGTCTGATTTGGGCTTCTGGAATGAATTCTGATTTATTTAGAGGAAAATGTTTCTCAACCTCATTTTAGCATCTGCGAAAAGCGTGAATGGGGGTACCCTTGCGCCATCGGCTGTATCTCTGGTGTGTTTCTAAGGATTTTCGGGGAACATGGCTTAAACATCTCAGGATATCCTAAGGTACACTTTAAAATCTATCTCTTATTGAGTACTGGGGGGTGGGGGGTGGGAGGAGGGTGCACGGTAGATCTGGCTAGCTTATGGACTACAGCACCCCCCCTAGTATTTCGATGACTGAGCTGAGAATTCCTTACACACTTGGCGCCCCCCCCCCCCCCCCCCCCCCCGAATGATTTTTTCGGCCACTGGGAATCGAGGTCGGTTGTCGGGAGGTCTTGTGTGCTTGATCCGTCCCGCTGCAAGGATTCCGATCTCTCCACAAGCAAGGCACATACTTGGCGTTAGTATACTGTTTCCGTTACAGATTACAGGCCAACACTGAAGTCGACCTCTGCACTCTCATACAACAGAGTGTGCAGTATTTGAGTGTAGACACATACCTGTTGGCCTGTGTACGACTATTTGATCGGCCGGGTGTTCACATTTTTTCCGGCAGAGAAAGGGTTAACGCCTTGACTGCCGAGAAAAAGTGGAACGCGATCCAGATAAGATAAGATAGTTTATTGCCTATGTTTTCATGTACAAAAAAACAAAGAATAAAAACACTGGAATTTGTCTTGATGTTAGTTACTAAGACTAAAATAACACACACGCACACACAGAGTAAACTCTAAAATATGATTTTCATGCCAAATAACGGCTAAGCAAATACCGGTATTAAACACGGCGAACGGGCACGCCTCACCGATTCAGTTATAAGCTGACTGTACACACTCCGACAAGTTCTCACTCGCCACTCAAATAAAAGAGGTAGATCCTCATGAGCTGCCGCGACTGCGGGGGCTCATGCTCTACGCCTCTTGCCGAGACCAGTGCGTATCCATAG
Organism: Semisulcospira habei; assembly: GCA_036245525.1. NCBI lineage: Eukaryota > Metazoa > Mollusca > Gastropoda > Semisulcospiridae > Semisulcospira > Semisulcospira habei. The sequence goes on from BTPG01000002.1 coordinate 169,962,229, forward strand.
TTACAGCGGGCAGGCCACATCTTGCTGGCAGTACTGTTCCAGTTACAGCTAGTCGAGTTACATGCAAAACACATCCTTGTTGACGCAACCCAGGCCATTCTCCTTACCGAAAAGGCGTAACCCTCTTGGCTCAGGGGTACCTCCTGTTCTGACGTAACTCATCCTTGTTGGCTCAAGGGGTATCATTATCTCCTCGTGTAAAACTCATCCACCTTGGCCGCCTCAGGGGTGCCATAATCTTCTCATGAAAGACTCTTCCTTGCTGGTTCAGGGGTACCATTATTTTCTCACGCAATGCATGCGCTCAAAGGCATAATCTCTGGAAGATTGCGCACAGCACACTGTCCGACAGAAGCTAACTTCATCGACAGTTAACCCCTTTACTGCCAGCGGGATGCAGGTTATGTTTTTGAAATCGTAAATTCAACGCCAAAGACCCCCTCCCCCCAACTGTCCAAGAAACATGGGTACATAGTGGTGCCAGTAAGAGGCACATGTCCTCAAGAGGGTCTGTCTTTTGCAGGCGGTTGTTGTTGAACTTCTCGGCAGTGAAGGGGTTAATGAAAAAGGGAACATTTGCACCTTAGAGTAGACGAAAACGGACGACGTGGCTTGCTCTGGTCCATGTGTGACATTTATCGCGTAAGACTACATGAGAATCTGTGTGTGTGTGTGTGTGTGTGTGTGTTGTGACACCAACAACGTCTAAGCGCCATGTGTTGCCTTCAGCCCTGACGCACTACAGCAGGAGATGGGTCGACCATGATAATTCAAGGGTAGTGCCAGATTAGCTTGAAGCCTGTCAGCGCCAAGCTAATCGGGCACTACCCTTGAGTTATCATGGCCCATCCATCTGCAACAGGTGCATAGTCGTTAGATGACGCCTCCAAAATGTTGGAAATACGTGCGCCGGGCTGAATGAGGTACATATGTCCAAGCCAAAGTATCCACAACACATATATAATGTCCGCAATAACAAAAAAACAACACTTAAAAGCCTGTCGATTTTATTTGCAAGTCAGCCCAGTGCACGCATTTGGTACCGGTCTCAGGCCACGGCCTTTACAAATTTCAAATACAAGCGATCAAAAATCTCTGTAACTTCAGTAGCTGACTGGCCCTTCGTTTGTCTTGTACTGTGTTTGTCTTAAATGGCGTAAATTCGTGTCTGTTTCGTGAGTGTGTGTGTTGGGTTTCAGGCGCGGCGCTTTGAGTCGATTTCCCCAAAAATTGAGAAAAAGCGCCTATATAATAACGGTATTATTATTATTATTATGACTTTCAGTAAATAGCAGCTGGTTCCACTTCTATACACGCGAAACACTTTTTTCGTGAAGAGCACTTTTTTTTGTCATCTTAGTGCCCTAATCATTATTGTTCACATCCAAGTGTTCACCGCTCCACGCGCTCCAGCAGCAGTACCTACGACAACGCGCACTATATTAACCCCTTCACTGCAAGTGGACACTGATTGTTTTGTTGTTGCAATGATTGTAAATTCACCCTCAATTTACGATCCCCAGCCGTCAAAGGAACGTGGATACAAAGTGGTTGCATCAAGAGGCATAGATCCTCATGAGCCCCTGCAACTGCGAGGGCTCATGAGGATCTATGCCTCTTGCAGTCGGTAGAGTTCAGTTTATCTCAGCAGTGAAGGATTTGGGATGCTGCTGCACAAAACAGTAATGCAGATGCGAAAGAATACGTGCACGCGCCTTTCCACCATGAATTGCAACTGTACAAATTACAGTCTGACATCTTTCTTTATTTTCCCCTTTTTTTGTGAGAGGAGGAGAGACATACTGGCACACCGATGGGTACACAGGTTAAAAGAAAAGAAAAAAAGCCCTGCATAAGATTCCCATTGCATCATTTTTGAGTGTAGAGTGCTAAGCAATGCACAGTAATTTTCATTCAAACTGAAATTCCTTTGATACCAACATACAACAAACTTTTTGCAGTAACAAAAGGTACAGCTGTGTAAATGCACGCATCAAAAGTGTGGTCGCGGCCTCTGAAACGCATTGGTAACGAGGCCCTCCCACACTGTTTCTGTGTAAAATATATCCACCATTTGTTAAGCAGGTCAGGCTCATTTCATCACGGTGCCCCGGAGCAAGAATAATAAAACAGTGTTGTCGTATAATATAATACCCATCCGCGATGGATCAGGCTCAGAGCACTACAATACAAGAAATACTTGAAAGCCATACAGTCAAACCGTGATACTTGTCACCATATTGTTGTACTGCTAACTTTACATAGACTTGTGAAGAAAAAACACTTGGTAAGCAAAAAGTGTTCGTGATAATGTCAGCCTTAGCTGGCCTGCGCACAGCTGTGCGCAGGCAAGCTAAGGCAGACATCAGCCCGAGGATGGGAGCCAGAGACGTATGCACTATATCAGATACCTTGGTATACAGGAGTGCATAAAAGTGAGGCCGACCTGTTTCTTACGCAGAAACAAAGTTGGCGGTATACAGTGAGACAGAAACACCGATTATGTCCCCCGATCCACTACGCATATGTAGTGTATTGAGAAAGATTACCAGTGTGACAAGCCTAGAATAATACACTATGAAAGATTTAAAATGAAGACAGGATGAAATACCGTTTGTGTAAAAAAAGAGACAATAATGACAATCACATTTTAGCAACAGCACTGTAAAATCTAATTCCACAATAGACAATTTTCCGGAAATCAGAAGTAGGCCTAACTGCAAGTGTTTTGACAAAAAGAGTGGATTAACTGCTTGACTGCTGAGAAAAAGAGAACACAATGCAACTGCAAGAAACACAGATCCTCCTAAGTACCTGCAGTCACTGGGGCTCATGAGGATCCCATGTCTCTTGCTAAGACCAAATGTATCCAAGTTCGTTGGATAGTTGTGGCCTTTGGTCGTTGAGTAAACAAAGATTTGAGTGAATATAATAAGCATTCAGTGGCAGGGTAGGGGTTAAAAGCCAGGACAAAAGCAAGCAGTATCACTGAAATTCACTCTTTTCATTCAAAAGCATGCACTTTTCACCTAATCACGTTTGACTGGGCTGCTAATGCCATAGAAAGGTGCAGTTTTGTCCTACGTCTGATTTCTGAACATCTATTTCTGTACTTCCACACATTTGCTTCAGCTTGCTATGCATGCTCAACATCATTTTCATTCTGTCAGTCTTACACCACTTGGCCATCTGGTGGCTTTATAAAATTCACTGCATGCAGCAATTTTCTATAGAGATGAGATTCTTCATCATGGCCATCAAGCCGTAAGCGTGAAACTTTCTCCAAATGTTAAATTAGTGCATTAATAAAATCGAATGAATGAATGAATGCAGGTTTACCCTTTGGCTGTCGAAAACAATTTCTGTCAAAGTGATTTCTTTTAACCTTGTGGCTGTTGAACACTTTTTGACAAGGTGATTCCTACTGGAATCACCTTGGCATAAAGCGCTCAGCAGCCACAAGGTTAAAAGAGTTCCTGACATGACAAAATGTAGACAAGACTAAAGAATACTGTACTGTGAGATATAATATCAAGTAACAAATAAGCAACTCTTCTACCCCCTTGAGTGCAGATAGTGGTCCAATGGCACGTCAACATGAAAAACACTTAATAATAATAACAAACAGTTCTTGTATAGCGCTGTTCTCCAGGAAAACACTGGACTCACTGTGCATGCACAACAGCACACCCTCTCTCTCAGACACACGCATGATTATACACTACTTTAAACCACCCCATCCCTTCCCAACACCTTACATCCACTTCCCTCTTGAATCAGAATAAAAGGCAGTCAGTCAACAGTCAGCTAAAGGTCAGCTAAATGTTAAATGCCCGACAGAAATGAAAAGTTGCAGATTCAGCATTTCAATTGGCAGCGAGTTCCACAGACTTGGGCTAAAAAGGTGAAAGAACGCTCCCTGACAGTTTTCACGTTAAGCTTCGGGATTTAAAAAATGGAGGAACGGAGGGTGTGTGATGGCTGATAAACAGACAGCTTGGCAGAGAGGTACGGCTTAACCCTTTTAGCCCCAACACCTTACAGCGCAAGATTGATTGACCATGATAATTCAAGGGCAATGACAGATTAGCTTGGCGCCTTCAGGCACTACCCTTGAATTATCATGGTCAATCCACCTCCTGCAACTGGTACACAGTCGTTAAGTAACACTTCCCAAATTTTAGACATGCATCCGAGGGGCTAAAAGGGTTTTTAAAAAAAATCTTTGTTTTTTACAAACAATAGAAGACAAAAGTGAGGAAACAAGAGTGGCAAAGCCCTGATGGCTAACGTTTATGACTGATCCACTTAAGTCTGACCTTTGTGACCTTGACCGTTCTGGCAAATCACCGACGTGTTCAAGTGCCGTAGCATACGCAAAGGGTTGTTTTTCTGTAGCAGTTTTATCAAAATGTATGCATTTTTCACAGATTGTCAACTGCCCATGACCCATGACTTCTCCAAGGGGGCAAATACATTGGTGTGCATAGAAAAGTCTTATCATCACCTGTCTTTGCAGCAAATTTGATTGAAAAGTGTGCACAAACTTTTATGAACTAAAATTCTATCAAAGATTGGCATTTTTCACACATCTGCTGATCTCTTGTGAATCTTGAACTTTCCGCTGGTCATCCAAATTAGCATGCACAGATAGGTCTTACCATCGGGATCTCTGTACCAAGATTGGGTGTCTCAAAACTTAGTTCTCAAAATATGGCTACCTTTTTAGCTATTTCTGGACACTCTGACCTTGACCTTTGAGAGAGGTAACTGAAATTGGTATGTTTAGAAAGGTATTGTGACAAAGTATCCTTGGGTCAAGTTTGAAGACTGTGGCTCACATACTCTGAGAAAATACCAACGTTAAAACTGACCACAGATGACAGATAGATGATGGACAGATGATGGATGGCCCAGTACATAGATCACTCTTGCTATCACATGTGAGCCAAAAGGCTGTGGTCTCATACTTTTGCACACAACAAGCAATATAAAATTCTAAAACAATCGTCTTTTTACATGCAATGTGGCAATGCCCACACCATTAACATTCCTAAACAACAACAGTTTTATACATATACGAAGGCTGACTGTACACCCACTGCACATGCTTAGTTACTGGCTAATGAAAATCCACTGGCCAGAGAAGATCAGCAACGTCAGACTCTGGGAGAGAACAGAGCAGATAACAGCAGAGAATGAAATTGGGCGAAGAAGATGGGGATGGATTGGTCACAGTCTGAGAAAGCCAGCTTCCAGTATCACTAGGCAGGCATTGTCATGGAACCCCCAGGGAAAGAGGAAAAGAGGTAGTCCAGAAACTCCTGGCATCGAGACCTCCAAGCAGACATCAAGAGACTGGGAACCACCTGGAGTAAAATCGAAGGAGAAGCACAGGACAGGAGTCGCTGGAGGTCTCTCGTCGACGGCCTATACCCGGGTAGGGGTGACAGGCGTAAGTAAGTTACTGGCTAAATGCATAATCATTTACAAATACAGTAAACTTTATGACCATCATACAATTCTGTGGTAAACTAGCTCATGACCAGTTCTGTCACAATTACACAATGACTATAGAGACCAAATCAACCCTTCGCCGCCAGTGGCACAGCTTGTGTTTTTGAAATCGTAAATTCAGTGTCAAAGGTACCTAGCCATCAAAGAAGCATGAATTCAAAGTAATTTTAGCAAGTGGCATAGATCCTCATGAATCCCTACAACTGTAGGGGCTCATGAGGATCTATGCCACTCACTGAAATCACTTTGAATTCATGCTTCTTTAAAGATGGCGGGGCTCATGAGGCTATACCTTTTGTTGTTGGTTGGTGTTTGCAGTTGCAGAATCGCACATGATGGAGGACTGAAAAAGGGCAGAGCATGCCATCAATGGGACCCATCAAGCAGTTAAAAGGACAGTGTGACCTATTCACACTGCAGCTCTTGTTTCCCTTCCCTTCCATTTGAGAATTCCATTTGAGAATTCCTTCCAGTTGAGAGCAGATAACAACTTATCAAAAGGAATAGGGGCTCATGAGAATGTATGTCTTATGCAGATGGATCATGAACAAGCAACATATCAGGTCATGTTTGGGGCAAATATCAGGATTGATTGATTGATTGATTGTACATTGCTTAACGTCCCGACAGCAACAAGGCTTTCTCAGGACGTGCCTGCACTGCTTGTGAAAAAAAATAAATAAACAGAACATTGAATGTATGTCGCCAGCCGGTCAAATACATTAAATAAACCTAACACATGGGGCCTAAATAAAGCTAAGACCATTTAGCAACACACATCCAATATCAAGAGCTACAGGCAGTGCAGACAGTAAGGGAGAGTTTTACAAAGGCAAATACAGGTGAATGGACAAAGGGTAGACAGAAACACATGCCCCAGAATAGAGAGAAAAACCCACCCTGTGGGGCTGACCAGGGTGACCCTGGGAACTAAAAAATACCTAACCCCACCCAAGTCCCCCAGGGCAGACCCGGGTGGGGTGGCAAATATCAGGAAGGGATACATTTTATAAAGGAATGCATGCATGAAAGTTAACAAAAATGATCGCAGATTGTAAGTTATGAGCACTAGAGCTACATTACAAACAGTCAGGGTACATTACAAACAGTCAGGGAATGAATGTCAGCAAAATAAACCAACAACACAGCCTATGAAATAGCAATCACCTATGTGCACAACATGAGAGCGCCAAACCATTTGACTTTATGCAGGAGATTTGAATGCAAACAGAACAAAGGAGGCTCACAAATAGTCAGTAACAGTAAAAACATGCCTGCTTTAAAAAAATTTAAAAGTACATTGTCATAAACATAAGCACATGCAAAATGTAGCGTGTACTTGTTTAAAAAATGACACGAAAAGCAAAGCCCTTATGGCTCAAGTGTATGATCGATCTACATGTGTGACCTTTGTGACAATAAGTAAAAGGATGGCTTCTGCACAAGCAAAATCCATGTTTTCTGAAAAATTAATCATTTTTCACACATCTGTCAAACCCCCATGACCCTTGACCTTTACCATGAGTCGACTAAATTAGTATACATAGGAAGGCCTTATCATCATCAGCTACCTTTGTGCCAAATTGGATTGAAAACTTTGCAAACTGTTGATAATAACTACAATATTATTAAAATTGGCATTCTATACACATTTGTGGACCTCTTGTGACCCTTCACCTTTCCAAGGGCTCTTCCAAATTAGTATGCATTGATAGGTCTTACGATCAGGTATCTCTGTACCAAGTTTGGGTTTAAAGTTGTGAATAGTATTTGAGAAAAAAACATTTTTTGTCAAAATATGTCTTTTTTTAAAACCTATTTTCTGAACTCTTGTGACCTTGACCTTTGTGAGATGTCATTCAAATTGATATGTTTAGAAAGGTCTTACCATCAGGTATCTCTGTAGCAAGTTTTGGTTTTAAGTTGATAATAGTATTTGAGAAGAAAAAAAACATCTTTTGTCAAAATATGGCAATTTTTCAAGTATTTCTTGAGCTCTTGTGACCCTTGACCATTCCGAGGATCAACCAAATTAGTATGCATAGAAAGATCTTACCATCAGGTATCTCTGTACTAAGTTTGGGTTTAAAGTCGTTAATAGTATTTGAGAAAAAATAAATTATGTCAAAATATAGCTATTTTTTTACCAATTTCTGGATCCCATGTCACCTTGACGTTTGTGAGACGTCACTCAAATTGATATGCTTAGAAAGGTCTTGCCACAAAGTATCCTTGGGCTATGTTTGAAGACTGTGGCTAGAATAGTCTTCGAGAAAATGCCAACGTTAAAGTTTACCATGGAGACAGCCAACAGATAATGGTGGACGGCCGACGGATGGATGAGCACTGGCCCAGAACATAGACTCACTTTTGCTTCGCACGTGAGCCCAAAAATGTCTTGTCAATCAACAGTGTCCAATGTCTGTTCTTTCTTCATTCAAAAGTGTGTGATGTTCCATGTCTTGTGCTTTATCTGGCAAAATCTGTCCTCGATACCTGTTTTTAAACCAACACCCTTCTATCACCTGTCAATATTAACCTCTTCCCTGCCAACAGACGTACATTTCATTTCTGAAATCTGAGTTCACTGAACGACCAAAAGCCGCAACTGTCCAAAGAAAATGGAAACAGTTGTCTCAGCAAGAGGCATAGATCCTCGTGAGCCCCCGCAGTCGTGGGGGGCTCATGAGGATCTATGCCTCTTGCAGTTGGACCGCATCCGCTTGTTCTTGGCAGTGAAGGTGTTATAGACTATCAACTTAGGTGTCTACAGTCTAAGCCACCTTAAAATCTAAAATGATCTTTAACCCATTAAATCCTGAGCCTGATTTTTAAAAATGTTTCTTATTGTTCTATTAGGAGGCAGATCAACCATTTTAGTTCAAGGGTGGGGCCAGAATAGCTTGGCGCCTGAGGCGCCAAGCAATTCTGGCACCACCCTTGAACTATCATAGTCAAATTAATTTTGTGCAGTAGTGTATCAGGATGAAAAGGGTTAATGGCAGGTGATACTTTCTGTGCTTGAGGATGTCTCTTAAGAGAGCATCCGTATTTTCAGACCACGCTTTCTCACAAAACTGGCCCTAGAATACAATGAGAAATCTGTAGCATTACTAGTGCAAATAAATGATGTCCGTCCACATCACAGATATTACCCCTCATGATAACCTATTCTGCCTGAGGAACATGGATATAAATGGAGTTAGCAAGAGATTGAGACTGGTCTCATTCATATCCAAACGCCTCAAGCAGACAGGTTTATCAGCCGCGATCTGTGACAGTTTAAGATACATGGTTTCCCGCTGCCAGCAATGAAGGGATCAACTTCACTATATTTTGGAGTAAATATGTGCAACAAGAATATATCCAGTAAAAATCTACCCAGCGTGTATCCACCCAGTTGTGAATCTACCGTCTGCAAGTTTACGGAGCCACAACTCTGCGATATTCAGCGATCAAATTGTTCCACATGAATCTACACAACATAATTCCACCCAGCATAAATACTCACAATTCTGAATCCACCATGCAAGAAAATCTGGGTATATTCACACCCAGGTGGATGGCAATGCCTCAAAATACCAAAGTTGACCCCTTTATCGCAGCTGGAAGGAAATGGGCTGCCATCACACTCAAAATCTCTAGCAGTAGTAACAAAATGCATTTGGTACATGTAAATTTCTCTATCACAAATCCCACTCTGTAAATCATGACAATTGCAACCTTGTGATGCAGCAGAGAACACAAACAGAACTCATCAACTTAGGCCCAAGGTTGGTATTTTGTTTCCGTATTCAGCAAGTCAATTGTTTTAACCCATTCAGCCCTGACGCACTACAGCAGGAGATGAGTAGACCATGACAATTCAAGGGCAGTGCCAGATTGGCTTGGCGCCAACAGGCGCCAAGCCAATCTGGCACTACCCTTGAATACTCATGGTCGATCCATCCCCTGAAACAGGTGCATAGTCATTAGAAGACTCCTCCAAAATTTGGGAAATACATGCTTTGGGCTGAATGAGTTAACACTAGCCTCTCTGAAAATTGTTGTGTATCCCCATTACTGCCCATGGACATAAATTGTGTTTCTACAATCTTTGTTTATTCAACACGAAGGAGCCCCAGCCATCCCCAGAACATGACTCTATGGGGGCTCATGAGGATCTATGTCTTTTGCAGTAGAATTGTACTCACTTCTTCTCAGCAGTCAAGGAGTTCATTCTTTTACTGCCAAGAAAATGTGATCTATCTAAGACAGTCTGTGCTGGAAGTGGAAGAAGTCATGGAAATGATAGAAGTGTCACAGTGGATGGCCCCATGAAAGCTAATCAAAACAGAGGTAACTTCACAATCTTTCTCGTTTTAATGCGGAATGAAAAACGAGCAACAGAAACAGATATAACTCTGTCTGCAAAATAAATCTCGTAAAGAGCAGTCATTGAAAAACAGCTGCAGCAACCAAACAAAAAAATCATCAAACCAAAGTAAGCCTTTCATGACAGCTGTGAGAGAAAATGACCAAGAAAGAAACAAACATGCTTCAGCATCAGAAACAAGAACAAAACAATGTTCACACTGGTCATCTCCCTCGAGTGAGATGATCAGTGTGAACATTGTTTTGTTCTTCTTAAGTGTTTTTTTGTTCTTTCTCCTTACCTCCTTCCATTTGTCACATGTCAAATAAGCAAAATAAGCAGCTTTTGCTGACTGGGTGATTGGCTATGACACAATACATTCACTTTTAAAGCCTTGCGTTTTGCAACTGAGAGAGTAATATCACCGAACACACAACTCTGTGTCACGTCTTTGAAAGTTCGTCCATGGGAGACTTCAAAACAATGAACAAGCATATCACAAGATGAATATGTTACAGTTACCTCAACATGTAATTCACAATCAACTATCCAGGATATCAACGTCCGATTAATTTAAGTATATATATGTACATGTAACAATAGATGAAAATCTACCGAGTACATTCTCTGTGTTACAATTATCATGGGATGCATTCTGTAAAATAAAGTTGTTGAAAACAGACATGTTCCATCACAGCCTTCCCACCACCACTGACCACAGACAAGTCATAACCATGGGCCAGTCCATGATTTGGACAACATTGCGCTATAAGGTAAATGTCACTGAGCAGCACACAAATATAAAATAAACAAATGAGAATGAAAAACGTGCACAGTACAGACATCCTCCTTTCTCCACAAATATGTAAGAATCAATGCCAGTGAGCATTCATGCCCACAGTGCCTTCAATAGATCTTTGCAAATCGGCCAAACTGCACGTTTCAATGAAAACGATGGATCAAAACCCCGCACAAACATGACTGTTATGTCACATGTTTGTCCGGGCTATTATTAGTATTAACCCCTATCATTCGGAATACACCAGTGTGTGAAATAAGTTTGACTAATATAATTCAAGGGTAGTGCCAGAATAGCTTGGCACCTCTAGGCGCCAAGCTATTCTGGCACCACCCTTGAACTAAAGCCATTGGTCTATATCCTTATCTGTAAGTACTATAATGCAGATTGCATATGGCAGTGTACACATTTGAAGCTTTTAGCCTCAGTATGATATGGGATAAAGTCAAACTCTCTGTTTCAAGCTTGACCAAACATCCGAGAAATTGTTGGAAACAAGATGACTGATATTGTGACTGTGTTTATCTAAGATAAGTGTACACGTAAAACATAGTTACCTATATTAAATCTGGTAACCATCAGTGATATGAAAATTCAAAATCGTGTTTTGGAGATGAAAGTGTACCATTTTTTGCCATCTGCTTGAACGCAGCCATCTTGGGACATTATCTAATCCAATATTGAATATTTGCTTGTCTCTCTTGACATTTTCTACAGCCTTTCTTCTCTTATTCTCAGATGCTGACAAAAGCAGTTTGATATAAACTTTTTTTCTTCTTCTCACTGATGCAGTTGCGTCAGTCATTGTTGCAACATGATACAACTTTTTCGTTTTGCGAACAGAACTCAAGTTAGTTCTCTTTGCTAGCAAACCCAGTCTGAAGGATGCATTTTCACTGTACACAGCTTGTAAACTAAGTTTGACAATGCAATGCTAGTTCTTTAACCCATTACTACAGCAGGTGATGGATCGACCATGATAATTCAAGGGTAGCTACCCTTGAATTATCATGGTCAATCCATTTCCTGCAACTGGTACATGGTCGTTCAGTGATACCTCCAAAATTTAAGAAATGCAGCCATGGGGTTAAATGGGTTAAGTGGTGTATATATGTCACAGGATAAAGCTGCAGATGATCTGCAGCCTTCAAAATTACCAGGAATAAAGTATTAATCCACTGCTTGCATCAAAAGATGTGCAGTGTTTGACCAACTTCTGATTTACAGAAAAGCGTTATTTTCTGTGAAAGGTCAGTGCACATTCACGTTCACAGTTGTGGCGTGAAGACAAAATAGTTCTCAAATCTGTGAATGTAAATGGGGCTAAACCTGACAGCAAGCTGCAGAGATTCTTATGAGCCCCTGCAATGCATGAGCTCATAAGAATCTATGCTGCTTGCACAGAAAAGAAGCAGGAGACAGGGATGATGGACTAGCCAGAGCCACATCAAGGTCAACTCGGACAAATGACTACGTCGCACCCAACTACACCAACACCCGCAACAACATCTACGATCTACAATTAAACACAGAAACCGCTATAATACAATGTACCCACTCCATAAGATTGTCCCTTCTGTGGCACATGTATTGATATATTGTATAACAAGCAAATTAATATTCATAAATTTGCTTGATATACTTTCCTTCCCAAAATCCTTTGCAGGCCCAAAAAATTCAATTTTGATATTTGCACTTGTTAAAATGGAAACGTGAATATGCTCTTACTGCAACATTAACAAGTTCCTTATATGCTGCAGTGATTAAATACTTCTTTGTGAACGTACACAAGAAATTTCTTTTCCATACACATGCATAAACTGACAGCAGATGCCAGCAAACGAGCAAAACGAATCGCTGACGAGTGAAACTGACAAGATGCCTTACTAGCAATAGCATAAGCGACAACCCGAGAAAAAGGTGAAATAAACAAACCTGGTATTTTCCGTCATTATCTGTCATCTAATGACAAATTGACAGCAGTGACTTTTCCATAGTTAAACAAAATCTATGCGCTAGTCGATAGTCGAAAATGCAGTCGTCTGCCAACCACGTTTTTTCTGAACACCGCAATCAGCTGGCAACTGAAGGACAAGGGGTAAAGTTTTGTTTTGGACTAGGTACATAAATTATATTGAGTCAAATTTCGCTTGATATAGTACCAATAATAACCAACAGATGTGGTTACTTGACCCGAATCAAAATGTCCTCGTCTTACGACTCAGACATTTTGATTCGGGTCTTGTACATTCTTCCGTCCTTAGTACTAGCCCTCTCAGTATTATTACTAGTATTATTATTATTGTTATTCAAAGGTGACAATATGTCTGTTACAGTTAATTTCTTTAATTGAGTGTTATGGGTTATTTAATGTGTTGGTTTTTTTTTTTTTTTTTTTTTTTTTTTTTTTTTTTTTTTTTTTTAATGAGTGATTGATGATGCCATGTGTTGTATGGGCAGACAGTGAATTTCCCCGTGAGGGATTAATAAAGTATTATTGTATTGTATTGTATTGTAATCATCTCCACCTGTTTTCAGCACTATATCAAGCAAAATGTGGTTCAATATAATATAACACATGTACATTCATTACATAGGTTAAAAAAATGATGCAAAATCCTAAGTCATTTATTATTATACTACACACAAGTATATAAGACCAAAGACAATACATTACATTAACATATATATATATTATATTGTCTTTGATAAGACCAATATGTCCCTCTGTCAATGTTTCAGGTTCAAGCAACTCATAATAATTTCCCAGCTTGTAACCACCACATTTTATCAAGGGCAAGAACACATTTTTCAATCAAAAAAAAAAAAAAAAATCAAGCTGAAACATGGAAAAGGAAAATACCTGGCATAAAATCAGTGATGCATCAAGAGTCTACAGTAGTATGAAAGGCTGATGGAACGACGGATTTAATAACTACAGCAGAACCTGGTTTGAGTGACCACCTTTTTTGCAACAAAAAAGTGGTCTTAAAAAAAGTGCTCCCTCAAGAAAAGACTTGGAGGGCAGAAAGAGTCACCTGTCTTTTAAGACTATCCTTTAGGTGTCTGTAGCCACCTAAATATCGCCTTAAACCCTTTGCGTGTCAGTAGCGGTTTTAGTCACAATGATTTCTTCAGGAATCATTGCGACTAAAACTGCTACCGACACACAAAGGGTTAACAGCAGTGACTTCTCATATGGGTGGTCGCTCAAAACACAGTCTGATATAAAACTGGCACTACTATGGGCCGCCGTCGGCCCAGCCGTGCCCGGGCCAATGGCGGCCAAATGGATATAAAACTGGCACTACTATGTACTGACTAAATAAGATTGAAGAATCCGGAGCATTCCAGCTCCCTTTGCTTTTGCTCCGCCATTTACAACTTCGTTCAAGATCAAAAGTGAAACGCGCGATGCCGCATCCCATAATAGTATGAATGGTGATGTCACAGCAAGTAACGGTTCAACATGTAGCGCGCACTTTGTAATAACATGCTGACACCACACCGGGCATAAACTTGCCCGTCCAGTGTGACACTCGCACGGACCCCGGAGTCAGGGCGATTCTGAACACAGCCGCGACCAAGAAAGCGTCTAAATGAACCAATTCATTACTAAAAGTAGAACGACTGTCACCGACTTCTGTTAGGGTACGCACGGTGGCGCAAGGATGATATGTCTCGGACACAGATGCACTGAATTTTAGTGCGTCTGACTACCCCTTAGCTACATTTTCAGTACGTGATTTTGAGTTTTAGTGCGCCAGACACGCACAGACACACTAAAACGGAAGCCCTGTGAGTAAGCCTTATGCATACTATGTTATACTCGCGGGAGCAACGTTCAGTGATGAGAAAGTAAGAGTTGGACACGGACCTGAACTCGTCCTATTTTTAAACTCGGATGGAGACTTGGAGAAAATGTGTTTCATGAATTTTTCTCGGAACTCTATTTCATTTTCTCGGAAGTGACACTACCTTTCCTCGGAAAATCGCGGATCCGAGGAGAGTTCTCCACCCTGTCTTTATTTAACCCATTTAACCCCATGGCCACATTTGGGAAGTGTCACCCTAGGACTATGTACCAGTTGCAGGCGATGGATTGACCATGATAATTCAATGTTGGTACCAGATTAGCTTGGCGCCATCAGGCACCAAGCTAAATCAGCACTACCCTTGAATTACCATGGTCGAGCCATCTCCTGCTGTAGAACGTTGGGGCTAAATGGGTTAACGTATGAGGTTAAATGTGATAAATCCCTTATCTTGCAGGAACCACTGAACATACACACTGGCTACAAAGGCACCTTCGTCAGTTGCGTTCATCAGAAGAGAGATATGATTTTGCTGTGCTCGGGCGACGCAGCCGTTTCATCTGCTTCGCGAAGGCCCTCACTGACAGGCACGCGACCCAGCAGCTCAAGCATGGCCTTTGACTCGGGGTCTTTGTCCAGTATACTTTTTTTTGAGAGTTTCTCACGCTCCTTGGAAAGAAAAATAAAACAACAAATAAATGCACCAAAAAATCTTTATAATAGGTTCTGCATTTAACCCTTTTCATCCTGATACACTATTGCAAGCGATAAATGTTATTATGATTGTTCATAGGTGCCAAGCTATTCTGGCACCATCCATGAACTAAAATGGATGACCTCTCTCCTAATCTGTAATGTAGCCTTTATAAACACAAATTTTTAAATAAATTCAGCCTCAGGATGTAATGGGTTAATTCTTGTATCACACGCACATTCCACAGAAAAAAAGTCAGTCTAGAATGATAGCTGAAACTTTCACGCTGTAAATCATTTCATAACAGTTTAACTCTTTACCTACGAAGTAACTTTACCGTATTATTTACACTGCCACTAGGCAATTCTGTTAAGAGTTCATTTCTGGATTCGATCCACATGCCAGGCAAGGGCTTGCAATGACACATTCTGCATATAAAACAGCCAAGCGCACGCACTGCAAGCGAACCTTTGCTGTGCGGATCTTGCTGACCATGGTGTGCTACTGGAAGTTGGCTCACAGCGGCTGGAGCTGCCAGCTGCATGCAAAGAGCTACCCCTCATTAACAAAAACCCCTAGGAACTGTATGTTTGTTACTTTAACTAGCTGGTGCATTGCAGCCACAGGTGGCTGCATGCACAAGATGGTTAAAGTAACGAACAAATAGTTGCTAATTGTCTTATTCATGAGATACAGATCAACATGCCCACAAACCTCCTCCGTCAAATCTTCATCATCATACTCCTCTTCTTTCCTCTTCAGCGGCCCAACAATCCACACCTCGAGAATGTCCACCACAAAGTCTTGCTCCAAGGACAGCTGGGGACTACCATAGGTTGTACACCGCGGCCCAGCTTTGCTGTGGCCATTGTTGAAGGAGTGGTCAATCCACAGACCATAGTAGTCAAACTGACCACCCATACCCTGAAAAATTTATTTTTCTCTAAAATGTATTTTTTCGAAAAATACTTACCAATGGCATTACTATTAGGAAGGTACACTTAGCTTAAACACTTAGCCTAAAAAGTTTTGTGTTGCTACACAACCAGGGAAGTAACTCTCGCATGTAGTTACCCCGTCACCTGAGTAGTCTCCCTGTCCCCTGAGTAGCCTCCCCTGCTCATCACGTGAGTGTTGCCTTCCCATCAGTCTTACTCTTAGCGACTGGCGGCAAGCGGGTTAGGTGGGAGGGCGCTTTGAGTAACGCCATTGGTAAGTATTTTTAGAAAAAATACATTCTAGAGGAAAAATACATTTGTTTCTTCAAAAACATTACCGATGGCATTACTATTAGGAAGAATAGTGAAGAGTAGTTCCTACCCCAGCGTTAATGCTTAGCCAAGGCCCCTTAGGCGCAAACTCCGGACGATTTCAGCTAAGTGTTACCTATGGCGCCTTCGGCGCCGGGAGGGAGTGTTGCGCTGCAGCGATGTCCCCTACTAGTGCCAGGTTTGCTCGTTGGCCAGAGAGGTCTCGAAAGTAGAACCGTGCGAAGGTAGATTCTGTCCGCCAGCCCACAGCCACCACAATGTCCTTGACAGCGCAGTTGCGGTCGAAGGCGATGCTGGCTGCTACGGTTCTGACCTCATGCACCCTGATCCGCAGCCTCTTAGCTCCCCGGCAGGGAGAGGTCTTTGTATGCGGAACGTATGACTCCGCGGAGCCATGCAGAGATAGTCTGGGCAGAAATGTCTTCCCTGCCCGGTGCCAAGGGCAGGAAGAGGCGGGAACATCCCCTCCAACGGGGCTTTGACCGGCGAAGGTAGATCGTCAACGCCCTGACCAGGTCCTGCTGTCTAGATTCCCAGGACTGGTCGCGGCCTCTGAGTGGCCGAAGAGTTATCGGCTGAGGCGCAGCTGAAGGGGGTCTATTTTTTGCCAAAAACGTTGGGCTGGTGAGAAGCTGAACTGAGTCATCGGCCCTGAGCTGCAGACAGGAGGGGTGCACTGAGAGTGCATGCAGCTCGCTCACTCTTGATGCTGTGGCAAGGGTCAGCAAGAAGCACATCTTCCTGGTCAAATCAGCAAACCGTGCTGTTCAAAACGGTCTGAGTTCAGCCAAGTTAACCCTTATCATTCGGAATACACGAGTGTGTGAAATAAGTTTGACTAAAATAGTTCAAGGGTAGTGCCAAAATAGCTTGGCGCCTCTAGGCGCCAAGCTATTCTGACACCACCCTTGAACTAAAGCCATTGGTCTGTATCCTTATCTGTCAGTACTATAATGTAACTTGCTTATGGCAGCGTACAAATCGGAAGCTTTTAGCCTCAGTATGATATGGGTTAACACCCATGGTAGGTCCCATCTTGGTATCAGCGAGCGGGTCACCGGCCGTTGGAGCTCGAAATGCGCCATTAGGTCGGCGAGGTCCTTGCAAGCCCCCGGGTCTGTACAGCCCAAAGCCCAAGTGCTGGTAAGTGTCAGCTACCATAGACAGGTAGCCCCGGATGGTGATAGGTGCCAAGTTCTGCACCGTGAAGAGCCACAGGAAGAACTCAGCAAGTTGGGGCATCATCAGATCCATCGGGGAGAGGCGCTTGATGCTGCACCAGGACTGCAAGACCCTCCACTTCCCCTCCTAGACTTTCCAGGTCGAAGGTCTGTGTGCTGCAGCGATAGCCTCCGCCGCCGCACCCGAGAAGCCTC
The DNA here is from genome assembly GCA_036245525.1 of Semisulcospira habei. NCBI lineage: Eukaryota > Metazoa > Mollusca > Gastropoda > Semisulcospiridae > Semisulcospira > Semisulcospira habei. The sequence continues at coordinate 169,980,055 of BTPG01000002.1, forward strand.
TAGTGGCGAGGGCACCCCGCACAATCTCCAGGCGTGTAATAGGAGTCTCTCCGGGCAAGGGTGAAAGAGATCCTGCCAGGGCTGCTTCAGCATCGTGTGTGGCATGGGGAGTCTCAGGAGGGGGTCGGCGGCGAGGCTCAGGAGATCGGTGGTCCAGCTCCTGTTCCAATTGAAAGGGCCCATCAGGAACAGTACTGTATTGCAGCCCTTGAGCTTTTGGAGGACCTTGGGCACCAGCACGGACAGGGGGTATGCGTAAGCCAGTAGGCCGTCCCAGGGGATGGAGAGGGCATCCATCGCCCAGGCGAGTGGGTCAGGCACTGGCGAAACAAAGAGGGGAAGCTGCCTGTTCTACCTCGTCGCAAACAGGTCGATCATGGGCATCTCCCAGTGCGAGCATATCATCCGGAAGAGGTCGGGGCAGAGGGTCCACTCAGTGTGGAGTAGTTGGCCTCGCCGCGAGAGGGAGTCAGCCAGGATGTTCAGGTGGCTGGGGATGTGTTGCGCGTGAAGCGAAATGCCTCAGTCCCTGCACCACACGAGCATTTGATATAGGAGGATGCAGATTGAAGCTGAGCGAGTCCCGCCCTGCTTCTGGATGTAGGACACAACCAACGTGTTGTCGGAGAGAATGAGAACCTCCTGATGTCTGAGGCGAGTCTCCCAGGTGATGAGAGCAAGCCACACCGCCTTCAACTCCAGCCAGTTGATATGATGCCTGACCAGGTCCGACAGCGTAGAAGTCCGGGAGGAGGTGAGCGCCCCATCCCGAGAGGCTCGAGTCCAAACAGAGTGACAGGCGGGGTAGGGGGAGTAGAGGGGAACTCCTGTAGCAAGCCACACTAGGTCCGTCCATCTCTGGAGATGCGGCCGGACTAGCTGTGACACTGGAACCATGGCCACAAGGTCATCCGAGAACAGGCGCCAATGAAGCAGTAGATGCAGCTGGAGCGGCCGCGAGTAAAGCCTGCCTAGAGGAAAGTTCTGCCGCTGTGTTGATGAGCCCTAGGAGCTGAAGCCAAACTCTGGCTGGGACCACTTCGGCGCGGGACACCTGCAGGGCTAGCCCTGCCAACTTCTGGACACGCGTCTCACCATGTTGAGGTCTGTCAGGAACTCCATGCCAAAATGTGTAAACCAGCGGGAGGGCGTGAGGTCCGACTTTCCCAAATTGACCAGGAAGCCCAGTTGTTGCAGAAGGGAGAGTAAGGCGTCCCTGTCGCCCAATAGAGTGGTCGCGTCTTGGTTCCTGAGGAGCAGGTCGTCGAGATAGTTGGAGGTCGGACTCGAAGACGACTGCCTGGCCCTGGTCACTACTGCTTCAATAATCCGGGTGAAGAGCCAGGGGCTGAGGTTGAGGCCAAAGGGTTGGGCTCGGAACTGGTAAACCACCCCTCAGTAGGCGAAGCGCACGTACCGCTGAGCTGCGGGGTGCATGGGCACATGTAGGTACGCATCGGACAAGTCGAGGCTGACGGCGAAATCCATGGATTTGACTGCCACTCTCAATGCTCTGGTGGTTTCCATCTAAAAGGTCGGTGCGGTAATGAACTTGTTCAGCGCCGAGAGATCCATTACTGGCCGCCACCCGCTGTCCAGCTTTGGCACCACAAAGAGATGACTGTAGAAGGCCAGCGAGTTGAAACGCATGACCACCTCCGTGGCGGCCTTCTGGAGCAGGGAGTCCACTTCTCTTTGCAGCGCCTGAGCCTTGACCTGGTCGCCCAGAACCTGGGTCCAGAGAGGGGAGCGCCACAGCGGAGGTGTGGACCGAAAGGAGATCTGCAGACCCTCGGAGATGGTAGACAGGATCCAAGGGTCGCCCGAGAACAGCGAACACCCCACAGCGCTGTGTAGCGCCAGATGCCCGCCAACTGGAGACCCTACAGTGGTCGGTGGGGGATCCTGGCACAACTGTGACTTCAGCGACACGAGTATCAGGGGGCAGCCAGCAAGAACAACATCACCGCATCAGGTCGCAGCTGGCCACTGCTGCCATGGTGTTAACCGAGGAGTGGTAAGCCACCCGATTCACCCTGACCGCCAATGAGTGTACCTCGCGCAGCTGGGGAGAGGAATCCAGGACCCAGGTGTCCTCCATCCGTCTGATGATTGCCTGTGTAGTTAAGTCGAGAAATCCAGCACAGGCCAGGGTGGCTGTCTTGTCCAGACCACGAGGCATCTGGTGCTGCAGCACCTTGTGTCCTCCTGCCTGAGTTTCTGCCACAACGTTGATCGAAGGGAGGGGACAGGCGAAGGATTGGGAGTGTCCTACATACCAGTGTTGGTGGAACTTGATGTCGATTCCAGCCGGCCACTTGTTGTCGGCAAAAAAAACCGAGCCCATCCAAGGTCCCTGCAGATGAGCGGAGAACACGTCCGAAAGGTCCCGGAAAGGTGGCTGAGGTAGGAACTTCAATCTCTTGGTCTGATGTGGAGCATCCACCCAGGCAGAGGCCTTTCTCTTGAGCGGTGGGACTTGGCAGCAAACCTCTGGCGGTAGAATCTCCAAGATGAGGAGAGCGGCTTCTTCCAAGGAGCGTAGTCTCCACCCATGGTGGATCAGAGGCGGACAAAGCCGATGGGCTGCACGGCGAACGAGTGGAGATGGGTGGTGAAGGGCGCCAGTCATCCTAAACCAGGGCCGACACAGAGTCCTCTGGATGAAGACTGAGAGTGTCGTCCGGCTCCATAGCAGCTGTGCGTCGATGGGGGCGAAGACAAATTTCTGAATGAGGACTGCCGCTCTGGTGTGTAGCCTGGCTAATGACGGGCGAGCGGCTGTAAGGACTTCTGTCGCGGTTTTCCGCATGACTCTTCATGTGTCCCCTTGACTCCAGAGTGCCAGGAGGATCCCGCCACTGATGGTTGTGTTCACTGGAGTGGCCGGGCATAGAGCGATCATGGTGGGGAGTCGCTGCAACGCAGGGCGACCTCCATCGCTGTCTTTCATGCTCCGCAGAGCGGGTGTGCCCATACTGTCTATCAAGCTCCGCAGAGCAGTAGGGCCCGGTCCGTCGGCCCCAATCCTCCGAACGTGTACGCTCCGCAGAGCAGGTAGGGCTGGTACATCGTCTACGCTCCGCAAAGCGGATGGGCCCGGTACCATGTTCACACTCCTCCGATCGCTTGCGTTCCGCAGAGCTGGGCCTGTTTTCCCTCCTCATATTGTATACATTCCGCAGAGCAGCTGGGGCCAAAACATGGTCTATGCTCCGCAGAGCGGGATGTCCTGGGCTGGGGGGCACTGTCGTAGAGGGTCGGACCATGTGGCGGGAAGCCCTCCACTGTTGTCGACCCCGGTCCTCAGAGCACGTGGGCACCGACAGTAGATGATGCTCCGCTGAGTGGGAGGGTTCTAACTGTAAGCCACGCTCCGCATAGTGGGCGGGTCCAGTCTCGGGGGACCTGTGGTGACCACCTGTTACATCTGAACCAGAGGGAGATCTGTGCCGCTCCCTCAGCGTGGGCATGGTCCAGGGAATCGAAGGCAGCAATGGTGGAGCCACAGGAGGCGCGGGGGGTGGAGGTGTGGGTGGACCCGTCGACCCGCTAGGACGCTCACGCCAGTAGAAGCTCCACAGCTGCAACCAGCGTTCCTCCTCCCAGGGAGTGCACGTCACACAGGGCCGCCCCGACGCACAACCCAAATACGGCAGGCATAAATCGTGCGTCACTGGGCCACTGAAAGCCGCCGCACTTGCAGCAGGTCTTTACCTGCATACTCGCATAGTGTAGTGAAGGCTGACCAAACTCCAAGAGAAACTTAATCCAATCCTGAAGTATGCTTGCAGACTGAAACCGGTAAAACCGTTCCACCGGAAGCTAAGTGTAAGACTGATGGGAAGGCACTACTCACATGATGAGGAGGGGAGGCTACTCAGGGGACAGGGAGACTACTCAAGTGACGGGGTAACTACTTGCGAGAGTTACTTCCCTGGTTGTGTAGCAACACAACGCGTTTTTAGGCTGAAATAGGTAAGCTAAGTGTACCTTGATAATAGTAATGCCATCGGTAATGTTTTTGAAGAAACAAACAACAATGAAATTTAACACTACAAACACAACGCGAATGTTCAACAGAGACTATGCAAAATCAAGAGGATGTCAGATTTGCTGTCTATCAGTTTCTACAACACTGAAAGAGACAGCTGACCAGGTAGGTACACTCTGAGAAAATGGCCTGCAGCTGCTGGGGTCCATAAAAAATATACACCTCCTGCTAACATGCAGTGGTCTCAGCTCTATAGACAGCCATTTAACCCCAACCCCAAGGTCACATTTTCCTAGATGTTTTAAGTGTCACTTCACAAATGTACCAGTGCAAGGAGATGGATCAACCATGATAATTCAAGTGTAGTGCCAGATTAACTTTGCCCTTGAATTATCTCGGTCGGTCCATCTAGTGCTGTAGTGCGTCGAGTCCAAATGACTCATGACTAAGTTCCTCATTTCGTGAAAGGATGCATGCCAAAGAGATCATCATAATCAAGCACAACTGTCCCTGTCTACTGCATGCACATCCTCGCCATAAAAATTTGATGCATGAAATGAAAACATGTCCCCTATCACAAGCTCACCAGTCCATTCGGCAGGGTCTGCATATTGATGTTGAGGTACATGAAGTTGCTGTTGTACCCGGATGACATGTAGACACCAAAGTTTGGGTGAGTACGGAACAGAAAGCACTTATCATCACCTGCAAGGAGAGGGTACAGTTAATATATCAGCAAACTACAAGGAAACAATACAGACCAAACATGAACAATGCAGCCCGGCTTGTTGTGAGAGTCTGTAAGCCTGAGCATGTCACAACCATCTTGACGTCCCTTCACTGGCTACCTGTGTCCTCACAAAGTTATGTCAATCTGTTTTAACTGCCTTTCAGCTACCAGCCCAGAATACTTGTCCTCTTTGCTGCACGTGTATACACCCTCTCGTGAGCTCCGCTCCTCTTCTGATAAACGGAAGTTGTGTGTACCTTCTGTCCAAACTAAAACATTTGGTCAGCGCACTTTTGTTTATCAAGCCCAAGTGTTATGGAATACACTTCCTCTTGAGGTCAGAAACAGTGAGTCTGTCTCCGACTTCAGGAGGCCATTGAGAACTCACCTCCTCAAGCTTTACTTTGAATAATTGCCAGTGTTTGATGCCTTAGTTGTAGTTCTGTAATCCTCCTTGTTTAGATTGAATGTTAATTAGAACATAAATTATTATGTATTTTAGTTTATTGTAAATGTGGTGTGTTCAGGTATTGTGTTTTGTTTGTTATGTGCATATGTCATGGTACTTTTATTTTTGTGTACAGATTGTAAAGCGCTTAGAGCTTTTGATTAAAATTAAGTGCTATATAAATATTATTATTATTAAAAGCCAACAAAATTTAACCCCACAGCCGCATTTCCCAAATGTTGGAGTTGTCACCCATCGTCTAAATACCAGTTCAGGCGATGGATCGACCATGATAATTTAAGGACAGTGCCAGATTAGCTTGGCGCCTGATGGGGACCTGTTTTCATTTCATGCATCATGGTTGATCCACCTCCTGATTTAGTGCCACAGGGCTGAATGGGTGCATGTAAAGTGAATTCCATATCTAACAAAGTGTCACCGCATCCAACGTTTTAATTGCAAATTTGGAAGTTTGTTATAAGCGAATTAATGTAAGCACAAAGAGTGGTCTGAACTACATTGTAATAAAGTAAGTATGTATTGTTATACTCGACTGGCTGCACGCAACTTTGATATCAGCAAAGTTAACTGTACATGGAAAGCAACATACCCAGTTGATAAAGCACAGTCAATATGGAGATCAGGTGCACGAATAATCATGAAATCTACTCTGACTCCCAGAACAAAATGACGTTGATTCCACAGAATGTAAGTCATTTAGTTCTTGGAGTTTGAGGCTTAAAATTTTTTAGTCCTAACACCCTACTGCACAAGATAGATCGACCATGTTAATTTAACAATTGACCACGATAATTCAAATGTAGTGCCAGATGAGCTTGGCACCTGAAGATGCCAAGCTCACCTGGCACTACCCTTCAATTATCATGGTCGATCCATCTCCTGTAACTGGTACACAGTTGTTAGGTCACACCTCGAAAATTGTGGAAATGCAGCCATGGGGTTAAATGGGCTAATAATTTGAAGGTACGCTAGTGAAATAAATGTTTGTTTTCATCCCTACGTCACATGACCAATCTCTTTAGCGCAAACTGTGCCACATGACCGAGCTACAGAAACCCTTGTGGAAACAAATGGCTGACTTTTTGTAGCCCTCTTTCAGACACGTCTTGGGCGGCAGTTTTGTTCTACAAAAGATCACCAAACGCTCTAAACTACAAAGTTACTTAGTGTTGTTCAAACAACAGGCACACTACTGGAGACGGCAACGTCATGAAATATTTCAAATTACGTCATGACTGTTATGTTACCTCCCTTGTTCTTTCCCGCATTGATTTTTTTAATTCCCTTTTGGCTGGTGTTCCTCAGAATCTTCTTGATAAACTTCAAAGAGTTATGAACTGCTCTGCCCAACTAATTTACAGAGTACCGAAACGTGAGCACATAACACCCTTACTTGTTGACCTGCACTGGCTGCCTGTATCTCAAAGAATTGTGTACAAGGATTCTGTTATTTGTTACAATGCTATTACCGGTTCTGCTCCCCCATATTTGTCTGACCTGGTTCATATTTACACGCCTTCAAGATCCCTCCATTCAGCATCAGATACACGCATTTTCAGGGTTCCTAGGCGAAAGAAGTCTAGCCAGGGCCAGCATGCCTTTTCTTATTTTGGTCCAGTGACCTGGAACGACCTTCCAGCCCATGTCAGACATGCTCCAACTCTGTCTGCTTTCAATTCACTGCTCAAGACCTATCTGTTTTCTTATGTGTATAGTTAGATGCATTTTCAGTGCATTAGCAATCTCTGTCAGTAACTGTTCTTGTAACGGTGTGTGTGTATGTGTGAGTGTGAGCCTTTGATGTGTCACTTTAGTTTTTGTAACATTTATTGTAGCGTTTTCTTTCTTGTACATTTTGTTCTGTTGATTTTTGATCTTGTAAAGCGCTTAGAGCATCATTCATTTGGAGGTTAAGTGGTTTATAACGCCGCGATAAGTATGATCTACTTAACATTACCTCCCATCTTGTGACAGATTGCTTGTGATAGATTGCTGCAATGATAATTTTTCATGATATGCTTTTGCAGCGTTTGTTGATGTCTTATATTGTTGTTTCATGACAAGCCGAAAGGCAAATTTCTGTCGTGCCTGGACTCGAACAGACAATAAAGTTGTATTGTATTGTATTGTATTGTATATATAAATGATGTACATTATTATTATTATTATTATGTATAAATATATATTCTTTTTATGTCAGTCATGTCTGGTGCGATCCAGGTTGGAAGATTTCTTCTTGATTTCTTTTATGAAAATATGGAGGAATGAAAACAAATACATTATTGGTAGCACGGACTTGCAGCATGGGACCCTTGTAGGCCTTCGGGAGGTCAAAGGAACCAGTGTACCCCTCAGGCTCTCGGCCTTCAGGGTACAATGGTTCCTTTGAGCTCCCGAAGGCCTACAAGGGTCCTTGTAGCAAAACCTTGTGACCTATAACTTATATTATCCACTTTCAATGCAGACAACAACAAAATGTATTTTTCTCTAAAATGTATTTTTTCGAAAAATACTTACTGATGGCATTACTAATAGGAAGGTACGCTTAGCTTACCAATTTCAGCCCAAAAAAACGTGTATACATCACAACCAGGGGGGCGACTCTAGGGAGTCGTTACCAGGAAACCCTGGGTTGCCTCTCCTGCCTCCCTATCAGGTCACATACCTGGCAGTACCCGCCAGTCTTTGCCTTAGCTCAACAGCGGCAAGCGGGGCAGGAGGGAGGGACCTCTGAGTAATGCCGTTGGTATTTTTCGAAAAAATACATTTTATAGAAAAATATATTTGTTTTCTCAAAACTCTTACCGATGGCATTACTAATAGGAAGAATTAGAAATAGAAGGCGGGTACCACCCCCTATGCATCTCCCAAGTGTTCACTTTGCCAGGAAAAACGCACCCCATCGTGCGTTAAGCTCTCGAGGCCCCCCCCCCACGCACCCACTCCCAACAATTTCAGCTAGGCGTGACCTATAGCACCTGTGGCACTGGGAGGGAGTGTTGTGCTGCCGAGATGTCCCCCACTTAGGTCTTGCAAGTAGAGGCGGGCGAAGGTGGATCACCCCGCCAAGCCACAGCCGCCCCAATGACTCTCCCTGCGCAGTTGAGGTCAAAGTGGTGCTCGCAGCTGCTACTCCGCTCTCATGAGCCTGGATGCGCATCATCCTCGCCCACTCCTCTCTCTCTGGGCATGTGGACCGAGCTCCTGATGCCTGGTCTCGCCTAGGAGCACGTCCTGTCGTGGACGTACCGGCAAATCCCTTCACCAAAGGTGGGGCAGGGCTCCCGGATGCGCTCGTCTGTGATGGGATGTCACGTCCGCCCTGGGCCCAGGACAGGAAAGGCGTGAGCGCCCTTGTCTGAGTGGCTTAGTTCTGCGCAGGTAAATCCCAACGCCCGGGACGGGGTCCTGTTGGTGGGACTCCCGGGACGGGTACTTTACCTGGAGCTGGCGGACGGTCAACACCTGAGGTGCGGCTGCTGGGGCCAGTTCTTGGTCAGACCATCGGGTCGGTGAGAAGCTGTACCAAACCATCGGCCCTGAAGTGGAGACAGGTGGGTCGCCCCGTGAAGGCGTGGATCTCGCTCACCATGGACGCCATGGCAAGGGCGAGAAGAAAGCAGGTCTTCCTGGTTAGGTCTCCGAGCTGCGCTGGGGATGGAGGCTCGAACCGCTCCGAGTTGAGCCAGGGTAGCACCCAGGACAAGTCCCAGTGAGGGATCAGGGAGCGGGAACCAGTCGCTGAAGATCTAGGCGTGCCATCAGATCTGAGCAGTCCTTGCAGGCCCCCGGGTCGGGTAGGCCCGGGTGTCGACACGTGTCTGCAAACATCGCCTGGAAACCTCTGAAGGTGAGGGGGCCTGGTTCTGCTGGGAGAAGTGCCACAGAAAGAGCTTGGCCAGTAGTCAGGTCCATGGGGAAAGCTGCTCGGCCGCGCACCAGGACTGGAGGACCCGCCGCTTTCCCTCATAGACGTTACGGGTAGAGGACCTGCGAGCCACTGTGATCGCTTCCACCACTGCCCCCGAGAAGCCTCTTGTGGCGATGGCCTGCCGGACAATCTCCAAGCGTGTAGTAGCAGCCATTCCAGGCATGGGTGAAACAGCTGCTGTCGGGGCTGCTTGAGCATCGTATGAGGCGTGGGGAGCCTCAGCGGAGGGTCCGTGGCGAGGCTCAGAAGGTTTGTGGTCCAGCTCTTGGTCCAGCTGCATGACACCCCAAGGAACAGCACTGTGTTGTTGCCCCTGAGCTTCTGGAGCACCTTTGGTATCAGGATGGAGGGAGGGAACCTGTACGCTAGCCGCCTGTCCCCAGGGATGGAGAGCGTGTCTATGGCCCAGGCTAGTGGATCCGGAATGGGAGAGATGAAGAGCGGAAGCTGCCTGTTCCACCTTGTGGTGAAGGGGTCGATCATGGGTGTCTCCCCGCACTTGCCAAGTAGCTGGACGATATCCGCGCACAGTGCCCATTCAGAGTGGAGAAGCTGACTGTGACGTGAGACGGAGCCCGCGAGGACATTCAGATGGCCCGGGATGTGCCGCACCTGAAGTGTGATGCCCCACTCTCTGCATCACAGGAGGACTTGGTACATGAGGATGCAGAGGGAGGGAGCGCGTGTCCCACCCTGGTTCTGTATGAAGGCCCCGCCCAACGAGTTGCCAGAGAGAACCAGGATCGCATGCTGAACGAGGCGATCTTCCCAGGTGATGAGCGCCAACCAATGGCCTTTAGCTCCAGCCAGTTGATGTGTCTGTCTGTATGGTCCTGTGGACAGCTGCCCGAGGTTGTGACGCACTCCGGCAGCAGCAATGTTCCCCAGCCGGAGAGGCTCGCGTCCGTGCAGATGAAGAGCTGGGGCAGTGGGGAGAAGATTGGAACCCCCGACGCTAATCCGGACCTGTCCGTCCACCGCTGGAGAAGAGACTTGACCCAAGACGATACAGGGACCTGGGCCGCCAAATCGCCGGAGGATTGGCGCCAGTGGAGGAGCAGATGCAGCTGGATCGGGCGAGTCTGCTGAGGGGTAGGAGGTCCGCTGCTGCGCTTAGAGCCCCTGGCCGGGAGAGATTCTGAGTGAGACACTTGGAGCACCAACTCCACCATCTTCTGAATCTGCCCTTCGGGAAGCCGCACCTGATATAGGTCGGACAGGAACTCCATGCCTAGGTCAATAACCTGCGTGAGGGCGTGAAATCGGACTTGCCTCTGTTGACCAGGAATCCGAGCTGGAGGCGCTGGATCAGCAAGGCATCCCCGTCCTCCTCCGAGGCTGTCGACATCTGGTTCCAGAGGAGCAGATCATCCAGATAGTTGGAAGTTGGCTCGAGGCCATCCGTCTGAACCTGGAGATGACTCCATCAATAATCCTGGTGAAAACCTCCAGGCTGAGGTTGAGTCCAAAGGTCAGTGCCCAAAGCAGGAAACTCCTCCGCAGAAGGCGAAGCGAAAACATCGACGAGGCGCTGGGTGCACAGGTACGTGGAGATATACGGCCGTGAGGTTGAGGCTCCTGGCGAAGTCCTGGTGTTTCACCGCCGCCCTCAGGGCTCTGGCTGTCTCCATCCGGAAGCGAGGGGCCGAAATGTCCCTGTTTAGCGCCAAGAGGTCTATGACTGGACCCCCTTTGCCGCAGTAATCCCCCGAAGGGAGCCTGGCGTAGCTGTGCCTTTACCAAAACCTGGAGCTAAGAGCTGAGTCCAAGCAGGGAGTCCTGCCGTATCAGGTCGCAGTTGGTGGCAGCCGCCATGACGTTAACCGAGGAGTGAACCGCCACTCTGTTCGCCGCTACCAGCACCAAGTGTATGCCGTGGAGAGGAGCTGAGGCTGAGGAGTCCCAGGAGTCCTCCAGGCATCTTACCACCGACTGCGTCACCATCTCGAGGAAGCCTGCAAGGAGTTCCGGACTAGCTTTGCAGTCTTCTCCAACTGTGTGGGATCCTTGGTCATCGGCCTCGAGGGGCCACGGTCTGTAACAGCGCCGCCCTGTCTAGAGCTGGCAGAATCTTGCATACCACTGTTGGCAGAGCTGACGTCCATCACCGCCGGAAGAGAAGACCTGGTCACCGCAGCTGTCCTCTAGGAGGTGTGCGGAAAATGCCTCTGCGAGGTCCCGAACGCCGGCGGCTGAGGGGGGGGGGGGGGAGGTGGGGGGGGACTTACAGCGCTTGAACTGCCGCGGTACGTCCAACATTGGCGCGGCCTTCCTCCTGGGGGGGGGAGGGGAGTTGGGGAGGGGGGGAGTGGGGGGGGGGTGAGGGGAAGGAGGGCAGGGGCCCGGGAGGAGGAACGACGCGAAAAGCCAGGAGGCCTCGATCAGGGAGCGGAGAGTTTGAGTAGTTGGAGCTGCACAGACCGATAAAGCCGAAAGGGAGACGGTGCGCTAGGGTACGCCGAGCGGATGTCCGCCAGCCCTAGGGCAGACACTGAGTCCTCCGGGTGGAGGCTGAGGGCCTCATCATCGTTTCCTGTGGACAGCGGAGGGGAGGCGAAAACGGGGATGCAGGGAAGATTCCGCCGAGTCTGAAGACCGGCTGCTCACTGCGAGGCCCCGAAGCTGTGGGTAAGGGTGCCAATCCCGAGCGGAAGAACGACATGTCGATCGGCTGCCCCGAGAGGTCGCCACGAGGGAACGGCAATCGCGCCGAAGACGGCCGCTGCGACGGAGTAGAGTCCTTCCTATGGCTCGGGAAGGCGGAGCGGGAGCGAGAGGTATTCCAATGATCCCGGTGTCTGAGGCTGTCATCGCGACAAGACTCCTGACCGCGTGAAAGGACGGAGCTAGGCCAGCGATAGCACTGGGACTGTCCTGGTGCTGACGGGGCCGAGCATCCCGGCCCTTCCTGGTGCGCCTCTCTGTCGGGGCTGCTAGTCCCAACCAGCTGGAGAACTTCCTCACTGTGTGGTGCGGCGACCTTGGTGGCTGAGCGTGCCTCTCGATGCTTCTGAAGCGGGGAGGCGGGGTTCCATCAGCCAGGGTTCAACTTGGAGGGACGTCTCGTCGGCGACTGACCAGCTCCTTCCTGTCTCCGCGGAAGGCCAAAGAGCCGGAAGCCTGGAAAGGGGGCAGCTCCTCCCATTAATGGCTGACAGTCTTCCCCCCTTCTGAGTGGTGGTCTCGGGATCCGGGAGCCCGCTCAAGGCACTTGTCAGGCCGATGACTGGCCGGGACGAGAAGAGGACCAACGCTGCGAAAGAGAGCCTGTCCAACGGCCAGGGGAGGTGGAGAGGGAACGGGAGCCGCCCCCTCATGCACGGTGTCTGTGGTGTCCCCGCGACATGACTCCTGGCACAGCACGTGCGAGCTAGGTCGGCGATCCTTAATCGAGCCGTTCTGATCCTGCCGTGGCTGCGAGTCCCGTCCGTGTCTGCCTGAACCTCTCTGTCAGCCAGGCGAGCTCCCTCCGGCAGTTGAGCTTACTTCACCGCGTGGCGAAGCGACCGAGGCCCGCTGGGGTGCTTCCTCTCATCGTTCCTATAGCGGGGGGGAGGGGGGGCTCCGGGGACGGAACTCAATGAGAAAGCACGTCTCATCGGCCGTAATGACTGACAGGCCCCTCCTCTCTGCGGAGGGCTTCAATATCGGCTGCCTTGACCCAATGGGGAATCTCACTTCATCAGCAGCTGACAGTCCTTCCTTCTTCTGAGAGGTTGTCCCGAGAACCAGAAGCCTGGGTTTGGCGCACGTCTGGTCAGCGTCTCAACATATTTATCCCTCTCTGAGAGGCGCGTCCAGGAAGCAGTCTGGTGTTGGTGCTAGTCTGGCCGGAGACTATCAGGCTCTAACCTCTCAGAGGGGTTGTCCCCCGCTACTGCTGCCTGGGCTCAACGCTCGTCTGGTCGGCATCTGAGAGGCCCTTCTCTCTGTACGCATGGGGACCGAGCTCATGATGCCTGGAGCAAGTCCTGTCACGGGCGGACTGTCATTTCCCTGGCCGAAAGGCGGGGTAGAGCTCCTGGTGCCAGGACTTGACTGGGGGCAAGGCCTGTCGGCTGCTGGTAGGCTCCTTCTCCCGCTCATGGCGGAGCAGCACTGTCCGAGGCACCGGGGGGACAGCTGAACCCGACAAGCCCATGATGTCTGATGTGGCCTGTCTCCACGGTCCTGGAAGGGAGGAGGATGGCTCCTTGATCCAGGCCGGTCTTTCCCTCTGGCAGCAAGCCCACAGCTGCAACCACTGTTCCTCGACCCTTGTAGCGCAGGTACTACATGTCCGCCCGGGGGAGGGACCCGAGCAGGGCAGGCACACATCGTGGGAGTCACTGGGCCACTGGAATTTACCACACCTGTTGCAGGCCATCCCGTGAGTACTGTAACAGAAAGCAGACAAAATCCGCTGTGCAGGCGCGGGGCCTCCTCGTGTACAGAGTCGTCGGCCAATGCCGCCACCAGGAAAAGTCGCCGGCTGAGGCATTCACCAAAGCTTTACCTTGTCAGAACCCAAGCCAGGTAATTCCACCAGTGACCAACCACCAAGTAATCCCAAGGTAATTCCCAAGGTATATCCCAAGGTAATCCACTGAGCACCACACACAGTTCACCACATAAAATCCAATGGTAATCCCACCATACACAGTCGAAGCAAAGCAGGCTGAACACGACAGGTCTTGGTGAGCTAAGCAAAAAGACTGGCGGGTACTGCCAGGCACGTGACCGGATAGGGAGGCAGAGGAGGCAACCCAGGGTTTCCTGGCAACGGCTCCCTAGAGTCGCCCCCCTGGTTGTGATGTATACATAACGATTTTTTGCGCTGAAATTGGTAAGCTAAGCATACCTTCCTATTAGTAATGCCATCGGTAAGACTTTTGAGAAAACAAAAACAGCCCTGAAAGTCTAAAATTTTGCCCACCAGTCTTTGGCTAGCGACTTCCAAGTTTTACTAGCCAAACTGAAAATGTTACTAGCCAAAACTGAAAATTTTACTACTGAAAATAGCCCCCCAACTCAACAATATAATGTACCACAAGTGTTTGACGCCCAATGTTAGACAGTGTTTTCTGCCCAGAGGCATTGAAAACAAATATTTGAACAGACAATCATAACCAAGTTAATGTTTATGTCCTGACTTCAGGCTTTTGATAGTATCAAGTGGAGAAATAACTGACAAAGTCCCCATGTTAACTGTGGTGGAATTTTTTATTTATTTATTTGTTGTAAGTAGAGCTGGGCTTCTGTTTGCACAACAGGTTAAAGGGTCTGTAGACCCCCAGGTATAAATTTTAGAGGGTACATAGACCCCCATCCTAGTATTATAGAGGGTCTGCAGATTTACTTAAGAAAAACAGCATCATCTGTATGTTCCTTAAAATAAATTATCCCCACCCGGGTTTGCCCTGGGGGACTTGGGTGGGGTTAACTACATTTTAGTTCCCAGGGTGACTCTGGTCAGCCCCACAGGGTGGGTTTTTCCCTATATTGTGGGGCATGTGTTTCTGTCTACCCTTGGTCCATTCACCTGTATTTGTCTTTTTAAAACTCTCCCAACTGTCTGCACTGCCTGTAGCTCTTGATATTGGATGTGTGTTGCTAAATGGTCTTAGCTTTATTTAGGCCCCATACTTACTTACGCCTGTCACCCCTACCCGGGTATAGGCCGTCGACGAGAGACCTCCAGCAACTCCTGTCCTGTGCTTCTCCTTCGATTCTACTCCAGGTGGTTCCCAGTCTCTTGATGTCAGCTTGGAGGTCTCGACGCCAGGAGTTTCTCGGCCTACCTCTTTTCCTCTTTCCCTGGGGGTTCCATGACAATGCCTGCCTAGTGATACTGGAAGCTGGCTTTCTCAGACTGTGACCGATCCATCCCCATCTTCTTCGCCCAATTTCATTCTCTGCTGTTATCTGCTCTGTTCTCTCCCAGAGTCTGACATTGCTGATCTTCTCTGGCCAGTGGATTTTCAAAATTCTTCTAAGGCAACTGTTCATGAAGGTCTGTACTCTGTTGACTGTGTTTTTTGTCAATCTCCAAGTCTCTGCTCCATATAGGAGAACTGCTTTTACATTGGAGTTGAAAATCCGGACTTTGGTGTGTTGTGACAGCTCTCTGGAACTCCACACTTTTTTCAACTGGAGAAAGGCTGCTCTGGCTTTACCGATTCGTGCTCTGACATCTGCATCAGTGCCGCCTTTTTTGTCTATGATGCTCCCGAGATAGGTGAAGGACTCCACCTCCTCCAACGGGGTGCCAGCAAGCAAGACTGGTTCTTCCCTGGTTGCGTTCAGCCTCATTGTCTTTGTTTTCTGTTTGTGAATGGTGAGGCCCACTTGGGACGAGATGTCAGCAAGCCTCGTGGTCTTGTCCTGCATTTGTTGATGAGTGTGGGACAGTAATGCCAAGTCGTCTGCAAAATCGAGGTCGTCAAGCTGTGTCCACAGTGTCCACTGTATTCCACTTCGTCTGTGCTCTGTGGTCATCTTCATGACCCAGTCTATGGCCAGTAGGAAGAGGAATGGAGACAGCAGACACCCCTGCCTGACGCCAGTTCTGACCTGGAGCTCCCTGGTGAACTGCCCTTCGTGGATCACGCGACATGTCATGCCATCATAGCTGCTCTTGATCAGGCGGACGAGCTTTATGGGTACACCGTAGTGTCGTAGGAGTTTCCACAGAGTCTCTTGGTCCACACTGTCAAATGCTTTCTCGTAATCCACAAAGTTAACGTACAGCGGGGAGCTCCACTCCAGAGACTGTTCCACGATGATGCGGAGAGTGGCGATCTGGTCTGTACATGATCGGTTCTTCCTGAATCCTGCTTGCTGGTCTCTCAGCTGGGGGTCAACGGAGCTCTTCATTCTCTCCAGGAAGATCCTGGTGAAGACCTTTCCTGGTACTGACAGCAAGGTGATTCCTCTGTAGTTGGAACACTTGCTGAGGTATTTAGGCCCCATGGCATAGGTTTATTTAACGTATTGGACCGGCTGGTGACATACATTCAATATTCTGTTTCTTTTTTTTTTCACAAGCAGTGCAGGCACGTCCTGAGAAAGCCTTGTTGCTGTCGGGATGATAAACAATGTACAATCAATCAATCATTAAAATAAATTATCTCATTTCGCTCTCTCTTCTTTAAATGTGTTGTGACAGTGTGTGTGTGTCCTTACCATGATACTGATTCTTTAACTGATGAGCTATCGTGCAAAAGCCTGTCTCCCTTGCTCTCTCACACACAGAAAAACATATATCTATTATTTACTTGTATGATCGTTTGATAATGTATTGTAACAGAGAATATAGCATTTTCTGCTGAACGCGGCAGATTGACAACCAAAGTGTGACCTGTCTAAACTCTCTTTCTCTCTGTGTGTGTGTGTGTGTGTGTGTGTGTGTGTGTGTGTGTGTGTGTGTGTGTGTGTGTGTGTGTGTGTGTGTAAACTGATGTACTTCAAAGTTTGTTTCAACCCGTTTAACCATTCAGAAAGACGTGTTTCTCCAATTTTTGCCTAATAACTGTGTACCAGAAGATGGATCGACCATGATTAAAAAAAACTGACAAACTTATTTCTGTTCAATTGTTTCTTCAAAAACATTACCGATGACATGACTGAATGGGAAGTGTCTACTACTTACTCATTCTAGCCTAAGAGCCAGTTGTGTTAAAACACAACCCGGGAGGCACTCGGGGAACCCCGAGGGGACCAAGAGTTGTCTCCCTATACCCACCACCCGGAAGCCGGGTACCCATAATCCCCCAGTCTAGTCTACTTAGGCGCACGATTCGGTCGTCTTGCGCTCGGCTCTAGCCTACGGACTTTGGTTTTTCGACTGGTTCTCGGGTTTCGGACTTGCTGTTGGAATGAAGAGCGGGAGATAGGATCGTTTCGTCGGCCCTGCCTGTGCTGCTGCATGGCTTTCTCGTCCCCACTGCTTAGCGCCTACGCTTCGACCTCTGGTGAGCTGTCTGGTGAGCTTCGCCGGTCGTGCCAGGCGGGTTTTGGACGTCTCCCCCCGTCCCCCTTCGGCGGAGAGGTAAGGTAGCGGGGTTGACCCTCGGCCGGTTCCCGGGCTGGGCACTGGTTTGTGCAGGTACGAAGTTTTTCGTCTTCTTCTCACTGTAATTGCGCGCCCACTCACCTTCGGTGAATCGTAGCGAAGTTTCCTACGCATTTGTACCTTGGGTGTGGAGAATTCTTTTACTCCATGGCCTGATTAGCTGGGTGGCACGGCTTGGGTCACGCCTTGTCATCGCGTAGTTTGTTCGGTACCAGCGCCTGTTCTGGCCCCTTTTCTGTTTTCGCTAGCGGGTGATGAATTTAAGCGCACACTCGCTTACGCAGGCATGCGCTGTGGACAAGTGCTCACGTACCTTAGAGAGTGGATATACGTTCCGGCGGGCAGGTTGGGGGTTTACGCTCCTTGGCTGGGCGGGCCCCGCATGACATGTCCACATAAAGTGGTGATTTACTGCCCCAGATGTTTTCTTGTCTTGGTTGTCATTGCGTATTGAGTTGTACAGCATGCGGCCGGTGTTGTTTTTTCCACACGCGGTCACCCTTAGTAATGTTTGGGGCCTGTCTCCTTTTATGACAGGGGTTGGTACATATGTTGTTGCTCACCTTAGCGCTTGACGGCGGTGAATCTACCTCGTTACTGCACTGCTAGATTGCAGACGTGCAGTTTGGTACCTCGCTTCCGTCATGACGTATTCGTCTTTTGTGTACATATGTTGTTCCCTCGCCTTAGCGCTTGGCGGCAGTGGGCCTACTTGCTTACTGCACGGCTATTTGTAGGCGTGCAGTTTGGTACCTCGCTTCTGTCATGACATGTTTGATTTTTGCTACATATGTTGGTTGCTCACCTTAGTGCTTGATGGCAGTGAGTCGACCTTGCTGCACTGCTGGCGTGCAGGCTTGACAGTCTGTTACCCCGCTTTGGTGCTTGTGTGTTTTGTTGTTACGAAGGCTACCTTTCGTGGCTTAGTCCCACAGGACTCGCCCGCAGGCCTTCGGGTGTGTTATCTGTTGCAGGGATGTGCTACCCATTCACACAGATGACAGTGGCTAGTTCAGCCCCCAGGGGTCTTTCGCCACTGCACCGGATGCCCCGCTGACCATGCTTGCGTTGCAAGCGATCGGCACCGGGTTAGGCGCCTTCCGGACACCGCGGGTTTTCCGCACGACAACGGACTGACCTGGGGGAGAAGCCACACCAGATGTCACGACTAGTGCGCGAGCGTGGATCGTGGAGGCCGCTGCCAGGGGGAGCGCACGTGAACAGCCTCTGGCAAGGCCCGCTCGGTAAGACAATTACGCACACGTCCGACTTCTTAGGACGTTGCAGTACACTACCACCTTGAGAGGACAAGCAGCTTCTCGGCTGTAAGCACCAGCCCGGCTGCTACTGGTAGGCGTGTTCTTCATGTCCAGGCATCGCCCATTTGGGACTAGGCCTGTCTTCCGACACGGGAGGTGCCTCCTACCACATTGGGATGATTGTGTCACCTGGCCTCAGCAGCGCGGATGGCAGCATTGAAGCGTCTGCAGGTGGGAGCGACCTATGCTGTTGGTGCTTGAAGGATCCCGTTCCGCCCCGACGAAGAGGGGCATGCTGACGTCCTTCACGCAAGGCAGATGTGCCGGTGGCCATCGGACAACCACTAGGTCGGGTCTCCTATGCGCAGGATGTGGATACGCCATCCAACGTATCCTTGGCACCGGTCGCTTGAGACCAGGACGTCCCTGTGGGAAGCCCCACACCGGATTCAGTGGACTAGTGCACGAAGTGGGCCTGGATCGATGAGGCCGCTTCCAGGAGGGAGCGCGCCCGGACTAAGCCTTCCAAGAAGCCATGTCCACTATCGGTCCCACTTGTCTCCAAGAAAGCCCGCGGGATCCTGCTGGGGGTCCCCCTTACCGGCAAGAAAGCCCGCCTCCCTCGGAGCTCGGCTCAGAGACATTCACGTGCACGTCCAGGGACTCTAGTAAGGATGCTCGTCTCCAAGGAAGCGGAGACTACTATCGACACAGTTCCAGGCCACCTCATGTTTGGTGTGTTGCATTGGCCTACTGGTGACCTGCAAACGATGTGGAGGCTTCCAGTGGCCGTCGGATATCCATACAGTCTGTCTCCTGTGCGCTGGGTGTGCTTCCGACCACACTTGTGACGTCTGTGCTACCTGGCCGGAGCTACGATGGTCTAATCTCTGGAACTTATAGGAGGGAGCCTCCTACCCTCTCGGGTACTTGAAGATTGCCGAGACGCCTTCCGCTGTGCCCCCGGCACCGGACGTGCGAGACCAACTGGATCCGACACAGATTAGTGCACAGAGTGGGAGTTCGACCGTCAAGTCCGCCTCCGTTAGAGAGCGCGCCTGGACACAGCTGGTGGAAATAACCCGCCTCTCCCAAGAGCCTGGTTTGGTGGGACGCTCGTGGCGTCCCTCCTCCACCATCGTTCCCCACTCGTCTCTGAGGAAGCCGCCAGGATTCCGCTGGGGGTCCCCTGGCCGGCAAGAAACCCGCCTCTCCCAAGAGCCTGGTTCACAGAGACATACACGCACTCGTCCGGAGCCTCCTGGTTGTACAGAGCGTAGACACAGGGATTCTACTCGACGTTATCGCCCTCCCTCGCAAGATCATAGGAGGACCTTCCCGCTCGGGTGCTGGGAGATTATCGAGACGCCTTCCGCTGTGCCCCCGGCACGGGACGTGCGAGGCCAACTTGATCCGACACGGAAGACGCACTGTTAGTGCCAACGGTTAGTGCTCAGAAACCCGCCTCTCCCAAGAGCCTGGTTCATTCCCCACTCGTCTATGGCCGCAGGGGTCCCCTTGCCGGCAAGCAACCCGTCTCTCCCAAGAGCCTGGTTCACAGAGACTTACACACACTCGTACGGAGCCTCCTGTTGGCGAAGATCGTAGACGCCGGGATTCTACTCACCGTTACCGCTCTGCTTCGCAAGATCGTAGGAGGACCTTCTCCACTCATCGTTCGACGGATCAGGACTCCCTCGACTCGGACGGGTTTCACCTTCTTCGCGTTCCCCATCTCGTTCAGACTCCCGTTCGTCCCGTTCCTCTTCCCATCGACCGGCCACTTCCCCTTCCCTCGTCCTCTCCGTTCCGTTCCTCCTCGTCGCAGCCGTTCTCCTCGTCGGGTCCCGCCTTCGGCTCTCAGGAGAACCTCGCCGCGTCGCTCCGTCTTTCGCTCTCCCCTTCGGAGGGAGTCTTCGACCTCTGTGGTTCGCTGTCAGCGGGTTTCCTTCCCTTGGAGCCCTCGTTGCCCTCCTCGGTCGCCGGTTCCAGACAGCGGGACTTCGACACCCTGAGTTTGACGGCTGACGACCACTCGGACTGGTTGCTCGGACGTCTCAGCCGTTCTCCTCTCCCTCTTCTTCGGCTTCCAGTGCTGCGGTTCCGTCAGTCCGTTTCTTCTGCGCGGATGGACACTCGGCCGGCGCTGGACGGGACATCCAAGCTCATCGCCGCCACTCTGCTGCGGAAGTTGCCCGGCATCGCCACCTGACTCACTGGGGGTTCTCATCCATCATGGACACTGGGGAACCAAGGCGCAGCCCCTTCTCCCTGACGTCTAACCATCTCGACAACTCTCGTTGGGCACCCAGGGGGTGCCGGACTTCGGACAGGTGGTACCGCTTGACTGTGCTCGTGGCGGAGGACCTAGCCACTACACGGAGTCAGATCTACGCACATTGGTCGTCTCTAAGCCCGGCTGCTCAAGCTACGCTTCCTACTTCCGTGATTCTTCTCGAGGTCCAACCCTCCGACCTTCGGACTTCGCGGACAAGAGCGTGCTTAGCTTGGATCCGACGCGGACTACTAGACCTTCTTCTGCTCGTGGGAGGAAGGATAGGTCACAGGAGCTTCTCCTCTCCGACAACGCGACAGTGGAGGTGTACTTCCAGGATCAGGGCAGCTGGCGATCCTCTGACCAGTGCGTACCCCCTACCCTGGTGCTTGGGGAAAGAACTTCAACTCCCTCCGTGCGTGACGCAACCTGGACCGACGGTAGATCTGGGCCAGTCTTCCCCGGTGGGACCAGTGGCTACACACGGAATGCACCAGAACACCTTCGGAGGATCGGCGCATGAGACCAGGATGATCCTGTGGAGGGTCTCCACAACGATTTCAGTGGTCTAGGGCACAGGGTGGGGGTTTTGACCGAGGCCGCTACCCGGACGGAGCGAGCCCGGACACAGCTTTGAGAAGCAGAGAACTCGCCTCACAGAGCCCAGTTCAGAGAGTCGCGCTTGGCGACGTCCCACGTCCAATCTCGGTACCCACTCGTCTCCAAGTAAGCCGCCGGGATCCTGCTGGGGGTCCACTTGCCGGCAGATAACCCGCCTCTCCTCAGAGCCCGGTTCGGAGAGACTTACACGCGCTCGTCCGGAGCCTCCTGTCGACTCCCCTCGTGAGGAGTCATCGCATGCTACTTCTTGCCCTTGCAGCCATACGGCGCCTGAGGGATGTTACCATGGTGGATTGGTTAACGAGCTTCAGGAGCTACGACTCGCCCGGTCTGCCTACAGTTCGAGGGAACAATTACGTACAGCTCCTCTCGGACCATACCTTACCTGGACCGCCGCGCCTTGGTCCACGGGTTCACCTTGCGCCCGCTTACGGGGCGCTATTCCACCAGGAGACCACGTAGCAAATCCCTGTACAAGCCTCACGTGTGCCTACGACATAGCCGTTCGCTACGGACGCGCTCGCCTCTTTGCCGGTGCCGGCACTACTGACGCTACATGCCGGACGTTCTTCCTGGCTACGCTCAGTCATACGTTCTGAATTACAGGACCCCTCCCTCAGGGAGGTTAGAGGCTACAGTTACGTTATCAAGGCACTTGCATGGCCACGAACGTCACATTCGTCAGGGACTGTACTTCGTGGCTACTGGAGGCTGGCGGGCAGGATGACTTCGCCCGCCTCAATCGCAGAGTTCTGCCAGGCCAGCGAGACTCCTCGCTCTGGTGGGGGTCTTTTTGCGGGGGGCACAACTCCCTCCTGGCGCCTCAGAGCCGTAGGTATTCACCTACCTAGGGTCGTCGGGAGTTTGCATTAGGGAGGACGGCCCTTGGGCCCTTAGGTGTGCTGGAATGCGGCACCCACCTCCTATTCGCAATTCTCCCATTCAGTCATGTCATCGGTAATGTTTTTGAAGAAACAAATTCATTTTTCTTTAAAAGGTATTTTTTTGAAAAATACTTACCGATGACATGACTCAAACGACCCTCCCACCTGCCCCGCTTGCCGCTGGTGCGCTAAGTATCCTGACTGAGGGATTATGGGTACCCGGCTTCCAGGTGGTGGGTATAGGGAGACAACTCTTGGTCCCCTCGGGGTTCCCCGAGTGCCTCCCGGGTTGTGTTTTAACACAACTGGCTCTTAGGCTAGAATGAGTAAGTAGTAGACACTTCCCATTCAGTCATGTCATCAGTAAGTATTTTTCGAAAAAATACCTTTTAAAGAAAAATGAATATTTCTGGACTTGCTTTTTGAGTTTGCCTCAGTGCTCATTGCGCATGCCATTTGAGTGCCGTCGTGCTTTAGCCATGGAAATACACTCAGCACAGCCATGGACTCTGAAAACTGTGTCGTAGCGGTGGTGCCACACATGGCCCAGGGGTAGCATTTCTGCTACTGTCGCTTGTCGATGGAGATGGTGATGTCGAAGTGCAAATTTCTTCTTAGCGATTATCAAGATCAGACGGTGCCGGATTGAAGAATCCGAAGCATTCCAGCTCCTCCTTTGCTTTTTCTCCGCCATGTACAACTTCGTTCTAGATCGAAAGCAAAACCCATGATGCCGTATCCCATAATAGTATGTACGGTGACGTCACAGCAAGTAACACGTTCAACATGTAGTGCGCACATTGCAATAACATGCTGACACCACACATAAACTAACAGTTTGCCCGCCCAGTTACACTCGCACGGACCCCGGCGTCGGGTCGATTCTGAACGCAGCCACGACTGAGCAAGCCGCTAAACGAAATGGTAAGCACAGTTCGAGTGACGTGTTCGGCTACTGCCGCAAAGTGATGTTAGAGGCGATTCGCGGTGTGGGGTCATGCGCCGGTGTACCTGATGTTCGGCTGGCGGTTAGCCGTTGGATTGGAAAACGCACGAGCGCACTCGCATTTGGCGAGTGGGTATTTTTTTTTTACTCGCCCCCCAAAAAAATTCGCCATTTTCAGGGCTGAAAAAAGGGTGCACTAACCATAAAACTTTGGGCCAATGTTCCAAGGCTGGCTGGCAAAGCCTCCAAAGATGTGGCCCTTGCGATCACGTACCACCATCAGCGTGGGTCCTTTCCCTTCAATTGTCCTCAGCAGCTGTGAAAAGCTGTCACCGTGGAGAGCGTTGCTGAACAGAAGGCGCCATTCCCCCTGCAGGTCCCGCGGCAGACAGGCATTGAGGAAGAGAACTGAGGGCAGGTCTAGGATGGTGCGCACTTTCGACCAGTTGGTGTCACAGACGTGGGGGATCCGCGGATGGTGGAACACCACATCAGCAGGATCTGTCTCCTAAAACAGGGGGAATGGTGAAACTCCAACTTATAAATGAAATGAACTGGTAGATGTACTGTACAGATGTCCCTCAAACTGAGAGTATTATTTCTGATTAATCCTGAGACTGACTTTTAAAATATTTTTTTTTACATCCCATGATGGTTACTTTACAGATTAGGAGACAGATCAAGCATTTCACTTCAAGGGTGGTGCAAGAATAGATTGGTGCCTCAGGTGCCAAGCTATTCTGGCACCACCCTTGAAGTGAAATGGTCAAATTTATATCAAGCAATGGGTGTATCAGGATCAAATAAGTTAAGTGCACAAATGAGCATTACACTCTTATATTATATAATTATATATTCTTACATATAATCTGAAGCAGCCATGGAAGACCTCCTGAAAGATCTGCTGAAAGAGGGAGCTTTTGGAGATCCAGGTCTCAATATCATCAGTAGAGTAGGTCGCATCTTTGGGAACTTCTGGCAAGTGGAAGCCCTTGTCTCTGGAACCGCCTGCAACTGCAAGAACAGCTCTTCATGAGTAAGAAGAATGCACATTTCAGACCATCTGCAATTTCCGCAGAAGTGAACAATTTATAGTAAACTATATTTATAGTAAACTTTGGTGATTTCAAAGTAGTAAGAAATACAAACTTTTTTGTTGACATAATTTATCAGAAGTTTGTTATGAGTAAAGTAATTTACATAGCAAAAGTGCAGCCAGGATCTCTCAAACAAATGCAGTTATACCTTGCTGACTGTATATATGGTGTATGTGGCTTTGTGTCTTGTGTTTTGATTTGTAAACAGAAGCCCTGTAAAGTGGTGCTGATAGTTGCAGTTTTAGTCGCAAATATTCCTGCGGGAATCAGCGCGACTAAAACTGCTACCGACACCCACAGGGTTAA
The DNA here is from genome assembly GCA_036245525.1 of Semisulcospira habei. Classification (NCBI taxonomy): domain Eukaryota; kingdom Metazoa; phylum Mollusca; class Gastropoda; family Semisulcospiridae; genus Semisulcospira; species Semisulcospira habei. The sequence goes on from BTPG01000002.1 coordinate 170,004,620, forward strand.
GCTGGTTGAAATTCTAGAGATTATCAGCATCACACAACATCACAAACTGCCTAAGGCATAAATCAAACGTTTGCAGAACATGAATAAATGAGGCCAGCAAAAGAGGTATAGACCCTCATGAGTCCCTAAGAATGCAGAGGCTCGTGAGGGCCTACGCCTATTGCAATTTGATGGTGTTTACAGCATCCAACAGTTGAAGAGACCAAAAACCAAAAAATACCAACCATAAAACATTCATACCTGTGGAGAAAAGGTCTTCTAACATGTACAGTGCTAGTCGTCTGTAGGAGTTGCCCCCTGGAGCGAAGATCCAACTCTGATATTGCCTGCAGTGTGCGGCCAGGATCTTCTCGTAGCTCCGTATCATACTGCTCACAAACTGAAACACAACCATATGGAATATGCTCACTACACAAGTTCAGAAAAGACAGCACAGAAATCTATGTATTGATGCAAAATAATCGCTACACACTATACATATACAATTCCACCTCAGTCCACATGGACAAAATTTGTCTACTACACTACAGTTACGCACTTTAAAAACATGATAGCCCTAGCTTTAATCAATTACATAATTCATGTGCTACTGCATACATATTTGAAACAGTTGCTCTGTACCAAGGTTTAACCCCCTGACTGCTGGGACACTGAGTTGAACCCCTTGGGGGGGGGGGGGAGTGGGGGTTTTGGGGTGGGATGGAGAGAAAGGGAAAAGCCAGGTACGCCTTTAGAAACATGTGAAAGGGCCCATTGCCTATGGAAACCTATGGGTCATTGACCCCTCAGCCCAAATATTATGGGTCATTTTGGGAAATGATGTGCTAATGACAATGACAATGATTCTTTATTTTACAACGGTGAAAGTTTTGGCTGGCACAACCATTTTTCGAACTTGCTAATGACACAGGGAGCATTTGAAAAATGAACCCTGCAAACTGGCAACAGACATAATATGGTGAATGAATACAGTACTGCACTGCTAGATCCCCTGGCTTCTTCCTGACAATACCTTTGAACTATCATGGTTACTCCATCTCTCCCCACGATGAGGTCTCGATGCTATAAATGCTTACAGTTACAACCCTTTGGTTGTCAGCAGCGCTTTTTGTCGCGATGACTCCCGCAGGCATCAATGTGACAAAAAGCGCTACTAACAGCTAAAGGGATAGTGTTGTCGCTTTATGATATGTACATTCTACATCCAAGCTACTTTGATGTCCTGGGATGACATGAACATTGGCGACAGTGTGAAAAACTGAACAGACTGAAAACGGTCCACTGACTATGCCCCAAAACTGATGGCCAGCAAGAGAGTTAGTTAGTTAGTTAGTTATTTGGGTTTAACGCCGAGCAGGCAACTAAGGCCATCTCACGGCGGGAAGGGTAAAAATCTGGTCAGCCAGACTAAAAGAAAGGTCTTAAAACATGATGTAAATATCCCTTTAAAGTGTCAGGTTAAAATGTCGCACATGTCTTTAAAGAAAACGTCGACAGACTCAAAAAGGTCAAAATAATAGAAACAGCATAGTCTATAAACGCTCAAATCTTATTAAAAATATGGCACTCTCTCAGAAAACTGAAGATCTTGTCCGGGGGCGCATCCCTGAACAAAACCTTCAAGGAGTCTGCTGTGAAATGCTTATACCTTGTGTCGATTAGATCAGCACAAGACAACAAAAAGTGTTGAACAGAGTACTGCTCGTCGCAGGCATAACACCATGGACGCTCCTCCTGTTTTAGTAAATAAGAGTGCGTAACATACGTGTGCCCGATGTGGAGCCGAGCAAGGACAGTTTCCTCACGGCGGCTGCCGCAGCGATAAGGTAGACCGTCGGACAACTTAGGAAGGGCTTCATGCAGCTTGTTACCTTCCTCTTTATCCCACTCGGACTGCCACTCACGGGCTATGTACGCACTAACCACATGTCTAAAATCACTATAAACAGTCAGTGTGTCAAGGACAGGGTAATTTTGGGCATCGTTGGCAGCAGAATCTGCGATTCTGTTGCCTTTGATGCCCACATGCCCTGGGACCCAAATAAAAATGATGTCATAATATTCCTTCATCAAGTCCACGTAAAGCTCTCTGATCTGCACCAGCAGTGGGTGGTCATTTCCCGTGCCCTGAAGGGCCTGCAGGGCAGAAAGAGAGTCAGACAGAATCAGGAAGTTCCTTTCTCTAGATCGATAAGCATGCCTGAATGCGAACAGAACCGCCTGCAGTTCTGCACTAAATACAGTAACAGATGAGTGGTTTGGGAGGCAGTGCTTAAATGGGCGTCTAGGATGGCGAGAGGACACCGCAGCCGAAGCCACTCTTCCATCCTCAGAATTTGACCCATATGTATAGATACGACAATAGCCAGGAAAAATTGAAAGGAGTTCATTGAGGATCTGTTGGTATATGGCTGGTGGAGTAGAGTCTTTCTTGTGGGCAGTCAAGTCCAGCAAGATGTCAGGAACTGGTAAGAGCCAAGGTGGAGTGATGTGTTGCAGGGATTCTGAAACTCTGTCCAGGTCCAATCCGGCCGCCTGCAGATGAGGTCGGACACGGAAAGAAAGTGGACGGACAGCTTCCGGATGGGCATCATAAATCTCTGCAAACGATGATTTAAAAACACAATCATAGGCCGGATTGTCTGGATGGGCCTTCAGTTTCAAAACATAGCTGAGCATGAGGCGGATGCAGCGGGGCTTGAGAGAAGGCTCCCCTGCCTCGGCATACAGACTAGGAACTGGAGACGTCCTTAAGACCCCAAGACATATCCGCAGACCCTGATGGTGAATTGTGTTCAGACACTGTAGCACAGACTTGGAAGCTGAGCCATACACCACAGAGCCGTAATCCAGTTTGGACCGAACAAGGGCCCGGTACAGTCGAAGTAAGACAGTACGGTCCGCACCCCAGTCAGTTTGACCAACGACATGAAGAACGTTGAGAGCCTTCTGACAAGAGGTTCTGAGGAAATTAATATGGTTGTGGAAGGTAAGTCTTTTGTCAAAGATAACCCCCAGAAACTTTGCCTCTCCGGCCACCTTAATTGGCACTCTGGCAATGCTCAGGCTAGGTTCTGGAAAAAATTTCGTCTGGTTAGTAAAATGCACACAGACTGTCTTGGAGGGCGAGAACTTGAAGCCATTGAGAGACACCCACTGCTGGATGCGATCAATGCACAGCTGCAAGTGCCTCTCAAGGGACGCAAGTCCTCGACCACGTGCGCACAAAGCAAAGTCGTCAACAAACAAAGAGCATTCAGAATCATCCTTGACGGCCTTTACAATGTTATTAATTTTAATACTAAATAAAACAGGAGATTGGGTGCCTGATAGGCGGGGGCAGGGGATCTAACTGTTGTCTGTCCAGCGCTGTGATTCCCCTTGGTTTGAGTACTGACAATTCTGCCAGCGCTAGCCTCACCTATCTGGTTTGTGAGTATCATGTATAACTCGAGGCAAAATTTGTATCGTTACATTGTTGTGTAATGTTCTGTGCATCTACTGTGGGAAATCAGGGTATTTACCCGACCACATATAGTAGCGCACCTTCATGTTTGTGTATGTATGTTTCTCCTGCCTACTTCCTAAGTTCCGGAGAAAGACATGGGTTATATAAGAGACCTGATCCATTCTTATTAGGAATGGAAATGATTGTCTTATTCTATACCTGCGTATTTCTCTGTGGGCTGGCGATTGGGTGCCTGATAGGCGGGGGCAGGGGATCTAACTGTTGTCTGTCCAGCGCTGTGATTCCCCTTGGTTTGAGTACTGACAATTCTGCCAGCGCTAGCCTCACCTATCTGGTTTGTGAGTATCATGTATAACTCGAGGCAAAATTTGTATCGTTACATTGTTGTGTAATGTTCTGTGCATCTACTGTGGGAAATCAGGGTATTTACCCGACCACATATAGTAGCGCACCTTCATGTTTGTGTATGTATGTTTCTCCTGCCTACTTCCTAAGTTCCGGAGAAAGACATGGGTTATATAAGAGACCTGATCCATTCTTATTAGGAATGGAAATGATTGTCTTATTCTATACCTGCGTATTTCTCTGTGGGCTGGCGATTGGGTGCCTGATAGGCGGGGGCAGGGGATCTGTTGTCTGTCCAGCGCTGTGATTCCCCTTGGTTTGAGTACTGACAATTCTGCCAGCGCTAGCCTCACCTATCTGGTTTGTGAGTATCATGAAAACAGGAGATAGAATGCTGCCCTGCGGGACACCCATCTCCTGCTCAAAGGAGTCCGAGAGGTTGGAGCCCACACGGACATGGAACGACCGGTTAGACACAAAAATTGTGAATAAAAACGGGCAGGTGCCCTTTAAAACCCATGTCCAACAGGTCAGACATTATGCCATACTTCCAGGTAGTGTCAAATGCCTTCTCAAGATCGAAGAAAATTGCAAAGACATGCTGCTTGTTGACAAAAACATCTTGAATAAATGATTCAAAGCGAACTAAATGGTCAGTTGTACTACAGAAGTGCCGGAAACCGCACTGGAGGTCTGTGAGGAGACCCTGTGACTCAAGATGCCACACCAGGCGATTGATTGTATTGATTGTACATTGCTTAACGTCCCGACAGCAACAAGGCTTTCTCAGGACGTGCCTGCACTGCTTGTGAAAAAAAAAACTAAACAGAAAATTGAATGTATGTCGCCAGCCGGTCAAATACGTTAAATAAACCTACAACATGGGGCCTAAATAAAGCTAAGACCATTTAGCAACACACATCCAATATCAAGAGCTACAGGCAGTGCAGACAGTAGGGAGAGTTTTAAAAAGGCAAATAAAGGTGAATGGACAAAGGGTAGACAGAAACACATGCCCCAGAATAGAGAGAAAAACCCACCCTGTGGGGCTGACCAGGGTGACCCTGGGAACTAAAAAATACCTAACCCCACCCAAGTCCCCCAGGGCAGACCCGGGTGGGGGGCCACACCAGGCGAGCGTTGGCCAGGCGCTCCATAGTTTTACATAAACATGATGTCAAAGCGATAGGCCGGTAGTTGCCCGGGTCGGAAGGATCCTTACCCGGCTTGCGGATCGGCACAACAACAGCCTGGTGCCAAGCCGGCGGAATATGGCCGGTTCTCCAAATATGGTTAAAGGCCTTGAGAAGTACAAGGAGTGACCTCTCAGGCAGATGCGTTAGGAATTGATAGTGGATGGTATCTAGGCCAGCAGCAGAGTCATTACATTTCTGCAAGGCTGGCTGCAATTCTGATAATGAAAAAGGGGCATTATAGTCTTCCGAGTTATCGGACTTAAAATCACAAAAATGAGACTCTCGCTTCTCCTTCTCTCTCTGGAAGAAGGCTGAATAATGCTCTGTTGAAGAATTATGAGCAATGGTGGAGGCAAGCAAATTGGCCACAGCTTTTTTATCTGTGACCAAGCTGGCACCATCTCTAAGATGGCCGACAGAAGCCGAGCCACCCCTGCCCCTAATTTCCCGAACAGCCTTCCAGACTTTCTGGGACGGAGTCCGAGAAGTTAAAGATGAGACGAAGCGTCTCCAGGAGGCACGGCGTTCACGTTAAAAAATGTACCGGGCTTTGCCCTCTGTCTTTTAAAGGTTAAAATATTCACTTGCGACGGGTTACGGAAAGCACATCGCTGAGCAGATTTGCGCACTTTTTGGGCCTTACAGCACTCTTCATTGAACCATGGTACTCTCGGCTTCCGAGGGACTGATGCGGAAGTTTTAGGGACGGTTTCACCCACTACGTCCAACAAAATAGTAGTAAAAGATGAAACAGGCTCTTCAGCTGACATGACCACCTCCTCTGTAAGACGAGACTGACAGAGGGAGGCAAACAGAGGCCAGCTAGCTTTCTTGAGATTCCAGCGCCCCACCAGTGGATCCTCCCCACAGCTGGCCGATGACAGGACTACTGGGAAGTGGTCATTACCACACAGGTTGTCGTGGACCTTCCAGTCAAAGTCAAGCATGAGAGAAGGATCACACACAGTGAGGTCTAGAACAGAACTAGATCCTGAACCTGGGATAGAGTAAGTAGGTGAGCCATCATTAAAAACACATAGGTTAAATTGAGAAAAAACATCTTCTAGCATTTGACCTCTGCCATCATAGTGGTCACTACCCCACAGGTGAGCGTGACCGTTAAAATTTCCCATGAAAATAAAGGGAGGGGGCAGCTGATCTACCAAGTTAAAATTATCATGACTACAGACCCGCAGGGATGTTGGCAGATAAATACTGCATATGGTTATAGTCTTCTTTAAGGTAACCCGAGCTGCGACAGCCTGAAGACAGGTGTCAACACTAACGGGGCTACATAAAAAATGGTTGCTAATGAGAAGAGCCCTCGCGCTGGGACCATATGGCGTTGAGGCGCGTCCCCTGGGTGGTGGATAGGGGGTCCCTCGTGAGAGGGGTGCACCGAATGAAATAAGGTGCTGTGAACCAACATGGTCTAAGGGAAGGTGACCCCGACAGAAAACCCCTGGTCCTCCTAGTAAGGGGGTTGGGCGTGGGGGTAGCTTCCCCACCCTGCAAAAAAGGAAATAGCTACAAAAACGCCGACGAAAAGACTAACAGTAATTCCTTTCCTGGAGGAGGAAGGTTCTTCTACCAGAAGACTTATGACGTCCTGTGGTGAAAGCCGGAAGTCTTCGGAAGCCACAGGACCGAGCCGCCTCTCTCTATCCAGGGACACAACCATGGGCACATGGAACGTCAAGACCATGTACCAGAGCGGCAAGGCCGCCCAGATAGCAGCGGAAATGCAAAAGTACAACCTTTCCCTGCTAGGTATCAGTGAAGCCAGATGGATGCAGTCTGGCCAGAAAAGGCTGTTAAGTGGGGAGATGATTCTGTATTCAGGTCATGAAGAGGAGAATGCCCCCCATACAGAGGGTGTAGCATTCATGCTGTCACCAGTGGCACAGAGAGCGCTGATGGGCTGGGAACCTCTTGGGCCAAGAATTATCACAGCAGCCTTTAGAACCAAGAAAAAGCTCAAGCTGAACGTCATCCAGTGTTATGCGCCCACTAATGACAGTGACGAGGAAGAGAAACAAGAGTTCTACGACCGACTCCAGAGTGCCTTGGACAAATGTGCGGAGCGAGACATCACCATCGTCATGGGCGATTTTAATGCCAAAATAGGGGAGGACAACACCGGATACGAAGAGGTGATGGGGAGACAGGGACTAGGCTCAGAGATGAGTGAGAACGGGGAGAGGTTTGTAGACTTTTGTGCTCTAAACCGACTTGTCATTGGAGGCAGCATCTTCCCACACAGAAGAATACACAAAGCAACTTGGGTCTCACCTGACCATACAACAGAGAACCAAATAGACCATATCTGCATTAGCAAGAAATTTAGAAGATCCCTTCAAGATGTTCGAGTGAGGAGGGGAGCAATGTCGCCTCAGACCACCATCTGCTTACCTTACGAATGAAGCTCAAAAAGAAAAGCCGCACAGAGACAACAAGAAGACAGCGCTATAATGTAGGCCTCCTGAGAGAAACTGGAGTTAGAGAAGAGTTCAAACTGGTGCTGTCCAACCGGTTTCAAGCGCTACAGGAGCTAGTAAATGAAGAGGAGGCGGTCACCACAGAGCAGCAGTGGAAGGCAGTTAGAGAGGCGCTGAACTCAACCTGCAAAGACACTGTAGGGTTCAGGAAACACCACCACAAGGACTGGCTGTCGGCACAGACCTTGAAGAAGATAGAAGCGAGGAAGCAGAAGAAAGCAGCGGTCAACAACAGTCACACGAGAGCAGCCAAAGTAAGGGCAAAGGGGGAATACTCGGAAGCCAACCGCGAGGTGAAGAGGAGTATCAGGGCAGACAAGAGGGCCTACACAGACAGCCTGGCAGCAGAGGCAGAAAAGGCAGCAGGCAGCGGCAACATGAAACAGCTCTACGACATTACCAGAAGATTGTCGGGTAAGTATGGCCATACAGAAAGACCAGTAAAAGACAAAGAAGGCAAGCCTATTGCAGACAGAGCAGACCAACTCGACAGATGGGCCGAGTATTTTGAAGAGTTACTGAACAGACCTAGCCCACCCGACCCCCCCGACATCCAGCCGGCAGAGACCGACCTACCCATCAGCTGTGACAGACCCAGCCGGGAAGAGATCAGAAAAGCAGTGGCATTTTTGAAGAATGGCAAAGCAGCAGGGCCAGATGGCGTCCCAGCGGAGTCTCTGAAAGCAGACCTAGAGACAACAGTTGAGATGCTGTACCCACTGTTTGGAAAGATCTGGGAAGAGGAGGTGATGCCAGCTGACTGGAAGGAGGGGTACCTAATCAAGCTTCCCAAGAAAGGCGACCTCAGCAAGTGTTCCAACTACAGAGGAATCACCTTGCTGTCAGTACCAGGAAAGGTCTTCAACAGGATCATCCTAGAGAGAATGAAGAGCTCCGTTGACCCCCAGCTGAGAGACCAGCAAGCAGGATTCAGGAAGAACCGATCATGTACAGGCCAGATCGCCACTCTCCGCATCATCGTGGAACAGTCTCTGGAGTGGAGCTCCCCGCTGTACGTCAACTTTGTGGATTATGAGAAAGCATTTGACAGCGTGGACCGAGAGACTCTGTGGAAACTCCTACGACACTACGGTGTACCCACAAAGCTCGTCCACCTGATCAAGAACAGCTATGATGGCATGACATGTCGCGTGATCCACGAAGGGCAGTTCACCAGAGAGCTCCAGGTCAGAACTGGTGTCAGGCAGGGGTGTCTGCTGTCTCCGTTCCTCTTCCTACTGGCCATAGACTGGGTCATGAAGATGACCACAGAGCACAGACGAAGTGGAATACAGTGGACACTGTGGACACAGCTTGACGACCTCGATTTTGCAGATGACTTGGCATTACTGTCCCACACTCATCAACAAATACAGGACAAGACCACGAGGCTTGCTGACATCTCGTCCCAAGTGGGCCTCACCATTCACAAACAGAAAACAAAGACAATGAGGCTGAACGCAACCAGGGAAGAACCAGTCTTGCTTGCTGGCACCCCGTTGGAGGAGGTGGAGTCCTTCACCTATCTCGGGAGCATCATAGACAAAAAAGGCGGCACTGATGCAGATGTCAGAGCACGAATCGGTAAAGCCAGAGCAGCCTTTCTCCAGTTGAAAAAAGTGAGGAGTTCCAGGGAGCTGTCACAACACACCAAAGTCCGGATTTTCAACTCCAATGTAAAAGCAGTTCTCCTATATGGAGCAGAGACATGGAGATTGACAAAAACCACAGTCAACAGAGTACAGACCTTCATGAACAGTTGCCTTAGAAGAATTTTGAAAATCCACTGGCCAGAGAAGATCAGCAACGTCAGACTCTGGGAGAGAACAGAGCAGATAACAGCAGAGAATGAAATTGGGCGAAGAAGATGGGGATGGATCGGTCACAGTCTGAGAAAGCCAGCTTCCAGTATCACTAGGCAGGCATTGTCATGGAACCCCCAGGGAAAGAGGAAAAGAGGTAGGCCGAGAAACTCCTGGCGTCGAGACCTCCAAGCAGACATCAAGAGACTGGGAACCACCTGGAGTAGAATCGAAGGAGAAGCACAGGACAGGAGTTGCTGGAGGTCTCTCGTCGACGACCTATACCCGGGTAGGGGTGACAGGCGTAAGTAAGTAAGTAATTGGAGGCAGCATCTTCCCACACAGAAGAATACACAAAGTTAGAGAAGAATTCAAACTGGTGCTGTCCAACCGGTTTCAAGCGCTACAGGAGCTAGTAAATGAAGAGGAGGCGGTCACCACAGAGCAGCAGTGGAAGGCAGTTAGAGAGGCGCTGAACTCAACCTGCAAAGACACTGTAGGGTTCAGGAAACACCATCACAAGGACTGGCTGTCGGCACAGACCTTGAAGAAGATAGAAGTGAGGAAGCAGAAGAAAGCAGCTGTCAACAATAGTCACACGAGAGCAGCCAAAGTAAGGGCACAGGGGGAATACTCGGAAGCCAACCGTGAGGTGAAGAGTAGTATCAGGGCAGACAAGAGGGCCTACACAGACAGCCTGGCAGCAGAGGCAGAAAAGGCAGCAGGCAGCGGCAACATGAAACAGCTCTACGACATTACCAGAAGATTGTCAGGCAAGTATGGCCATACAGAAAGACCAGTAAAAGACAAAGAAGGCAAGCCTATTGCAGACAGAGCAGACCAACTCGACAGATGGGCCGAGTATTTTGAAGAGTTACTGAACAGACCTAGCCCACCCGACCCCCCAGACATCCAGCCGGCAGAGACCGACCTACCCATCAGCTGTGACAGACCCAGCCGGGAAGAGATCAGAAGAGCAGTGGCATTCTTGAAGAACGGCAAAGCAGCAGGCCCAGATGGCATCCCAGCGGAGTCTCTGAAAGCAGACCTAGAGACAACAGTGGAGATGCTGTACCCACTGTTTGGAAAGATCTGGGAAGAGGAGGTGATGCCGGCTGACTGGAAGGAGGGGTACCTAATCAAGCTTCCCAAGAAAGGCGACCTCAGCAAGTGTTCCAACTACAGAGGAATCACCTTGCTGTCAGTACCAGGAAAGGTCTTCAACAGGATCATCCTGGAGAGAATGAAGAGCTCCGTTGACCCCCAGCTGAGAGACCAGCAAGCAGGATTCAGGAAGAACCGATCATGTACAGACCAGATCGCCACTCTCCGCATCATCGTGGAACAGTCTCTGGAGTGGAGCTCCCCGCTGTACGTCAACTTTGTGGATTATGAGAAAGCATTTGACAGTGTGGACCGAGAGACTCTGTGGAAACTCCTACGACACTACGGTGTACCCACAAAGCTCGTCCGCCTGATCAAGAGCAGCTACGATGGCATAACATGTCGCGTGATCCACGAAGGGCAGTTTACCAGGGAGCTCCAGGTCAGAACCGGTGTCAGGCAGGGCTGTCTGCTGTCTCCGTTCCTCTTCCTACTGGCCATAGACTGGGTCATGAAGATGACCACAGAGCACAGACGACGTGGAATACAGTGGACACTGTGGACACAGCTTGACGACCTCGATTTTGCAGACGACTTGGCATTACTGTCCCACACTCATCAACAAATGCAGGACAAGACCACGAGGCTTGCTGACATCTCGTCCCAAGTGGGCCTCACCATTCACAAACAGAAAACAAAGACAATGAGGCTGAACGCAACCAGGGAAGATTGATTGATTGATTGTACATTGCTTAACGTCCCGACAGCAACAAGGCTTTCTCAGGACGTGCCTGCACTGCTTGTGAAAAAAAACAACTAAACAGAACATTGAATGTATGTCGCCAGCCGGTCAAATACATTAAATAAACCTAACACATGGGGCCTAAATAAAGCTAAGACCATTTAGCAACACACATCCAATATCAAGAGCTACAGGCAGTGCAGACAGTAGGGAGAGTTTTAAAAAGGCAAATACAGGTGAATGGACAAAGGGTAGACAGAAACACATGCCCCAGAATAGAGAGAAAAACCCACCCTGTGGGGCTGACCAGGGTGACCCTGGGAACTAAAAAATACCTAACCCCACCCAAGTCCCCCAGGGCAGACCCGGGTGGGGCGCAACCAGGGAAGAACCAGTGTTGCTTGCTGGCACCCCTTTGGAGGAGGTGGAGTCCTTCACCTATCTCGGGAGCATCATAGACAAAAAAGGCGGCACTGATGCAGATGTCAGAGCACGAATCGGTAAAGCCAGAGCAGCCTTTCTCCAGTTGAAAAAAGTGTGGAGCTCCAGAGAGCTGTCACAACACACCAAAGTCCGGATTTTCAACTCCAATGTAAAAGCAGTTCTCCTATATGGAGCAGAGACTTGGAGATTGACAAAAACCACAGTCAACAGAGTACAGACCTTCATGAACAGTTGCCTTAGAAGAATTTTGAAAATCCACTGGCCAGAGAAGATCAGCAACGTCAGACTCTGGGAGAGAACAGAGCAGATAACAGCAGAGAATAAAATTGGGCGAAGAAGATGGGGATGGATCGGTCACAGTCTGAGAAAGCCAGCTTCCAGTATCACTAGGCAGGCATTGTCATGGAACCCCCAGGGAAAGAGGAAAAGAGGTAGGCCGAGAAACTCCTGGCGTCGAGACCTCCAAGCAGACATCAAGAAACTGGGAACCACCTGGAGTAGAATCGAAGGAGAAGCACAGGACAGGAGTTGCTGGAGGTCTCTCGTCGACGGCCTATACCCGGGCAGGTGTGACAGGCGTAAGTAAGTAAGTAATGAGAAGAGCCACTCCACCCGAGCGTCTCTCTGAATCAGAACCTTTATGGATAGCATTAAAACCATTAAAGGAGACAGGGTCAGAAGTCTTCAGGTAAGTCTCCTGAAGAGATATTACCGAGGGGTTATAGGACTTGACTAGAAGGCGTAATTCTTCAAAGTTGGTGTGAAAACCACGACATTTCCACTGAAGCAGAGAGTACATGGTTAGGTTTTATGTGTAGGAGAAGAGTTCCTTCCCCCCTTTTCCTGTGCTTTGGAAGGAGTCGAAGAAACAGAGGGGGGTCGACTCCCGGGCCTCCTCCGGTTCCTCGGAGATGAGGGAGGAGAAGCTGCCGCAGCACCAGCTATGACAACCTCCACCCCCTTCATCTGCTCCTCCAATGCAGCATATTTGTTTTGAAGGGGGACATCAGTGTCCCCCTTCTGGGTCCGTGTGCACAGTGGTCCCATAACTTTCTTAGACTTCTGGGCTGGGGCAGTGTTCCTGCCGCCAGAGTTGGCGGCCTTAGAAGGCTGACCAGAGCCAGAAGCCTTTGTAGTAAGATTGACAGGTTTGGGTGGGGGCTGAGGCTTAGGGGCAGCAGAAGGCGGTGCCACCGGACCGGCAGCGTCCGCCTTCTGCGTTCCCTGGCTCCTCATCACCACTGGAGGAGGGTTACTCTCCAGGGGCGAGAGGATCCGAGGCTCCACCCCCAACCAAGAAGTTGGGGTTTGACAAGAGAAGTCTGAAAGTATACACAAAGTTGTTATTTGAGTTTGGTGCAGCCTCAGCTGCACCAGGGCCATCAACCAGTTTTTTGGCGTCCGCAAAGGACAGCCCCCTCGCGCTGGGACCATACGGCGTTGAGGCGCGTCCCCTGGGTGGTGGATAGGGGGTCCCTCGTGAGAGGGGTGCACCGAATGAAATAAGGTGCCGTGAACCAACATGGTCTAAGGGAAGGTGACCCCGACAGAAAACCCCTGGTCCTCCTAGTAAGGGGGTTGGGCGTGGGGGTAGCTTCCCCACCCTGCAAAAAAGGAAATAGCTACAAAAACGCCGACGAAAAGACTAACAGTAATTCCTTTCCTGGAGGAGGAAGGTTCTTCTACTAGAAGACTTATGACGTCCTGTGGTGAAAGCCGGAAGTCTTCGGAAGCCACAGGACCGAGCCGCCTCTCTCTATCCAGGGATACAACCATGGGCACATGGAACGTCAAGACCATGTACCAGAGCGGCAAGGCCGCCCAGATAGCAGCGGAAATGCAAAAGTACAACCTTTCCCTGCTAGGCATCAGTGAAGCCAGATGGACGCAGTCTGGCCAGAAAAGGCTGTTAAGTGGGGAGATGATTCTGTATTCAGGTCATGAAGAGGAGAATGCCCCCCATACAGAAGGAGTAGCACTCATGCTGTCACCAGTGGCACAGAGAGCGCTGATGGGCTGGGAACCTCTTGGGCCAAGAATTATAACAGCAGCCTTTAGAACCAAGAAAAAGCTCAAGCTGAACGTCATCCAGTGTTATGCGCCCACCAATGACAGTGACGAGGAAGAGAAACAAGAGTTCTACGACCGACTCCAGAGTGCCGTGGACAAATGTGCGGAGCGAGACATCACCATCGTCATGGGCGATTTTAATGCCAAAATAGGGGAGGACAACACCGGATACGAAGAGGTGATGGGGAGACAGGGACTAGGCTCGGAGATGAGTGAGAACGGGGAGAGGTTTGTAGACTTTTGTGCTCTAAACCGACTTGTCATTGGAGGCAGCATCTTCCCACACAGAAAAATACACAAAGCAACTTGGGTCTCACCTGACCATACAACAGAGAACCAAATAGACCATATCTGCATTAGCAAGAAATTTAGAAGATCCCTTCAAGATGTTCAAGTGAGGAGGGGAGCAGATGTCGCCTCAGACCACCATCCGCTTACCTTAAGAATGAAGCTCAAGCTAAAGAAAAGCCGCACAGAGACAACAAGAAGACAGCGCTATAATGTAGGCCTCCTGAGAGAAACTGGAGTTAGAGAAGAGTTCAAACTGGTGCTGTCCAACCGGTTTCAAGAGCTACAGGAGCTAGTAAATGAAGAGGAGGCGGTCACCACAGAGCAGCAGTGGAAGGCAGTTAGAGAGGCGCTGAACTCAACCTGCAAAGACACTGTAGGGTTCAGGAAACACCACCACAAGGACTGGCTGTCGGCACAGACCTTGAAGAAGATAGAAGCGAGGAAGCAGAAGAAAGCAGCGGTCAACAACAGTCGCACGAGAGCAGCCAAAGTAAGGGCACAGGGGGAATACTCGGAAGCCAACCGCGAGGTGAAGAGGAGTATCAGGGCAGACAAGAGGGCCTACACAGACAGCCTGGCAGCAGAGGCAGAAAAGGCAGCAGGCTGCGGCAACATGAAACAGCTCTACGACATTACCAGAAGATTGTCGGGTAAGTATGGCCATACAGAAAGACCAGTAAAAGACAAAGAAGGCAAGCCTATTGCAGACAGAGCAGACCAACTCGACAGATGGGCCGAGTATTTTGAAGAGTTACTGAACAGACCTAGCCCACCCGACCCCCCCGACATCCAGCCGGCAGAGACCGACCTACCCATCAGCTGTGACAGACCCAGCCAGGAAGAGATCAGAAAAGCGGTGGCATTTTTTAAGAATGGCAAAGCAGCAGGGCCTGATGGCATCCCAGCGGAGTCTCTGAAAGCAGACCTAGAGACAACAGTTGAGATGCTGTACCCACTGTTTGGAAAGATCTGGGAAGAGGAGGTGATGCCAGCTGACTGGAAGGAGGGGTACCTAATCAAGCTTCCCAAGAAAGGCGACCTCAGCAAGTGTTCCAACTACAGAGGAATCACCTTGCTGTCAGTACCAGGAAAGGTCTTCAACAGGATCATCCTAGAGAGAATGAAGAGCTCCGTTGACCCCCAGCTGAGAGACCAGCAAGCAGGATTCAGGAAGAACCGATCATGTACAGACCAGATCGCCACTCTCCGCATCATCGTGGAACAGTCTCTGGAGTGGAGCTCCCCGCTGTACGTCAACTTTGTGGATTATGAGAAAGCATTTGACAGCGTGGACCGAGAGACTCTGGAAACTCCTACGACACTATGGTGTACCCACAAAGCTCGTCCGCCTGATCAAGAGCAGCTATGATGGCATGACATGTCGCGTGATCCACGAAGGGCAGTTCACCAGAGAGCTCCAGGTCAGAACTGGTGTCAGGCAGGGGTGTCTGCTGTCTCCGTTCCTCTTCCTACTGGCCATAGACTGGGTCATGAAGATGACCACAGAGCACAGACAAAGTGGAATACAGTGGACACTGTGGACACAGCTTGACGACCTCGATTTTGCAGACGACTTGGCATTACTGTCCCACACTCATCAACAAATGCAGGACAAGACCACGAGGCTTGCTGACATCTCGTCCCAAGTGGGCCTCACCATTCACAAACAGAAAACAAAACAATGAGGCTGAACGCAACCAGGGAAGAACCAGTCTTGCTTGCTGGCACCCCGTTGGAGGAGGTGGAGTCCTTCACCTATCTCGGGAGCATCATAGACAAAAAAGGCGGCACTGATGCAGATGTCAGAGCACGAATCGGTAAAGCCAGAGCAGCCTTTCTCCAGTTGAAAAAAGTGTGGAGTTCCAGAGAGCTGTCACAACACACCAAAGTCCGGATTTTCAACTCCAATGTAAAAGCAGTTCTCCTATATGGAGCAGAGACATGGAGATTGACAAAAACCACAGTCAACAGAGTACAGACCTTCATGAACAGTTGCCTTAGAAGAATTTTGAAAATCCACTGGCCAGAGAAGATCAGCAACGTCAGACTCTGGGAGAGAACAGAGCAGATAACAGCAGAGAATGAAATTGGGCGAAGAAGATGGGGATGGATCGGTCACAGTCTGAGAAAGCCAGCTTCCAGTATCACTAGGCAGGCATTGTCATGGAACCCCCAGGGAAAGAGGAAAAGAGGTAGGCCGAGAAACTCCTGGCGTCGAGACCTCCAAGCAGACATCAAGAGACTGGGAACCACCTGGAGTAGAATCGAAGGAGAAGCACAGGACAGGAGTTGCTGGAGGTCTCTCGTCGACGGCCTATACCCGGGTAGGGGTGACAGGCGTAAGTAAGTAAGTAAAGGACAGCCCCTTCTCCACACGCACCTGCTGAATCCTGCACTCGGAGATCCAACGAGGGCACTTCTTGTCCGAAGCCATATGCGCCCCCTGGCAATTCACACACAGGGGGATGACTGTGCAGGACTCAGGAGAGTGTCCGGGTTTAGTGCAGCGGGCACATAGAGCCTCTGCCTGGCGGCATGTCTTCTGTCCATGGCCATACTTTTGGCACTTAAAGCACCGGAGCGGGAGAGGGACGTACTTTTTCACTTTTAGGGAGTAGTAACCTCCCCAGATGGTAGTAGGAGCGGTGGGGGTGCCAAACGTCAGGATGATGGTAGGGAGACGGATCTCCCTACCACCTCGTTTGGAAATGAAGTGCCTGACGTAGGTCACCCCCTGTGACTTAAGGTTCTGTACAAGTTCATCTTCAGACAGTTCGGCCAATGCTTGATCTTTAATCACTCCTCTAGAAGAATTCATCGTTTTGTGGGGTGTGACCTCCACTGGAGTGTCTCCGATGGAGGAGAGCCTCAGTAGCCCATTGGAGTGTGCCCAGGTACGGCACTCTACCAGCAAGTCACCAGACCTGAGGTGCAGGGCCTCAGGCCTGCCAACACGGCTCCTGAGGGTCTCCCCTACCAGGAAAGGGTGCAGCTTGGAAACAGGCTTCTCTTTAACTTTGCTGTGGATAATGAGAAAGCGAGGCCAGACGACCGATGCCTGAGGCGTTGCTTCCTCACAATCGGAGTCATTATCATTTTCAAAGTCAATGTCAGTGGCTATGTGCCGCTTTGGTGCCAGTTTTGTTTTTTTTATTTTTTCCATATTATTATAGTAGAGATATTCATCCCCCAGGGGTCCCCGCCCGCCACCGAGCCCAACAAGGGAAAGTGCAGCTGTCGGCGGGTCTCCAGCCGACGCACAATGGAGACTGCCCGAAAGATATACTCAAGGGGGTAAGCCCGATTGAACCGTTTAAGCCACCACCTTCTATCACACTGTTGAATGCAGGGGAATACTGGCGTAAAGCACCTAATCAGCAGCAGAGGCTATAGCATGGTGCTCCGTATAGCAACCCGCATGTCAACAGTGGGATAGGGTTCAACGTGACAAGAGCCGATTGACTAGGCTGGTACGACTAGCCTCCCGTTTAGGCAGAAGTCAAGGCCAAAATGGAGTGTTTCAGCCACCAGGATCCTTTTCTCCCCCGACACGGGTCTCCAAGCACGCAAACACTTGGGATCCAAAGGACCAAAAGCTCACGCATAATTTTAAGGACCAATCCAACATGGTAGGACCTGGGTAAGCACAGCTCCTTAAAAACCGAACCAGTGAAAAAGACTGAACAACATATCTGCTGACATCAAGTCCTAATCCTGGACATAGATGGCACCCCTCTGCTAGCCCACTCAGCAGTGTTGATTCTAGGATTTCAGAAAAGTGAGCCCAAAGGCTCCCTCTAATCAAAAAAGGGAGCCCCTCAAGGTGTAAAAGGGAGGCCATCAAATCGCGTTGCACTGCTTACTTTAAAACGACATATATACACACATTCATACATACAGTGGAGTCCGCTTAACACGAATTTCTGGGGACACGGAAAATCACTTCGTGTTAACCGTATTTCGTGTTAACCAATATGGCCTCAAAATTGATTACAGCCCTCAAGGAGAAAGTGTGTAAGACGTGTGCGTGAATGAGTACCAGGTTAAAAGTGCACGACATTATCGTACTTTCTATGCATACCTTCAGCTCGCTAGGAAAACACAAGGAAACGTGTACAGCTCGAGTATTTAATGTAAATCCATCAGGTAAAATCCATACTAAGTTACAATCCTCAGGTAAAAGCAACACAGGCTGAAGTACAATCCCGCATCGGTAAAAGGGTTGTGTTGGTACACGAATGATACAACATGAATACAGTACAGAAATGCTAGCCAATGAGAAGACAGATTACAACAGCCGAAGGCTATTCAGCCAATCACAGACTAGAGTTCGCTCTGATCTGTCATGTACTTCCACAGCGCGAGAGCGACACGTGAATTGGTTTTCTGTGAATGGAATCTGTGTTCGTGTTAAACAGGTGACTTACTTACTTACTTATGCCTGTCACCCCTACCCGGGTATAGGCCGTCGACGAGAGACCTCCAGCAACTCCTGTCCTGTGCTTCTCCTTCGATTCTACTCCAGGTGGTTCCCAGTCTCTTGATGTCTGCTTGGAGGTCTCGACGCCAGGAGTTTCTCGGCCTACCTCTTTTCCTCTTTCCCTGGGGGTTCCATCCATGGTTGCATCCCTGGATAGAGAGAGGCGGCTCGGTCCTGTGGCTTCCGAAGACTTCCGGCTTTCACCACAGGACGTCATAAGTCTTCTGGTAGAAGAACCTTCCTCCTCCAGGAAAGGAATTACTGTTAGTCTTTTCGTCGGCGTTTTTGTAGCTATTTCCTTTTTTGCAGGGTGGGGAAGCTACCCCCACGCCCAACTCCCTTACTAGGAGGACCAGGGGTTTTCTGTTGGGGTCACCTTCCCTTAGACCATGTTGGTTCACGGCACCTTATTTCATTCGGTGCACCCCTCTCACGAGGGACCCCCTATCTACCACCCAGGGGACGCGCCTCAACGCCATATGGTCCCAGCACGAGGTTAAACGGGGAGATGATTCTGTATTCAGGTCATGAAGAGGAGAATGCCCCCCATACAGAAGGTGTAGCATTCATGCTGTCGCCAGTGGCACAGAGCGCGCTGATGGGCTGGGAACCTCTTGGGCCAAGAATTATCACAGCAGCCTTTAGAACCAAGAAAAAGCTCAAGCTAAATGTCATCCAGTGTTATGCGCCCACTAATGACAGTGACGAGGAAGAGAAACAAGAGTTCTACGACCGACTCCAGAATGCCTTGGACAAATGTGCGGAGCGAGACATCACCATCGTCAAGGGCGATTTTAATGCCAAAATAGGGGAGGACAACACCGGATACGAAGAGGTGATGGGGAGACAGGGACTAGGCTCGGAGATGAGTGAGAACGGGGAGAGGTTTGTAGACTTTTGTGCTCTAAACCGACTTGTCATTGGAGGCAGCATCTTCCCACACAGAAGAATACACAAAGCAACTTGGGTCTCACCTGACCATACAACAGAGAACCAAATAGACCATATCTGCATTAGCAAGAAATTTAGAAGATCCCTTCAAGATGTTCGAGTGAGGAGGGGAGCAGATGTCGCCTCCGACCACCATCTGCTTACCTTAAGAATGAAGCTCAAGCTAAAGAAAAGCCGCACAGAGACAACAAGAAGACAGCGCTATAATGTAGGCCTCCTGAGAGAAACTGGAGTTAGAGAAGAGTTTAAACTGGTGCTGTCCAACCGGTTTCAAGCGCTGCAGGAGCTAGTAAATGAAGAGGAGGCGGTCACCACAGAGCAGCAGTGGAAGGCAGTTAGAGAGGCGTTGAACTCAACCTGCAAAGACACTGTAGGGTTCAGGAAACACCATCACAAGGACTGGCTGTCGGCACAGACCTTGAAGAAGATAGAAGTGAGGAAGCAGAAGAAAGCAGCTGTCAACAACAGTCGCACAAGAGCAGCCAAAGTAAGGGCACAGGGGGAATACTCGGAAGCCAACCGCGAAGTGAAGAGGAGTATCAGGGCAGACAAGAGGGCCTACACAGACAGCCTGGCAGCAGAGGCAGAAAAGGCAGCAGGCAGCGGCAACATGAAACAGCTCTACGACATTACCAGAAGATTGTCAGGCAAGTATGGCCATACAGAAAGACCAGTAAAAGACAAAGAAGGCAAGCCTATTGCAGACAGAGCAGACCAACTCGACAGATGGGCCGAGTATTTTGAAGAGTTACTGAACAGACCGAGCCCACCCGACCCCCCAGACATCCAGCCGGCAGAGACCGACCTACCCATCAGCTGTGACAGACCCAGCCGGGAAGAGATCAGAAGAGCAGTGGCATTCTTGAAGAACGGCAAAGCAGCAGGCCCAGATGGCATCCCAGCGGAGTCTCTGAAAGCAGACCTAGAGACAACAGTGGAGATGCTGTACCCACTGTTTGGAAAGATCTGGGAAGAGGAGGTGATGCCGGCTGACTGGAAGGAGGGGTACCTAATCAAGCTTCCCAAGAAAGGCGACCTCAGCAAGTGTTCCAACTACAGAGGAATCACCTTGCTGTCAGTACCAGGAAAGGTCTTCAACAGGATCATCCTGGAGAGAATGAAGAGCTCCGTTGACCCCCAGCTGAGAGACCAGCAAGCAGGATTCAGGAAGAACCGATCATGTACAGACCAGATCGCCACTCTCCGCATCATCGTGGAACAGTCTCTGGAGTGGAGCTCCCCGCTGTACGTCAACTTTGTGGATTATGAGAAAGCATTTGACAGTGTGGACCGAGAGACTCTGTGGAAACTCCTACGACACTACGGTGTACCCACAAAGCTCGTCCGCCTGATCAAGAGCAGCTACGATGGCATGACATGTCGCGTGATCCACGAAGGGCAGTTCACCAGGGAGCTCCAGGTCAGAACTGGTGTCAGGCAGGGGTGTCTGCTGTCTCCGTTCCTCTTCCTACTGGCCATAGACTGGGTCATGAAGATGACCACAGAGCACAGACGAAGTGGAATACAGTGGACACTGTGGACACAGCTTGACGACCTCGATTTTGCAGACGACTTGGCATTACTGTCCCACACTCATCAACAAATGCAGGACAAGACCACGAGGCTTGCTGACATCTCGTCCCAAGTGGGCCTCACCATTCACAAACAGAAAACAAAGACAATGAGGCTGAACGCAACCAGGGAAGAACCAGTCTTGCTTGCTGGCACCCCGTTGGAGGAGGTGGAGTCCTTCACCTATCTCGGGAGCATCATAGACAAAAAAGGCGGCACTGATGCAGATGTCAGAGCACGAATCGGTAAAGCCAGAGCAGCCTTTCTCCAGTTGAAAAAAGTGTGGAGCTCCAGAGAGCTGTCACAACACACCAAAGTCCGGATTTTCAACTCAAATGTAAAAGCAGTTCTCTTATATGGAGCAGAGACTTGGAGAGTGACAAAAACCACAGTCAACAGAGTACAGACCTTCATGAACAGTTGCCTTAGAAGAATTTTGAAAATCCACTGGCCAGAGAAGATCAGCAACGTCAGACTCTGGGAGAGAACAGAGCAGATAACAGCAGAGAATGAAATTGGGCGAAGAAGATGGGGATGGATCGGTCACAGTCTGAGAAAGCCAGCTTCCAGTATCACTAGGCAGGCATTGTCATGGAACCCCCAGGGAAAGAGGAAAAGAGGTAGGCCGAGAAACTCCTGGCGTCGAGACCTCCAAGCAGACATCAAGAGACTGGGAACCACCTGGAGTAGAATCGAAGGAGAAGCACAGGACAGGAGTTGCTGGAGGTCTCTCGTCGACGGCCTATACCCGGGTAGGGGTGACAGGCGTAAGTAAGTAAGTACGAGGTTAAACAGGTGAATAATAGTGAAATTGCCCTGGCTCGACTCAGGCCACACTGCACCAAGACGCTCGAGCAGGCTTTTACGCAGCAGCGGTGCAGCCGCGCTGGTCGTGCAAAAAAGCGTCCAGTTTCTTTTTTCTGCGATTCTTCGGCCGCGCTATCGGTGTTTTTTTTGCGATTTGGAGCATAATATTGCGAGAAATCGCGCAAAACGCACTCTAGAATCAACACTGACTCAGTCTAGCCACGTGGAGGCCGGTGCCCAGTGGGCACCAGCAAGAGACATAAATTCTCAGGGGCTCATGAGAATTTATGCTTCTTGCAGATGGAACAGGCTGTTCTTTCTGAAGCAAAAACTGAATCAGTCTCCAGGACTAAAAACTCCATCATCCATGCACAACTAAGATAAGATGGTCACTTTATAGTCGTCAAGCTAATCTGGCAAAACATTTTAACATCACAATTCATTCATCTTCAAATCTGATGGCTGAAATGCTAGGATACCTTGACCAGATGTTCTGGGATGACATATTCATGATCAGGGGAACACAGGGTGGTCAGGAGGACAGCCTGTTCCCTGGTCCCCCCCTTTAGGATGGCGGCCAGGTGAAGTGAGAAGTGATGGTGATCCACTTCCCCCTCATGGTGACCCCCACGGTGATGTTGTTTTGGCCCATGTAGAAGCTCGTACAGCAGCTCACATATATCAGGATCAAGAACCCCGTGTGAAAAATTCTGAAACAGATTTGTCCATATCATATGTATCAAGTTGGTACATGTACTACAAAAATTAACCCCCTTGTGCAAGCAGCCACCTGCGCTGTGAACTGTGTCAGTAGCTGCATGCACAAGGGGGTCGAAGTAAACAAATAAAATTAACACAAATTATACTATTATCGAATCTAGCACTCATGATATATTAATTATGATTCCACAGCCAATGACTGAATGAGACAGTGACTAAAAATATCTCATTTTGGGTATGAACCAGGCTCCAGTATAAACTGGAATGAACACACAAATACATTTTAAAAAAGCAAAGATGTCAAACAAAGCAACCTAGCTTCTTCTTCTCTCTGCAGTATAAAATTAGTGACATAAGTTTCAGAACTACATTTCTTAGTCTTACCCTGAACTGTTCTCTGTTGAACGTTTTCTTTCCATGTGATATTCGATGGAAGAGAAGAGATACCATCGGCTTTTCTTCTTCAGTAAAGTGAACTGGCTTTTGGTCAGCCCCCTTACTTTCGCTTCCTCCCATGATTGTCTCTATATTTTTGTTATAAATAATTGAACATGAATGTGTTTACATTTTTTCTCAGCTCTGTATGACTAAAGCTAAGTAAATACTTAAAATTTCCTGAATAGCTTAGTATTTCTGAATTGTGCAGAGTGAGAATTATATTTTATTTTCGTAAAAAAAAACAGTTGCAATAAAAATAAATATATAAGGTGTATTATCATATCAAGATATTTCGAAACTACTGGTTAAATGTTACGGGTTTATAACAAATATTTTAAGACCAAGTAGTTTCCAATGGGTTTTCCACAAAGCAGTTTCTCTTCTTTTTGTCAACTTCCGACCTGCGCAGGCGTGCCCCCGCGAGCGTTTGGAAACTGAAAAGGAGCATACAGCCGACCACACATTGGATTAGTTACACTGCATGTAAAATAGTGTTGTAATTGCAACCTTTTCGAAAAATATACGATGGCGCTACCACCGGAGAAGGTTTCGGAGCTGAAACAAATAATACATGCCCAACTCGCGCAGGTAGATGAAGTGCATTCGAAGTTTAAAGTATTGTATTCGTGACCAAACATGTTTCGTGTTTATCCATAGCGCCTGGCAGATAATTGTTTGACTGCTGCCACTCAACACACATAGACATTTCTCTGTGGTTATGTTGGCAGCAGTCACCTTGCCATTATATTATTATTTGTTTTGTTCCAATGTTCTTCCAGTAAAATACATCCCTCCCTAAAGTAGGTCGACCTATCGCCTACTCTGCGCAGCGTAGGACAAAATCAATGTGACAGATCACTTCTTTGTCAAGTGTCAATGCTGAATAGGTTACTTTTCCATTTCCTTGGGTTACCAATAAATTCCCAGTCACCAAAAGTCTGTTTCTTTTTGTGTATGTTGGCAGCAGTCATCTTGCTATTATATTTATTATTGCAAGATGACTGCTGCCAACATAGACAAAGAGAAACAGAGAGAGAGAGAGAGATATTTATTATTATATGTTTCATTCCAATATTCTTCCCTAAAATACATCTCTCCCTAGAGTGGGTCTATTGTGTACTGTGTGCAGCGTAGAAACTAGTACAGTAGGAAAACGTCGGTGTGAGTGATCACTTTTTGTGTCAGGGCTGAATGGGTTACTTGTCAGTTTCCATGGGTTATGTCAGTTATGAATACATTTCCAGTCACCAACAAGTCTTTTGTTTTTAGATTGATGTCGAAAAGCACATACGGGAAGTAATGGAAGACATCATGAACACCAGTGAGGAACGCATGCAGGTGACAGAAGAGGAGATGATTGACAAACTCAGGAACCGAGGTGTGGTGGATGAGATCATGAGCCATCTTCACTTCAGTGGTGGAGCCCAACCCTTGAAACCAGCTACCCACTTTGTGGATCATGACAGCCTGACCCATGGAGCTATTAAAAAGGGTACATTCTTTACCAATTTGCCAATATAGTTTTCTTCTCTTTAAGAATAAATGGTGGTTCTAGTCCTCAGTTTAGTGTTTACCCATTTAACCCCATAGCTGCATTTCATAGTTTTGTGGAAGTGTTACTGAACGACTATGTACCAGTTGCGAGAGATGGATTGACCATGATAATTCAAGGGTAGTGCATTAGAAGGTGCCAAGCTTATCTGACGCTACCCTTGAATTATCTTGGTCAGTTAATCCCCTTGTGCAAGGTACTTCGGCTCCATGCATAATTATATATAAACTTACTTACTTACTTACGCCTGTCACCCCTCCCCGGGTATAGGCCGTAGACGAGAGACCTCCAGCGACTCCTGTCCTGTGCTTCTCCTTCGATTTTACTCCAGGTGGTTCCCAGTCTCTTGATGTCTGCTTGGAG
Source organism: Semisulcospira habei (assembly GCA_036245525.1). NCBI lineage: Eukaryota > Metazoa > Mollusca > Gastropoda > Semisulcospiridae > Semisulcospira > Semisulcospira habei. The sequence goes on from BTPG01000002.1 coordinate 170,029,464, forward strand.
GTCTCAACGTCAGGTGTTTCTCGTCCTGCATCTTTTCCTCTTTCCCTGGGGGTTCCATGACAATGCCTGCCTAGTGATACTGGAAGCTGGCTTTCTTAGACGGTGACCAATCCATCCCCATCTTCTTCGCCCAATTTCATTCTCTGCTATTATCTGCTCTGTTCTCTCCCAGAGTCTGACGTTGCTGATCTTCTCTGGCCAGTGGATTTTCAAGATTCTTCTAAGGCAACTGTTTATGAAGATCTGTACTCTGTTGACTGTGGTTTTTGTCAATCTCCAAGTCTCTGCTCCATATAGGAGAACTGCTTTTACGTTGGAGTTGAAAATCCGGACTTTGGTGTGTTGTGACAGCTCTCTGGAACTCCACACTTTTTTCAACTGGAGAAAGGCTGCTCTGGCTTTACCGATTCGTGCTCTGACATCTGCACCAGTGCCGCCTTTTTTGTCTATGATGCTCCCGAGATAGGTGAAGGACTCCACCTCCTCCAACGGGGTGCCAGCAAGTAAGACTGGTTCTTCCCTGGTTGCGTTCAGCCTCATTGTCTTTGTTTTCTGTTTGTGGATGGTGATGCCCACTTGGGACGAGATGTCAGCAAGCCTCATGGTCTTGTCCTGCATTTGTTGATGAGTGTGGGACAGTAATGCCAAGTCGTCTGCAAAATCGAGGTCGTCAAGCTGTGTCCACTGTATTCCACTTCGTCTGTGCTCTGTGGTCCTCTTCATGACCCAATTTTATATAAAGAAAGGGAGTTAATATCTTGTGTACAGTTACTCATGTACTCTTGAGAAGGTGGTGGTCACATTTTCAGGACATGCTTTTTGAATGCTGTTTGGAGAGTTTGCATGATTTCTTTTACTGGAATAACACAGCAAATGGCTTGTAATAAGATAGTGGTCAAATACACTTGACACTTTTAATGATTATCATATCAGGCTTTCTGCTAGGATTGAAAATTGTTTGTCATCGGGATGGATAACATTAAAAAAAATCCATCCCAGGTGCTTTACAGTCCATCTTGTACTTTAAACATGGTTGGGCTAAGTAAATCAGTACCAATCGCAAAACTGCACATGTACACCAACAACAGTACAAGGGGGTGTGGTGGGGTGAAGTTTGTGTCATCACATAACCTTCCAAAACTGTCAACATTGTGTGTCAAATGCCACAAAACTGGCCTGTGTTTTCCTAAAATTACTGAACGCTTTTTTTTGTTTTCTTCTCAAGATTTGACCATCGCAGTGATGATGGCCTTCCATTTTTCAGGCCCTGTCAAAAATGTATCTCAGATTTGGAAAATATTCCAGTTATGGAAAGTTCATCAACATGTTTTTGCATTCCAAGGAAATCTGTGTTTTATTGTCATTCATAAGCAGAGAGATTGGTGTGTTCCATTTTGTGTCTTAATTGCTTTCTATGCTTTTCTTACAGCAAACATCGACCCAACTCGCCGCTATCTATACATGAAAATTAGAGGGGGGAAAGCCTTCATGGACCAGCTGACGGAGGAGGACTTGGAGCCTGCAGCATCGGCCTCATTCACCCTGCATCTGCATTTCAGGGGCCAGCGCTTCAAGTCGAGGCCAGTGGCATCTGCTGTGGAGCCTTCGTTTGATGAGGGATTCCTTCTAGAGCTGCACAAGGAGGGTTCAGGTAGACTTTTTCTGGCAGCATGTTGGTCGGTTAACCCATTTATCCCTGGTACAGTATAAGTAGATATGTATATCAACCATGGTAGTGTGAAGGTGGTGCCAGAATAGCTTGGCGCCTACAGGTGCCAAGCTATTCTGGCACCACCTTTGAATTACCATAGTCAATCTGTCTCCTGAGCTGTAATATAATCATAGAGGACAACTTCCAAATTTTGAAGTTTAGGCCTTAGGGCTCAATGTCTTGACTATTGTACAAACCCAGTTCTGCAGCCACCCATATTGTCAACATTACTGGTGGCTGTAGTGTAAGGGGGTTAAGAGCATGTTTTCTTTCATGCATACTTGTCTGCTTTCTCTTTTTCTCACCTTCTTAGTTGCAAAAATAATGTAGCAAGTGAAACACAAGAGCACAGCCAAAAAGGCAGTTTGTTAATAATAATAATAATAATAATACATAGTTCTTGTATAGCGCTGTTCTCCAGGAAAACACTGGACTCACTGCGCATGCACAACAGCACACCCTCTCTCTCAGACACACGCACGATTATACACTACTTTAAACCACCCATCTCTTCCCAACACCTTACATTCACTTCCTCTAGGATCAGAATAAAGGGAAATCAACAGTTAGCTAAAGATGAGCTAAGTGTTAAATGCCCGACAGAAGAGAAAAGTCTTAGCTTTGAACTGTAACAATGTGGGCAGATTCCGCATTTCAGTTGGCAGAGAGTTCCACACACTTGAGGCTAAAAAGGTGAAAGAACACTCCCGGACAGTTTTTATGTTAAAGTTCGGGATTTTAAAAAGTTTTACACTAGAGGAACGGAGGGTGCGTGATGGCTGATAAACAGACAGCTTGTTAAAGCTATTTATGTTGCTGTGTGTTCAAGTCTCTGTTGTCAGTGATGGGTAATTTATATGTATGTCTACATCATGTGATGTTAATTGCTCAGGTGATGCTGGGAAAATGGCTGATGTTGGCAGCATGCTGTCCATCTGTGACCCTGTCCACATTGTACTTGTCAAGACAACAGCCATGGGCGAGGCCTCTCTTGTGTCGTCAAACTTCTTTGAGTGGCGGCCCCTTCTCACAGCCAAACATGGTCATCTGCCAGTATCCATAGAACTCAAGGGCACAGGTAAAACAAACATTTTTTTTAAAAGAAGTGTATCACTATGCGTGGATGGGAGAGTTTCATCAGGATGATAGAAATGCATGAACATTTAAACTCCAAAAGCTAAATTACTTCCATTCTGTAGAATGGAACCGAAAGAGTTCTGGGTGTTTAAGCATTAAAAGAAAATATACTAAGGCGGAACTGTCATTTAAAAAACAGCTATTATGAAAAAAAATCAGATATGCGGGAAGATCAGTAAAATTGTATTGCACCACTGAGGATCCAAGTTCCTTTCTGGCAGGGGACGCAATATACGCTAGAATTCTGTGTCTGCGACTAGAACTACTATCGTGCAGGCAGATTTAACCTCAAGACCGCATTTTGCAAATTTTGGAGTTGTCACTTAACGACTATGTACCATTTGCAGGAGATGAATCAACCATGATAATTGTTTTCTCAAAACCCTTACCAATGGCATTACTATATGGAAGATACCCTTAACCTACCAATTTCAGCCTAAGGGTTTGTTGTGTATCCCACACAACTGGGGAGGAGACACCGGGGATTCATGCCTAGGCGCCCTGGGTGGTCTCCCCTTCCCTCCCGATCCGGACACGTGCTGGGCGGAAGCCCGCCAGTTTTACCCTTAGCTCGACCGTGTTCGGTTGTGTTTCGGCCTTCTGGATTTTCCTTCGGCTGTGTATGGTCCTGACTTGTGCTCAGACTTTCTTGGTGGTTACTACTTTGGATTCATTTGCGTTAGCACCGGACTAGTGTACTTGGTTTTGGTCCTTCCTTGAACGACCTGTGCCTTCCTTCGTGTGAAGTGCCTTTGGACTTTCCTAGCTCGTTTGCAGTAGGGCATGTGCACGGATGAAGACCTGCCTCTGGTACGGGGACTTTCATTGACACGAGGTGTGCCTCCTGTGTTTGAGCTGTGCTTCCGGGTTGACGTGCGAGAACTGCGCCACTTGGAGAGAGGTGCGTTGATTTCCGCTGTGGGACTTCTGCCGGCGAGAGCGACCTTCCTGGCCCAAGCAGCCTCCCCCAGCGCCCTCATCCTCGACGGGACCTCCGCGGTGCGCAAGCTCAGATGTCATCGGATTGGCAGCTCCTCGGGCTCCCCTGCGTTCCGTCATTCGGGCCTTATTGCCCTTAGGTAAGTCCGTTTTCTTCCGTGCGTGGCCTGTGGGCCTGAGTCTTCCAAGCGGGGCCGGCGAGCTTCGGAGACACCCCGCTCCCCCCCCCCTCCCCCCTGCTCAGAGTCTTAGAAGCGGGGCCAGCGAGCCTTACTACCCCCATGCTCAGATACATCCGAGCGGGGCCGGCAAGATGCCTTTCCCCACTCCTCTTCATCCGAGTGGGACCGGCGAGCCTTGCACACTGTTATGTGTTGAGTTGTAGTCATGATAAACACCGCACGCACGTAAGGTTCTTTTAAAGAAACTTCACTCAGCTACAGCCCGTCACACGTGGCTTAAGGATGTAGACCACACTGGAGTAGCAATTCCAACAATATTTTATTGCAGCGATGCGATCTCCACACTCCACACAATGCATTCACAAATGCACTCACAGTGGTACACTATCTCTTCTCCAATACATTGAACACTTTTGACACACTGCGTCTCTCATACAGCGTACACCACCGTTAAGCTGCGTCTCTCACAATGTACACCCTATACGGGCCACATACCTACGATAAACTGTGTATCCCTACAACTGACAATGTATGACAATGTACAAACACGCTTCCCAGCACAATCTTTTATAGTATAATAGCTTTCCAGAATAATCTAGCAAATTCATACAACACAACCAATCCGAACAGAACACGTAACCACGACTCATAAATATTGATGAAAAAGAAATTTATAGAATAGACTACAATAGTCTACAAAATCCGACTGCTAATTTCAACCCCAATTTTGGGAAATCCAAGTGTGTAATGACGTCGCATACAAGAGTATGCTACACAGTTCACGACCTTGCCCGAATTCTCCAGACCCCCACCCGGGTCTGCCCTGGGGGACTTGGGTGGGGTTAGGTATTTTTTAGTTCCCAGGGTCACCCTGGTCAGCCCCACAGGGTGGGTTTTTCTCTCTATTCTGGGGCATGTGTGTCTGTCTACCCTTTGTCCATTCACCTGTATTTGCCTTTTTAAAACTCTCCCTACTGTCTGCACTGCCTGTAGCTCTTGATATTGGATGTGTGTTGCTAAATGGTCTTAGCTTTATTTAGCCCCATGTGTTAGGTTTATTTAATGTATTTGACCGGCTGGCGACATACATTCAATGTTCTGTTTTTTTGTTTTTTTTTTTTTTTTTTCACAAGCAGTGCAGGCACGTCCTGAGAAAGCCTTGTTGCTGTCGGGACGTTAAGCAATGTACAATCAACCGAATTCTCCAGAAGTTTTACGACTTTTTGTAACACATACTGGCTGCTAACTTCACGCGCACAGAAAACAACGGTGATTACTTGAGCGGTTTCTAGACTCGTCGGGATTCAACTCCGTGTATCAAAAGACAATCAGTTCTGCTCTTTGTGTGAACGATAGCGGATCTTACTAAAAAGGTACATGATTCGTACTCATGATAGCTCAAATAAATATCGGATCGTTTCGTACGATCAATGCATGCATCCTTTCACAGAACAACACAACCACAAACGTAACACATACCCCCACCCCCACCCTCGCTTCGTTTTGGTCGAGCGGGGCCTGCGAGACTCGGTCACAAAGGACCCCCTCGCTGCGAGACGCCTTCCCTTGCTCCGCTTTGAGCGGGGCCGGCGAGCCTTACAAACGTTCCCCCCCCCCCCCCCCCCCCCCCCCTCCGTTCTCCCTGAGTGGAGCTGGCGAGACTCGGTCACTCTGCCCACACCCCGCCCCGTAGCGTCCGTGCAGGGTTGGCGAGACTCTTTCCTCTTTCTCCCCCCCCCCCCCCCACCCTGCTGCGATTCGTCCCAGCGGGGCTGACCAGCCTTAAACACGTTCTCCCTCGCCACGTCCCATCTGGGCGGGGCCAGCGAGACGCAGTCACTCCCCCCACCCCGCTCTGATTCGTCTGAGCGGGGCTGGCGAGCCGTAGAGTCGCTGCCTCGCTCTGTTTGCTCCGAGCACAGTTTGCAGCGTATGCGGTCCCCCAGAGAACCGCTCGGCCCAGGCGCACCCCTTCTAGCTCCTGGACTCGCCACTCCTCGGGGAGGTGCGGGCTCCCGGAGCCCGTCTGCGCCTCCGGTCTCCGGCATTTGCCCTCGACAGGATGCAGCCGGCGCCGAGCTTCGCCTCGTGCTGACAGGTTGGTCCGCTCCCCCGCGTCTTTCACCTCTGCTCACTCTTCACGCGGCCCTCGCCCCACCACCTCCCCGAGGCGTAGGAGGGATTCACGCCTTCCCAACCACTCTTCGACTTGGACTCTGCATGCTGCCCACCTTCTCAGTGCTCCCTCCGGGTTCTGTCGCACTCCCGCTCGGCCCGCCCTTGCTCCCGGATTTGGAGCCCACGTGGGTCGCGCCGTCATGTGGAACCCTGCTCCTCCACCTCCCCTCCTCCGCGGGACCCCGGGATGGGCGGTCTCTGGTCAACAACCCTGACGCCCTCAGCTTTGTCTGGGTGACTCTGCTTCGGCTATGTTCTAGGACCCGTTGTCAGTTCGTCCGATGCCCAGTCGTCCCCTTCCTCGCCTTCGGACGTGGTTACTCTGGGCTCCCAGTCCGTCCACTCCCTGGATGAGGCAGCCTGCCTGATCTCCTCCTTCCTTCCACCGGACTTCTGCCGTCCACCCCCCCCCCCCTCCCCCTCAAGAGGAAGGCCTCCGCGTTATGGCCGCGCAGGAGCAGACTACATGTCACACATCTCTCTCTCAGCCGGTTGGCTACCGTGAGATCGCGGAGGCTTTCTCGGCGCAACTCCGGCAGGTGGCCTTTGGTGACAACGGCTTCTTCTCGGATTCCCGATGGCCGGTCCCGTATTGTCATGGGTTTGGCCAGGAGTGTTATGCTGGGCATTCCCACACCATCTCCACTCTCCTCCCCGCTCTGGATGCGACGGCGCTGTCACAGATAGGTGGTCGCCGGCTCCTCCTACACGGTTGTCCACGCGGCCTGGATCAGACGGTTACCTTAGTTCGCGACGCCCTGGCCTGTTCGGGTTCCTGGAACTGGCTACGCAGGCAGGGCTGGGGTGTTTGGAGGACTCCTGGGACCTTCGGCCTCTACCCCCTTCGTGGCTTCCACTCTGTCTTCATGGCGGCTGCCTGGGCAGCGTATCTCTCTTCGCCTACCACCTTGGCGGCAGCGGCCAACTGTGACCTCTGGCGCCGGGACACCCTCCTTCGCTACTGTGCGGACCATCCCATTAAGTGAAGGCTCAGCTCCACCAGGCCACGTTCTGTGGTTTGCAGCTTTGGGGACACGTGGCGGGCTGTATAGGTGGCGGCCAAGGATCTTGGCCCCGGCCCGCTGCCTCCTCCTCCTCCCGCCTTCACGCTACCCGCAAGGATGTGGGTCGCGCCCTGCGGTCCTCCCGCAGCAGGGCTCGCCCCTCCCCCGCCAGGTGCGCCAGCGCTCTTCCCCGCCACTATCCCTTCCTGGCTCAGAGGCACCCGCAGGCCTGGGCACAGACAGGGCCCATTGACTTCCTGTCCCCGCCGGATCTTTTTGAGTCGCCAGTCTGCGGGCGGCTTGCGCTTCGCAGCGACACTTGGCTCTCACTGTTCCCGGACAACCCCTGGATCCCCTCGACCATCTTGGAGGGCCTCCAGACCTTGTGTCAGTCCCCTCCTCCGCTGCGGCAGTCCCCCCGTTGGACCTCAGTCCCGGGTGTCCTGCTTGAGGCAGACGCCCTTCTCGGGGAGGTGGGTTTCCTGCTCCACAAGGTGGCCACCGAGGTAGTTGTCCGGTGCGTCTCTCCAGCCTTCTACAGCTGTGTGTTTGTCGTCTCCAAGCATGGCGGCAGTTGGCGTCTGGTCCAATGGCTCAGCGAAGCTCCTCACTGACCCGACCTTCCCTGCCAAGAACCGGCCTCCCTCAGCTGCACCCCAGATGCTTACCGTCCGTCCTCTCAAGGGTTCGGATCTGTCCCGCGGGTCTCGACAGCAGGACCCTGTCCGGGTTCTGAAGATTTACCTGTGTTGAACACAGCCGCGCAAACAGGGGCGCTCCCACCTCTTCCTGCCACTAGCGCCGGGCAGGCCAGAATTTCACCGCAGACAATTTGTCATGGCTGCGGTGGGTCATTCGATCTGCGTACAAAGACCTCTCCACAGGTGGAGATAAGAGGCTGCATTTCAGGGCGCGCAAAGTCAGCAGTGGCCACGGCGTAACATTTGACCGCAACTGCTAAGTCCGGGACATTGTGGCAGCCGTGGGCCAGCGAGCGGACTCAACCTTCGCCCGCTTCTACCTCCGGGCCCTATCCGGCCAGCGTGACTCCCTGGCCCTGGTTGGGGACATCTCCGCAGCGCAGCACTTCCTCCTCGTGCCAGAGGCGCCCTAGGTCACTCTTAGATTAAATCGTCGGGAGTGCTCCGCATGGAGCCTTCAGTAAGTGTTTTGAGAAAACAAATGATATTTTCTCTAAAATGTATTTTTTCGAAAAATACTTACCGACCTCATTACTCGGAGGACTCTCCCTCCTGCCCCGCTTGCAGCGGGGCCCTTGTTCGGTCCAAACTGGATTACGGCTCTGTGGTGTATGGCTCAGCTTCAAAGTCTGTGCTACAGCGTCTGAACACAATTCATCAGGGTCTGCGGATATGTCTTGGGGCCTTCAGGACGTCTCCAGTTCCTAGTCTGTATGCCGAGGCAGGGGAGCCTTCTCTCAAGCTCCACCGCATCCGCCTCATGCTCAGCTACATTCTGAAACTGAAGGCCCATCCAGACAATCTGGCCTATGATTGTGTTTTTAAACCATCGTTTGCAGAGATTTACGATACCCATCCAGGAGCTGTCCGTCCACTTTCTTTCCGTGTCCGACCTCATCTGCAGGCGGCCGGATTGGACCTGGACAGAGTTTCGGAATCCCTGCAACACATCACTCCACCCTGGCTCTTACCAGTTCCAGACATCTTGCTGGACTTGACTGCCGACAAGAAAGACTCTACTCCACCAGCCATATACCAACAGAGCCTCAATGAACTACTTTCAATTTTTCCTGGCTATTGTCGTATCTATACGGATGGGTCAAAGTCTGAGGATGGGAGAGTGGCTGCGGCCGCAGTGTTCTCTCGCCATCCTAGACGCCCATTTAAGCACCGCCTCCCAGACCACTCATCTGTATTTAGTGCGGAACTGCAGGCGGTTCTGCTGGCACTCAGGTATGCTTATCGATCTAGAGAAAGGAACTTCCTGATTCTGTCCGACTCTCTTTCTGCCCTGCAGGCCCTTCAGGGCATGATAAATGACCACCAACTGCTGGTGCAGATCAGAGAGCTCCACGCGGACTTGATGAAGGAATATTATGACATCATTTTTATTTGGGTCACAGGGCATGTGGGCATCGAAGGCAACAGGATCGCAGATTCTGCTGCAGAGATATAAATACTGAGTGGACAAAAGCTCCATTATCATAATGACTGAGTTAACCCCTTATTTATAACTTTTTGACTCTCCATTTTTCATGTCCCCGGCACAGAGTAAATACCATTGGAAGTTACCCCTAAATCATTATTATTTAAACCACAATTTTATGAAAATCAAAAATAATACTTAAGGGGTTAACTCAGTCATTGTGTTCCCCCCCCCCCCCCCCCCCCCCCCCCCCCATGCTGGTTCCCCACCCGGGTCTGCCCTGGGGGACTTGGGTGGGGTTAGGTATTTTTTAGTTCCCAGGGTCACCCTGGTCAGCCCCACAGGGTGGGTTTTTCTCTCTATTCTGGGGCATGTGTTTCTGTCTACCCTTTGCCCATTCACCTGTATTTGCCTTTTAAAAACTCTCCCTACTGTCTGCACTGCCTGTAGCTCTTGATATTGGATGTGTGTTGCTAAATGGTCTTAGCTTTATTTAGCCCCATGTGTTAGGTTTATTTAACGTATTTGACCGGCTGGCGACATACATTCAATGTTCTGTTTTTTTTTTTTTTTTTTTTTTTTTTTTTTCACAAGCAGTGCAGGCACGTCCTGAGAAAGCCTTGTTGCTGTCGGGACGTTAAGCAATGTACAATCAATCATTAAAACCCCATGCTGGTAACCCTGGAGCTATCACATACACAAACACCTCATGTCTATGCTTATCTGAAAGACATCCACCTCTATTCAGATATACCATAAATGCGCTGCAATTATTCACATTTTCATGTCCGGACTAGATTGCTCTATAAAACCGAAATCTCATATGGCCACCCGTCACGATATGTACCACACTCCAATCCGTATTCACGAAAACCTTCTGGCCTTTCCATTTTATGTAAAATCACAGACAACCCCACCCCTTTTTCGCCCCACCCGGGTCTGCCCTGGGGGACTTGGGTGGGGTTAGGTATTTTTTAGTTCCCAGGGTCACCCTGGTCAGCCCCACAGGGTGGGTTTATCTCTCTATTCTGGGGCATGTGTTTCTGTCTACCCTTTGTCCATTCACCTGTATTTGCCATTTTAAAACTCTCCCTACTGTCTGCACTGCCTGTAGCTCTTGATATTGGATGTGTGTTGCTAAATGGTCTTAGCTTTATTTAGGCCCATGTGTTAGGTTTATTTAATGTATTTGACCGGCTGGCGACATACATTCAATGTTCTGTTTTTTTTTCACAAGCAGTGCAGGCACGTCCTGAGAAAGCCTTGTTGCTGTCGGGACGTTAAGCAATGTACAATCAATCAATCAACCACCCCTTTTTCACAAAGAGAGGCCCGTGCTTATGTCAAAATTACAAGCACTGATGAACCTGACTCGGGGTGTTTAATGTTGACTGTTATTATTTAATACACTGGAGAAACTACATGGCTGTGTTTACAAAGCACTCGAGAGAAGCTGCATGACTGTTTATACAGCACTCGAGGTGCTGGGCCTGACTGTTATTAGATACCACTTGAGAAACTGCTGACTGTGTTTGCACCTGAGAAAACTGCTTGATCATGACCACATTCATATTCTGCACTCGAAATCAGGCATAAACAAACCAGTTTGAACAGGAACAGGACTGTTGGCGTGCCTTGGAACTAATGCGTGTTAAGATATTTTCTAGTATAAAACCAAACCCCAGAGCTAGGTACAGTCAATCATGACACAATACTCTGCTAAAAGTGCGATTGCACAAACCTGTCTTCTTCGTAAGCGTCCCCACCTGGGTCTGCCCTATGGGACTTGGGTGGGGTTAGGTATTTTTTAGTTCCCAGGGTCACCCTGGTCAGCCCCACAGGGTGGGTTTTTCTCTCTATTCTGGGGCATGTGTTTCTGTCTACCCTTTGTCCATTCACCTGTATTTGCCTTTTTAAAACTCTCCCTACTGTCTGCACTGCCTGTAGTTCTTGATATTGGATGTGTGTTGCTAAATGGTCTTAGCTTTATTTAGGCCCCATGTTGTAGGTTTATTTAACGTATTTGACCGGCTGGCGACATACATTCAATTTTCTGTTTATTTTTTTTTTTCACAAGCAGTGCAGGCACGTCCTGAGAAAGCCTTGTTACTGTCGGGACGTTAAGCAATGTACAATCAATCAATCAATCTTCGTAAGCGGCTGTGTTATCGTCAGGCAAGAGTGGCTCGTTTTAAAGAAGAATTGGAGAAACTGAATGATGTACAGGATTTAAAATCAAGCTTAAATAACACTGAAGAAGAGATGAAACCTATTTGTGATGGAATAATTGTGTATGAGAATGAAAAAAACTTAGTCATTGTCAGCCATGATAAAACAATATGGCAATCTTGAGGGAAAGGCAGAAAAAATTGGCTGTCAAGGGTTGATGACCCTTCTGATGAGACTAATTAAGTCGAAACAGCTCCTCGTTTCAAAGGTAAGTGCTTTTTTATTTCACTTATTATTAAAAATATATTTTATTATAAAATGAACACAGATGAACTGCTATTATTAAATGATATTGGCGCTGTAGAAAACATAGACTTAGATTCGAAGCGGGAACGACTTTTATCTGTAGTGATTTCTGGTCATTCCAAAACTTATCTCGGAAAGCAATATTCAACTGAAGATATACAATCCCTCACGGCTGCTGACCCCCACCCGGGTCTGCCCTGGGGGACTTGGGTGGGGTTAGGTACTTTTTAGTTCCCAGGGCCACCCTGGTCAGCCCCACAGGGTGAGTTTTTCTCTCTATTCTGGGGCATGTGTTTCTGTCTACCCGAGGTCCATTCACCTGTATTTGCCTTTTTAAAACTCTCCCTACTGTCTGCACTGCCTGTAGATCTTGATATTGGATGTGTGTTGCTAAATGGTCTTAGCTTTATTTAGGCCCCATGTGTTAGGTTTATTTAACGTATTGGACCGGCTGGCGACATACATTCAATGTTCTGTTTAGGTTTTTTTTTTCACAAGCAATGCAGGCACGTCATGAGAAAGCCTTGTTGCTGTCGGGACGTTAAGCAATGTACAATCAATCAATCAATCACGGCTGCTGATTTATTTAAACTTCATTTTAAATATGAACAACACATGGCTTCACCAATGACCCGTGATTTGAGCAAATCAATTGTCTGCTTATATTCAAAAGCTGTGAGTTATGCCCTTCCTGTAGACATTGAAAATCTCACAAATGACCTCGAGAGTAACCCCATTGTAACGAGTGCAATTGGTAAATTAGCTTGCCTTTTATTCTACAGGTTCGGTAATTTGCTTGCTCCACTGGTAACATTAATTGTAACTAGCAGCCATATCGATTTTACGAAATTAAATTTTTTTGTTGATAAAAATGGACGACCAACAGACGACCCCCCAAACGACCCCACAGATGAACCCTGTTTCGGATCCTGTCCAGACTCCGATTCACACAGTGACAAAAATTAAAAACCCAGGCCGCGTTGAGTCAGGTAAACGTTTAGCCGAATGGAACAAGCAGAAAAAGTTACAGCTACAGGCGCTTCCAGTTGAAAAAAGTGTGGAGTTCCAGAGAGCTGTCACAACACACCAAAGTCCGGATTTTCAACTCCAATGTAAAAGCAGTTCTCCTATATGGAGCAGAGACATGGAGATTGACAAAAACCACAGTCAACAGAGTACAGACCTTCATGAACAGTTGCCTTAGAAGAATTTTGAAAATCCACTGGCCAGAGAAGATCAGCAAGGTCAGACTCTGTGAGAGAACAGAGCAGATAACAGCAGAGAATGAAATTGGGCGAAGAAGATGGGGATGGATCGGTCACAGTCTGAGAAAGCCAGCTTCCAGTATCACTAGGCAGGCATTGTCATGGAACCCCCAGGGAAAGAGGAAAAGAGGTAGGCCGAGAAACTCCTGGCGTCGAGACCTCCAAGCAGACATCAAGAGACTGGGAACCACCTGGAGTAGAATCGAAGGAGAAGCACAGGACAGGAGTTGCTGGAGGTCTCTCGTCGACGGCCTATACCCGGGTAGGGGTGACAGGCGTAAGTAAGTAAGTAAGTACAGGCGCTAACAGAAAAGGCTCATGTAAGTGACCCGCCGTCAACACCGTTGGGACCGTTAGGACTGTCAGGACTTTCAACACCCCTGTCACACCCACATCAAAGTGAAAGACCTTCAACCCAGTCTAATTCTGAAACAGCAAAATATGTAGTTGCCGCATTTGTTGTCGGATCTGGTTTTGTAGCTTACCAATTATACAAAAAATACAAGCCACAGACTCGTACAGTGACCAAAAAATTAAACACTCCATCATCAAAAACAGAAGTCTCCACATTACCAACAATACCCAAAGTTGTCGACCCATTTCATATGCAGTAATAAATTTATTATTTTAATTTTTTCTTGCCTAAGAAATGAATGACTCAAAGAATTTAATGAATCTTGTGTATCACTCTGCAGTAATCAGTGCATTAGCAGTAGCGTTTTCTATGCTGGGAAAAAATCTACTCAAAATGAAATCAGCAGACCTCAGTAGACTCGATTTCGAAGACAGCGCTAAGCTAATTGTAGTTGTAACAGCGTCAATCGCCACGAAAGACCTTCTTGTTAAACAAGGAATTATTCCCGAAAATGTTTCTATGTAAATAAAATAAATATGGCGACGATAGCTATTATGGTGGGAGGAGCGATGGTTAACGCCCTCGCGTTTAGCGGCTCTAATTATCTCTTTTCAAAAATGGGTAGAGAAGAATCTGCAGAAGAATTGAAACGTCATAATGAAGCATCTGAAAAACTTGCTCAAGCCCAGCAAGATTATGAAAAGAATAGAATTGAGAAACTTGATTTCATCAATGAAAAACTCAGGCTAGAAGGTCATGCACAACATACGTTTTCAAATACAGACGAAGCAATCCGTGAGTATTTTTTAGTCACGGGTGAAGACATGTCTATACCGAAACCAAAACTAAGTGACTATTACAAACCAAGCCCAGAACAAAGAAACGGGGAGATAATCTTTGTTCTAGTGGGAATGATATTTGTTTATTTTACTGGAGTTTTCATTGCTAGAAAAAATGGCAGCCGAAAATAAACTATCGAAAATATATTACTCACCATCAGGGTATTATAAAGGAGCAACCGCTATTCAGAAATTACATGCCGCTGTGGGCGGAGATATAACACTCAATCAAGTCAAGCAATGGTTACAGAGACAGGCAATTTGGCAGATATATCTCCCTGCTCCAAGAAAGATAACAAGGCCTCATTTTGAGAACACAACACCTAATGACACGCACCAAATGGACCTCCTGTTTCTTCCGCATGACACAATAAGAAAGAAACGATACAAGTATGCATTAACTGTTGTAGACATAGCTTCAAGGTACAAAGACGCTGAACCCATATCTGACAAAACAGCCAGTACAGTTGCTACTGCTTTATCAAAAATATATAGTCGAGGTCCTTTAAGATACCCTAGACTAGTGCAGGTTGATGACGGATCTGAATTCAAAGGTGCTGTTAATCAGTTATTTGCTAAGCATGGTGTACTGGTCAGACGTGGCATTCCAGGTGTGCACAGATCACAGGCAATTGTAGAAAACTTTAACAGTTATCAGAAAGACTTTTCAGTTACCAGTATTCTAAGGAACTCATGCATGACACCCGTAACACTGAGTGGGTAAAGAGATTACCATCTGTGATAAAAGCAATGAACAATGAAGGGCACCCAAAGCCTGCTGATGCTATTAAATTGAAAACAATTACAGAGCCAAAAACAATGTCAGCACAGGCACCCGACACAAGTTTATTTACTAAACAGGTAAGATATCTATATCAACCAGGTGAAGCTGAAAATGACATAAAGCGCAGGGCGACAGACCCTATCTGGTCAACATCCGTTCATAATATAAAAAAAATAATTCCCAGCGCAGACGCAACAATATATTACCTGTTCGACCCTGCACCCCAGAGGGCATTAAATTTGTCAGAGAAGAATTACAGATTATTCCCCCAGACACCGTTACTCATTTCAGTAACTAAGTCGTCAATTAATTCATCAACCAGTTCATCACAAATGTCTTCAGATAACTTGAGTCTGTAATGACCTGGTGCATAAGCTTTTTCCTTAGTGTGAAACACTCTTTTCGTGTCTCCAACTGCAAGTGATTTCTTATGTGTTTGAATTATTTCAAGATTATGTTTGTTTGATCTCAGTGACTTGTTTGGATAGTCAGGCATTAATGCACCATCTAACACTTGCTTGTAATGTTCATGACGGATGTCTTTATTTTTTATTGCTGTTTTTTTAATTCCTTTGGCTTTCGACTGACTGCCTTTCTGATGCAGTATAGAATACATTTTGGATCTCAGTCCAACGTACTCAACTATTGGCACACCATTTAGTTCATCCTTAAACTTTCCAGGCACTTTCTTGTTTTGTGTGCTGAACAGCGGGTGGTCTTTAGGATAGTCAGACGTGTCATACATGTGTAGTTCTGTTTTCATGTCTTCATAAAAGTCTTCAGTACACACATCAATGATCATAGAGTCAGTGTCAGTGTATAACAATCGACACTCAGGATACTTTGGTTTAAAGTAATCATAATAAAATTCAAGCATCACCAGTTTTGACAACTCAAGAATTGCCATACCAATGAATACTGGCTTGTCCAGTTTGACAATCTTTTTTTTGAGTGACACTGCATACAATGATGAATGAAATTCTTTATACCCTGTGTACTGCGGCTTACCTGTAAGTTTAATTGCGCCCAATTCAGTTGTGACCAGTCTCACATCTTTTCTGTGATGAGGATTTTCCATCGTCTTGCCAAAACAGGTATTGTTCATAAGCTTAAAGAAGTCTTTGTCAAATGCAGTGTTGCCGTCTCTGGCACGCAATGTTGTGTTCTTCATTATGTAATCTTTCATGAAAGCACTCTGATCAAATTGAATTCCTCTGTGAACTTTCTTTAGTACTAACCCATGTCTGATATAAAACTGTAACAATCGATAGTGACACACGTAATTGAATTTGTCATTCAAATTTGGTACAAGTTTGGTGTCTTCTTTTTTCCCCGTCATACTCATTTTCTCAACAGCTAATGGATAATCATTGTGGTAATCATGTAGATGATGTGGGTACTCTAGGTCTACTTCAAAGATCCAACCCTTCGCGTCGTTTCGGTCAAGATTCATAATATTGTTTGTTAACCCTGACTCTGTTACATCATACTGTGACAAATCATACAGACAAAAGTTTTTCAAGGGCAATAATTCACACATCGCGAACCCATACAAGTTACATGCATCCAAGTACATAATGAATGAGCTTGACCCCGGGCTCGAGGGGTCAAAACCCTGGCCAAGGTCACCATGACCGTCCAGATATTTGTTGTTGGCTCTGGCGTAATTGTTCGCTGCAATACTAATCCCTCCCCTCAATCCACGTTCCACCATTTCACCCATCATACGATCAGACAACAGGTCTATAGATATCTTACTGGATTTCAAAAATGCATCCCATGTCATGCCAGGACTAGTAATGTAACAAGCAGGGTCAAGTTTGTAGTGTAACAACCCCTTTTCACGGTAACTTTCAAATACGTCTGCTAGCAAGCAAACGTCAGCCTTTAAGTACTGATCATGGTAGTCACCAATTGTTTGACATCCTAACTTCCCCCACGCATCAAGTGCATGTTGGTATTCAGAGTCAGAAATACCTTTTCCAGTTAGTGTAGAATAAAATTTATCTTTTGGTGGCAGTCTTGTTTCTTCAAACACAACCCAGTGATCAATGTACTCATACGGATAGACACCTTTCTTAATCAAGTCTGGCTCAAAATATTTACTCGTTATTGGATACTCAGTCAGTCCTTCTGCCAGACTAGCCAATCCTAAAGACAAATGTTGCATGGAGTCATAAAATGCTAATTTATCTAACCTAAAAGTCAAGTATTTTTCAGTTGTCTGGGCAATACAACTTATGTTTTTGTACGACTCATCTACAGCCTGCATGATAATGTGTGAATCATACCCTTTGAGATTGTGAAAAAAGATTGGTAACTTGTATGTCTTGGGATATATTTTTAATTTCAAGTTACAATCACCATGTGCAGCACCCCTGTAACGCCCAGTTATGTGATCGTGGTCACGAACTTTATCACCCCCTAAAGGCTGTTCACAAATCCAACACGTCTCATCTGTATCAAATTTAAGTTTGTCTTCTTCTGTCATCACCAAAGGCATCTGACATGTTGTGAGATACTGTACTACCTGACTATACAGATGTCTCATTTCTGTTAAAAACAGACAAGCTGCATTTTCACCTCTGTAGATAACGGGTTCTGAATGAAGACCGTCTGACCTAACAATAATGTATCCAAAAGAACACACCACTTGGTCACTCAACTTTATAGTCTTTGGTAATGATTCTGGAACAAGACCTTCATATTGAACAACTAATGATTCGAAATCTGCATACACTACAAGTCCCCACCCGGGTCTGCCTTGGGGGACTTGGGTGGGGTTAGGTATTTTTTAGTTCCCAGGGTCACCCTGGTCAGCCCCACAGGGTGGGTTTTTCTCTCTATTCTGGGGCATGTGTTTCTGTCTACCCTTTGTCCATTCACCTGTATTTGCCTTTTTAAAACTCTCCCTACTGTCTGCACTGCCTGTAGCTCTTGATATTGGATGTGTGTTGCTAAATGGTCTTAGCTTTATTTAGGCCCCATGTTGTAGGTTTATTTAACGTATTTGACCGGCTGGCGACATACATTCAATTTTCTGTTTAGTTTTTTTTTTTCACAAGCAGTGCAGGCACGTCCTGAGAAAGCCTTGTTGCTGTCAGGACGTTAAGCAATGTACAATCAATCAATGCATACACTACAAACGGCAGCTTTTGTTGATTCCCATAGTTCTTAAAATACACTTGACTACCAGGATCTGGATACTTAAGTACAGTTTGTATGTCATCAGCTGATCTGCAGTGTAAAACATGTTTGTGCGCTAGTAAAATAGAGGAGAATCTTTGTAAACATTTTTTACAAACTTCCTGTTTCCCATTGTGTTTCGTTGTATGTGCATGAATTAGACGTGACATATTCCTGATAATTGTGTAGTGAAAGTTATTGTCATCGCCGATTAGCAACATGTCAACATGTTTATCTTCTGACTGACCGTAGGTTGGAGCCAGAGGTGATACTCTAATTGGCTGTAACTTGTTCTCAGATTCATTATCCCACACATACACATTCACAGATATACCAGGATTTAATTTTTCAAACAAGTCTATGTCCTCTATTTTAACAGGGAACTCAATGCCACTAAAGTTGAGTTCATTTACAAATTTGATGTAGTTAGATACGCGATCA
This sequence comes from Semisulcospira habei, assembly GCA_036245525.1. Taxonomy (NCBI): domain Eukaryota; kingdom Metazoa; phylum Mollusca; class Gastropoda; family Semisulcospiridae; genus Semisulcospira; species Semisulcospira habei. The sequence continues at coordinate 170,048,087 of BTPG01000002.1, forward strand.
GGTCTTGACCTCACAAAGTGTAGTTTAGCAAGCACACACCACATGAAACAGAAATTGTCTTTGTTCTGTATGTTAACAACTGCTTTTTTGTTTGCAACCTCAGTTGGCAGTGGTATCCATGCTTTACCTAGTATAGGATGATACCTTGACTGCTTTAACCCCACCCGGGTCTGCCCTGGGGGACTTGGGTGGGGTTAGGTATTTTTTAGTTCCCAGGGTCACCCTGGTCAGCCCCACAGGGTGGGGTTTTCTCTCTATTCTGGGGCATGTGTTTCTGTCTACCCGAGGTCCATTCACCTGTCACGTCCTGAGAAAGCCTTGTTGCTGTCGGGACGTTAAGCAATGTACAATCAATCAATCAATCCATTCACCTGTATTTGCCTTTTTTAAACTCTCCCTACTGTCTGCACTGCCTGTAGCTCTTGATGCCCCACCCGGGTCTGCCCTGGGGGACTTGGGTGGGGTTAGGTACTTTTTAGTTCCCAGGGTCACCCTGGTCAGCCCCACAGGGTGCGTTTTTCTCTCTATTCTGGGGCATGTGTTTCTGTCTACCCGAGGTCCATTCACCTGTATTTGCCTTTTTAAAACTCTCCCTACTGTCTGCACTGCCTGTAGCTCTTGATATTGGATGTGTGTTGCTAAATGGTCTTAGCTTTATTTAGGCCCCATGTGTTAGGTTTATTTAATGTATTTGACCGGCTGGCGACATACATTCAATGTTCTGTTTAGTTTTTTTTTTTTCACACGCAGTGCAGGCACGTCCTGAGAAAGCCTTGTTGCTGTCGGGACGTTAAGCAATGTACAATCAATCAATCAATCCATTCACCTGTATTTGCCTTTTTAAAACTCTCCCTACTGTCTGCACTGCCTGTAGCTCTTGATATTGGATGTGTGTTGCTAAATGGTCTTAGCTTTATTTAGGCCCCATGTGTTAGGTTTATTTAATGTATTTGACCGGCTGGCGACATACATTCAATGTTCTGTTTAGTTTTTTTTTTCACAAGCAGTGCAGGCACGTCCTGAGAAAGCCTTGTTGCTGTCGGGACGTTAAGCAATGTACAATCAATCAATCAATCTGTAGCTCTTGATATTGGATGTGTGTTGCTAAATGGTCTTAGCTTTATTTAGGCCCCATGTGTTAGGTTTATTTAATGTGTTTGACCGGCTGGCGACATACATTCAATGTTCTGTTTAGTTGGTTGTTTTTTTTTTTGTTTTTTTTTTTGTTTTTTTTTCACAAGCAGTGCAGGCACGTCCTGAGAAAGCCTTGTTGCTGTCGGGACGTTAAGCAATGTACAATCAATCAATCTTGACTGCTTTAGTTGCAGTTCATGTACATGTCCTTCGTGCCAACCAGACCCCTTCATTTTTGCACTGTCGATTGCCTGGAGAAAGTCTGGTAATAGTCTGTCTCTAAACACGTTCTCTACCTCCGGTTCTCTTCTTGTGTTAACTGTGTGTTGTCTTGTTGATATGTACGATACAATCACTTCACCGTCCACCCTAGTGAATTCGATTTTTGCAACAATTTGAATCTTCACACTGCCTGTGATAAGATTTTGTTGTATGACAGAAAAAGAGTTTTCTATTGATTCATAGACGTTATTAGTATTGGATATTGGTAAGTTTGTTGTGTGAAACACGTTTCTTAAACCAGATGAGCCAGGGTTTGATGGGCCAGGGCTTTGTGAATTGTCCGTCATTTTTATTTGACCGACAAAATAATAAAATAAAAAATATTAACGTTAACTCTGCTGGCTCACCTTGTGTAATACCACTTTATTAACTGTAACACTGTCAATATAAACATTTAGTTTGCGCAGTTGTTTAAATATGCTATAACAAACGTCTCCTAACCAATCATAGTTGGTATCATTAACTTTAAAAGTAGGTGTCTTTAAATCAACTGTCATGCACTCCACATCTGGATGCTCATCGACATAATCCAAAGTCACACTATATGTAGCATATATTTCTGATGGTGCTGAAAGGCTTATGTAAGTCTGTTTGGGTGATATTAAGTCAGTAAAGTGCATAACATCTTTGAAAAGGTGTGTGAGATCAAGCACCTGTATGATTTGTCCGTCTGTCATTTTTATTGGACAATCAAATGTATAAATTAATTTACATCAATTTACTAACCCATACCCTGTTGGCTGATCTGTCTTTAAAATGAGCTTTAGATGCTTAGTTGATTTCAGTTTATTTTTTACATCATCACACGTTCATGCTTATTTGGTATGACATCGTTTTCTCTGAGACAGCCCCACCCGGGTCTGCCCTGGGGGACTTGGGTGGGGTTAGGTATTTTTTAGTTCCCAGGGTCACCCTGGTCAGCCCCACAGGGTGGGTTTTTCTCTCTATTCTGGGGCATGTGTTTCTGTCTACCCTTTGTCCATTCACCTGTATTTGCCTTTTTAAAACTCTCCCTACTGTCTGCACTGCCTGTAGCTCTTGATATTGGATGTGTGTTGCTAAATGGTCTTAGCTTTATTTAGGCCCTATGTGTTAGGTTTATTTAATGTATTTGACCGGCTGGCAACATACATTCAATGTTCTGTTTATTTATTTTTTTTTTCACAAGCAGTGCAGGCACGTCCTGAGAAAGCCTTGTTGCTGTCGGGACGTTAAGCAATGTACAATCAATCAATCAATCAATTTCTCTGAGACAGTCTTCAAAGCTGTCACGGTCCTTACAGTAAAACAAACAGATAAACTTTAACTGTTCTCGAAAATCTTTCAGTACAGCATTATATTTCTGAGTGAGAATCCATACACTGACATTTGCGTGTCTGCCACTGAAGGCAAGTTCTGCTAGAGTGTTTCTCTTCTTGACAATGTCTTTCTCTGCAGAACAGTCATCAACAATAAACAACGTTGGCTGTCCTTCAACTTGCTTGTAAAAATATTGTAGGTAGTCATTCAGTTTTTTCTCAGGGTCGACTAAGTATATGTTGCTGTCAGTCCAAATGAATAAACGGTTGTGATAAGCTTTGTTGTGTTTGATTGTAGGACAAAATATTACAATGTTTTCAAAGTGGTGTATGTATCTTGTTTGTAATAAGTCAAGTACGAATTGAGTTTTCCCACACCCTGTGGCACCAACAAATAAGCCACAGTGTGGATCGAGTGTCATTAAGCTACGGTTCATTTTAATACACAATATAATTTTAATATATGTGTCCACTCAGTCTGCTTTCTGCAATATTGAGTTGTGCATCATATATCAGGTACAAATATATGTTTATGGCTGCAGCAGTTTCAACCTTCTTTTGTATCTGAATTGTTATTCCGTCACTACCGTTCTCGACAGTTCGTCCTGACCCATGAAGATAATCGTCATCTGTACTACGAAGGTCTAGCCACAGTGCATACTTGTTTGTAAGGTATTGTCCGATCCTAACATCATACAGATGTAGATCTTTGCACGCAATGTTTGCTGGTTTATCTCTAATCCTTCCACCCGCAAAATACTTTGTGGTTTCGTCATAGTGCTGGTATGGTAACATTCCTGAAGCGTACACTTGATTAGGACGGCCTTCAATTGTGCAGGACAAATGTATAATCTTAGGATTGTAGAATTTTTCTGAATCCCGTTTGTATGGATCTGCTGGTTCAACAAACAACATAAGAATACCTTTCAGTGACCTGGCAGGTGTGTTTAAGTTTATGTTCCACATTGGGTCGCTTTTGTCTTTGGGTATTAAACTATGTCTAATCACCCTGTCATAATAAATTGGAAGTCTTGACTGGTACTGATTTTGTATGAGTCTAGCTAGATCAGTGTGTGTGACAATTTCATATTCCAAGGAAATGTTAGAGATCTTGTATGTTGCATCTGTGGCAGATGATTTAATAACTTTGGAGTAGTCATTAAAGGTTAGTTCAAAACTCAGACGGTCATTCAGTGCCCCTTGATAATAAGGCAAATGAGCTGTGAGGATTTCAAACTCAAGTGGAATGTAAAATCTGGTTCCATATGTTTCTGCTAATATAACGTCCTGGGCTGCTGACGTTGATTTATCTCCAGCATTGATTCGAAGTTTACAAACATTATCTGGCTGTATGCCTTGATAAATACGGTCCTCTCGTTCTTCTCTTGTGAGCCAAAGGTCTTTGTAACAGTAGAACACATCTGAGTCGTCAAGACTAAACACTTCCTGTCCTTCAAGTTTTACTTTAATAGTTCTAACAATTGCTCTGCCAAGATTGTCAACCAGTGTTCTGTTTATGTCTGCGTCTGATGATAGTTCAATATTAAATGCTAGGCGTGCAGTGCCAGGAACAATAACGTCACTGGGACCTAGGTTTGGAAACTTGACTGTAAGTGTTTGGTTCTGGTCTATGGTACTTGGATTGTTCGTGATGACTATTGATTGTCTAATGCCCTTAACACCCAGGGGCTCACGTAGTTTTCTGTATGGGTCTAACTTTGATCCATAAGACTGTGTCATTTTTATTATGCACAATAAAAAATAATAAATTAATAAAACAATGGCAGCGGGAGGATTTAATCATGAAGATTTTGAAATGGATGACACGTATGATTTTGGTAATACAACAGATATGATTGTACATTGCTTAACGTCCCGACAGCAACAAGGCTTTCTCAGGACGTGCCTGCACTGCTTGTGAAAAAAAAACTAAACAGAACATTGAATGCATGTCGCCAGCCGGTCAAATACATTAAATAAACCTAACACATGGGGCCTAAATAAAGCTAAGACCATTTAGCAACACATCCAATATCAAGAGCTACAGGCAGTGCAGACAGTAGGGAGAGTTTTAAAAAGGCAAATACAGGTGAATGGACAAAGGGTAGACAGAAACACATGCCCCAGAATAGAGGGAAAACCCACCCTGTGGGGCTGACCAGGGTGACCCTGGGAACTAAAAACTGGGGGACTTGGGTGGGGTTAGGTATTTTTTAGTTCCCAGGGTCACCCTGGTCAGCCCCACAGGGTGGGTTTTTCTCTCTATTCTGGGGCATGTGTTTCTGTCTACCCTTTGTCCATTCACCTGTATTTGCCTTTTTAAAACTCTCCCTACTGTCTGCACTGCCTGTAGCTCGTGATATTGGATGTGTGTTGCTAAATGGTCTTAGCTTTATTTAGGCCCCATGTGTTAGGTTTATTTAATGTATTTGACCGGCTGGCGACATACATTCAATGTTCTGTTTATTTTTTTTTTTATTTTTTATTTTTTTTTTTTTTCACAAGCAGTGCAGGCACGTCCTGAGAAAGCCTTGTTGCTGTCGGGACGTTAAGCAATGTACAATCAATCAATCATGGGAACTAAAAAATACCTAACCCCACCCAAGTCCCCCAGGGCAGACCCGGGTGGGGGTAATACAACAGATATGACAGATATGACAGATATGACTGGTACAAGAAATATTTACAGTTTACGTCACGAACTTTTAGAAACCAAAGTGAACTCATTTTATGATCATGTTGGTGGCCGCCCAGACAACGTAGACCCTAACCAGTTTGAACTTGATGGCAAGGGTCATTTATATTTAAATACTGTTGACAAAGGAAAAGTACTATTGACTAACAAAAAAAGACCCTAGTAGGTTTAGGGCTCTAAGTACAATAAAAAATGAAGGTGGTGTTGGTGCCTTACGCCAACTTGGTATTGGTGGGTCTCCTGTCACGCCGCGTCTTGTTAGTGTTCTTCATGACACGCAAACAAAGTTGCCAACAGGGCAACAAATTGAAATGGCACCAGTAACAAGCCTACCAGAAATAGCAAACACTGTGATACAAGAAACCTCATTTACTGAAGGGCAAATAAATGACGCTTTGAAAACAATAGATGATCCACCTTTGTCAATGAGGGAGATTATGGGATTGGATAAATCACTGCAGACAATAAGAGGTGAGATGGTTAATAATCTTGCCAAACTGGGAGAGCTTGATAAACACATAGAACGTGAGAAAGAGAAACTGGCTACCGCAGACACAGAAATGAAAGAAAGAATCCAACACAGATTAAATGATTTGCAGATAGAAAGATCAGGACGGTTAGAAGTGATTAGTATTGGGAGGGAAAAACGTAAAACCCAAGTTAACAGAATTAGAGAAACTATTCAGAAAATACTTCACGAAGACACAACTCTGGCTGAAAGACTTAAAACACTTTTCAGAGAGCAGGGTATCACAATTGCTAGTTTAATTACTGCTCTTGGGTTTATTATCAGTACTGTAGTGCTGGCTGTCTCCGGTGCTGGGGTTAGTGGGGGTGCACCACCAACCCCGGGCCCACCAACCCCGGCCCCCACAGATCCAAAAGATTTACAGTCATGGGTAAAGAAACAACTGTCTCACATTTCAGACCTGCTTAAGAAATTGGCTCTGAAAGCAGTAGACGTGTTACCCAATTTAATTGGCACGGTTGTCAGCTGGTTGATTAATACTACAGCAAAGGTAGTTGGGTTTATGGCAGAACATGTGTGGGTATTTTTGGTGACAGTAGGAGGGTTAATGGTGGGTTATTTAATGAAACAGATAAAGAAGTAATACTCCTAGTCCTGTTAATCCTATTACCAATGCTGTTCTCTCTGACTCATGTGTGTCAAGGGTTGGTGATGGTGTTATCGTTATGGGTACCGGTGTCAAAGCTGGAGCTGTTACTGTCTGTACAGGTGATGATGTTACTGGTGCCGGGGCCGGGGCCGGAGGTGTTACCATCTGTAATGATTTTAATGACTGAACATGTGTGGTTGTGGCCCCCAAGTTTACAGATTGATTAAGACCGAGTTTTTGACCAACACCTGCAACAATGATTTCATTATTATAATTTGTGATTGTCCCCATTTGGAGTTGAAGATCAGATGGTAACATGTATAACCCGACGCCAACTACAAAGTCAACTTTTGATCTAGCATATCTGAGTACGTCTTGGTAGCGTTGTATGCTTGATGGGAGATCTATCACTGAATTTATTGAATCTTCAAGATTAGCAAGAAACTGTTTTTGTGAATCGAACTTCTCACTTCCATTCAAAATATTTGATTTTGTTAGTGATTGTGCACCTAGTATACACCAGACATATGTTCTGATTGACTCATTTACGCGCTCGACTCCTGCTTGAGTAAACCCACCCCACCCGGGTCTGCCCTGGGGGACTTGGGTGGGGTTAGGTATTTTTTAGTTCCCAGGGTCACCCTGGTCAGCCCCACAGGGTGGGTTTTTCTCTCTATTCTGGGGCATGTGTTTCTGTCTACCCTTTGTCCATTCACCTGTATTTGCCTTTTTAAAACTCTCCCTACTGTCTGCACTGCCTGTAGCTCTTGATATTGGATGTGTGTTGCTAGATGGTCTTAGCTTTATTTAGGCCCCATGTGTTAGGTTTATTTAACGTATTTGACCAGTTGGTGACATACATTCAATGTTCTGTTTAGTTGTTTTTTTTTTACAAGCAGTGCAGGCACGTCCTGAGAAAGTCTTGTTGCTGTCGGGACGTTAAGCAATGTACAATCAATCAATCAATTGAGTAAACCCGTCACTCCTGTCCAAGACAAATGTGGTCCATGCGTTTGACTGTTTCTGCTCTATTGATCCTATCCAGACTTGTGATTTTGATGAGAATGAAGTGTAACCAGGGTAATAATCTTGAGGGTATTGTCTGTGACTCATAGCGTAATACAATGTACCCATGCCATTGTGATCATCAAGTTTTTGTGTGAAGTCATACTTAGTGCTGATGTTAAATTCATTACAGATGCGTTCAAATGCTTTCATATCCATGGGGTTGTTATATCTGTTGAAACTGGATTCAGTGGGCAGTGGGGTATGCAGTTCTGACAGTATACGTCTAAGCTGGTAATAAACATGGAAACGGTAGACAGACTTAATCAGTTTGTTTGAGTGATTCAAGTGGTCTGTAAAAGAAACACCACAGCCTGTAGTTGAGCATAGTATGGCAAAGTTAAGTTGGTTTTGAAACATCTGTAGTGGACTTGAGGACCACTTTCTTGCAGTAGAGTCATCTGTTATTGGAGGGTTTAGGTAATGGTCAAATGGATTTGGTACTTTGACTTGAAATAGATCTTGTTCAGACACAGCAATATCAAGCTGATTTAGTTGAATTATTTTCTGTTCATAAGTAGGTGCAACATTATATTTGGCATTCACATTGAATTGAAATGCGTTTGTAGTGGTGATGGTTGGTGATTTAAATTCCATCCTTTTTTATATGAGATAATAAAAATGTTTATTACCTTAACAAATCTTGACACAAGCAAACCAGTGTGGTTAACTAATGGGATTGATAATCGTGATGGTAGCAAGGCTGCAGCTATCCATGAAATGTTCTATACAGTAAAATGGTTTAATGTAACAGATGATATATATAATAAAGTAATTTTTGATGGTAAGACTGAAGCTATACCACCTGGGTATTATGACTTTTGTACTATAGCTGAATGGTTTCAAAGTAAATTTAAAATTAAAGCAACTTTAAATCCAGCTAACCTACTTGTTACATTAGAATTTCTTAAACAAGATTGGTTAAAAATTTCAGATAGATTTGCATATTTACTTGGATTTTATATTGACGAAGATTGGTATAGAACAGATGATTTAGATGAAACTATGTTTGGTATTATAACAATGAAGACAAAAAAACTTAAAATAACTGGAAAACGCCCTGTCAATTTGTCAGTACACACAGTACTAAATGTTTATTTGAAAGAACTGAACACAACTGAGAATGTACACAATGGAAAGCCTTCAACTTTGTTGAGATGCTTACCAACTGGAACTGCACCCTATTGTGAAAGTGTGGTTGTTAGATTTCCTAATTTGCAGTTTAAGAAATTAGGTTCTAGTTTCTTTGAGTCACTGAGTATATCTGTAACTAATCAGGATGACAAACCAGTTCTTATGCATGATTTTAGTGTTGTGTTGGAAATTAAATAATTTTATTTTTGTTTATAAAAATGAGTGGTCTTGGTCCAAAGCCTAGAATCATACCAGTTGCGTGTCCAGTAACAGAGTTGAAAGATTTGGCAGACGTACAGGATTTTGAGAAGGAGGGGGATATTGGAGAAATATATGGTTTTGAACTTGATTCAAATGGCATGTACAAGAGGAAAGTAATTGTCGACATGAAAGACGGTGAAAAACAGATTCCTAAACTTGGTCAGCTTCGTGATGTTACTGTACCTACTCCACATGTAAATAATGTGCCCTACAACTTAATACATGTGGGAAATAAGTGGGTTGTTTCACCTGTGCCTGTTCCACCACCCACAATTGACTGGGACATAAAGTTGGAATTTATTAGTCCTTATGTATACACTGATGATGAAGGCGCCTTAGTGTTTAGGAAGGTTGTTAACTCTGGGCCGCTTATTGTAAGTCTTGTTCCAAGCTTTGCCCCAGACGACAATAGCAGAGAAAAACTGAAAGTTGAAAATTATGAGAGACGGAGATATCTTCTTACACATAGGAAGGGTAGGTCTGATGCGAAGGTCGTGTTTGCACCAATAAACTTTTCCATCGCAAGAGAAGCGACAATAGTATTTGAAATTATCATGAGATCAGTAACTACTGCTAAAGAGGCTCAAATTGCACAAGGAATTAAACTTACATGGAATGAAACAGTAACAGAATCATCAAAGGTCTTTATTGCCATTACAAAAAAATAATGATGTTATTAATGTTTCGAGCAGTGTTCCAGCTGTCAAGGTGGTGGTCGACAAAGCAACTTTTGTTCGTCTAACTTACATAAACCTTGAACACATTGATCTTGTTGCATTTTATTATGCTAACAAATTGTATACTTTTGAAGAGTTGCAAAATGTAATTGCTGATTAAATAAAAAATATTTGTCAATAAAAAAAATGGTAAACTTCTATCCGCAACTACCGACGCATGAGACTGTGTCATCATTTGTGCCTGATCCGCATATGCCAATTGCATCAGATAAAACATTACCATCAGATGCATTCAGATTAAATAATATTACAGAGGCAATTAAATATTTGGAAAGTGAAGAGACGAGGTACTCCAGATGTAAAAGGAGGTATAAGTCAGTATTTAATTCTGTTCAAAACACTTCTATGGCTATTGGTGCAGTTTCGGCCGGATTATCTGTAGGAGGTATAGCTCTGTTCGCCACAGGAATTGGGAGTTTCGCTGGAATAGCAATTGAGGCAGTTAGCGTTGCTACATGCCTAGCATGCTTTGGTTTGGAGGCCTTAAACAAGAGGTTTCACACGAAATTACAGAAACATGAAGCATTGAGTACGCTTGCTGGTGCAAAGCTGAGCAGTATGAAACTTATTATCAGTAAGGCATTAAATGATAATTGTATTGATGATGAATTTAAGCGCGTCCAAGATGATTTAAATAATTACAAAAAACAAAAGTCTGAAATCCAAAATAAAATGCGTAGTCAATCTCCCGTGAATATTGAAGAACTGAAGGCTAGTTTTTTAGCGGAAGGAAAAAAGATCGGTGTTCAGGAAACCACAGAAAAACTACACAATCTTTTAAACAAATAAAAATCAGATTTGGTAATCAATCAATATTTTTGTCATATGCTTCGCAGAGAGATGACACGTCATTTACACCACTTGTGCCTGATTGTTTAGCCCCATCAGCACCACCACCTGAGTATTACTGAGAAAAAATTTTTTTTTATTGTCCTTGTATCTTGATAAAACTGTCTCAGTATACGTGACTAGAGTCAAGTTGTTATTAAGTACTTGTAAGTAATTAGGGTAAGTAATTAGTAAGTTCTTAATGGTAAGTAGTTAATAAGTTCCTATTGTAACTCACTTTAAGGTAACCTAAAGTTAGTTGTAACTTAAAATTAAAACAAAACTTATCTTTAGGTGATGTTTCTTAACACATAAATCCATTTCTAGCAAAACACATCTTGCTTTCAAAATGACAACACAACCTGTAAAGACGGCTGCATCGAGCAAACTAGTCAGCCTAAGCTGAGACCACTCATGACGCTAAGCAAACACCCTTTGTTAGTTCCAAGGCACGCCAACAGTCCTGTTCCTGTTCAAACTGGTTTGTTTATGCCTGATTTCGAGTGCAGAATAAAATCAGTAGACAAAACCAGGCAGTCTAACAAGCAGAGATATAAAACACCACTCTTACCACTTTTGACTATCACTTTATGTGTATGCATGGAGTGCTGTGCCAACATCAAGTTAAAGCTTTTGTGTATGACCCAGCAGTTTTCTCAGGTGCAAACACAGTCAGCAGTTTCTCGAGTGGTATCTAATAACAGTCAGGCCCAGCACCTCGAGTGCTGTATAAACAGTCATGCAGCTTCTCTCGAGTGCTTTGTAAACACAGCCATGTAGTTTCTCCAGTGTATTAAATAATAACAGTCAACATTAAACACCCCGAGTCAGGTTCATCAGTGCTTGTAATGTTGACATAAGCACGGGCCTCTCTTTGTGAAAAAGGGGTGGGGTTGTCTGTGATTTACATTAAATAGAAAGGCGAGAATGTTTTCGTGAATACGGATTGAAGTGCGGTACATATCGTGACGGGTGGCCATATGAGATTTCGGTTTTATAGAGCAATCTAGTCCGGACATGAAAATGTGAATAATTGCAGCGCATTTATGGTATATCTGAATAGAGGTGGATGTCTTTCAGACAAGCGTAGACATGAGGTGTTTGTGTATGTGATAGCTCCAGGGTTACCAGCATGGGGGGGGGGGGGGGGGGGGAACACAATGACTGAGTTAACCCCTTAAGTATTATTTTTGATTTTCATAAAATTGTGGTTTAAATAATAATGATTTATGGGTAACTTCCAATGGTATTTACTCTGTGCCGGGGACATGAAAAATGGAGAGTCAAAAAGTTATAAATAAGGGGTTAACTCAGTCATTATGATAATGGAGCTTTTGTCCACTCAGTATTTATATCTCTGCTGCCAACGATGCACGCAATGACCCTGTCCTTGCCACACAGACTGTTTATAGTGATTTTAGACATGTGACTAGTGCGTACGTAGCCCGTTAGTGGCAGTCCGAGTGGGACAAAAAGGAAGTTAACAAGCTGCATGAACCCCTTCCTAAGTTGTCTGACGGTCTACCTTATCGCTGCAGCAGACACCGTGAGGAGACTGTCCTGGCTCAGCTCCACATCGGGCACACGTATGTTACGCACTCTTATTTACTAAAACACATCCATGGTGTTATGCCTGCGACGAGCAGTACTCTGTTCAACACTTTTTGTTGTCTTGTGCTGATCTAATCGACACAAGGCATAAACATTTCACAGCAGACTCCTTGAAGGTTTTGTTCTGGGATGTGCCCCCGGACAAGATCTTCAGTTTTCTGAGAGAGTGCCATATTTTTAATAAGATTTGAGCGTTTATAGACTATGATGTTTCTATTATTTTGACCCTTTTTGAGAGTCTGTTGACGTTTTCTTTGAAGACCTGTGCGACATTTTAGCCTGATATATTTTTTAAGTATATTTACATCATGTCTTAAGACCTTTCTTTTAGTCTGGCTGACCAGATTTTTAACCTTCCTGCCGTGAGATGGCCTTAGTTGCCTGCTCGGCATTAAACCCAAATAACTAACTAACCCGCTTGCAGCCTGTCGGCTAAGTGTAAAACTGGCGGGCTTCCGCCCAGCACATGACCGGATAGGGAGGGAAGGGGAGGCCACCCAGGGCTCCTAGGCATGGATCCCCGGTGTCTCCTCCTCAGTTGTGTGGGATACACAACAAACGCTTAGGCTTAAATCGGTAGGTTACGGGTATCTTCCATATATTAATACCATCGGTAAGTATTTTTCCCAAAAATACATTTGAGAGAAAAATTCATTTCAAGGGTAGTGCTGGATTTGCTTGGTGCGGCAATGTGTTAAATGGGTTAAGAAGTATAAAACAGCACCTTAGACTGTGATGGTTTCAAGGAGCTCTGGTACTGTTACAGGTCCAGAGAGCAAAGTCCCTGTGGGAATTCTAGATGCAGAGTTGGAGCTGTTCCCGCGGTCTGGCCAGGTCCTGGAGGAGAATGTGGTTCGAACCCAGCTTGACCTGGAGCGTGGACGGCAAGCAGAGCAGGACCGTCGGTTTCTGGAGTACGCCAAGCACTGGTGGCGTGAATACCTGGACATCAAGCCAGCACATCAGGATCGCCAAATCAAAATATTTGCTCTGGTGGGTCATCTGTAGTTTTGTACTCTTGACACACAGCAGTCATTTGGATCAACCATGATAGTTCAAGGGTGATGCCAGTATACCTTAGCGCCAGTAGGTTCCTGGCACCACCCTTAAACTATCATGATCAATCTCTCCTGCAGTGCAATGTTGTCCTTGGAGGACAGTTCCCATTAGGATTTCGGGCTTAGGCTCAGTGCATGATCATTCTGTATGTGCACTGTAATAAACAGGTTTAACCCCTTGTGCATGTATCCATCGGTACTGAAAACAGTATTTGTCAAAGAGAATTTGTCAGTATGTTTTCCCAGTGGCTAAAATACAAGGAAACTGATAAGTTACCATTTAGTATTTTACTGTTGACTCCTGCTGTTTGTCAACATACGGTTCAATTATTAAGGCTTATGACTCTTTTTGAATGTGTAGATTCTTTTGCACGGGTGACAGCCTTCAGTCCTGGAGACTGATTCAGATTTTAAAATCCCAGAAAGCTGAATTTTATCTTTTTGGCTGACGTGCGAAGCAAGAGTGATTATGTTTTGGGCCAGTGGTCGTCTGTCGTCCGTGGTAAACTTTAACGTTGGCATTTTCTCGGAGTCTGTTCAAGCCAGATTCTTCAAACTTGGACCAAGGATACTTTGTGGTAAGACCTTTCTAAACATACCAGTTTGAGTGACCTCTCACAAAGGTCAAGGTCACAAGGGATCTGGAAATATGTCAAAAATAGCTATATTTTGACATAATTTATTTTTTCTCAAATACTATTCACAACTTCAACCTAAACTTGGTACAAAGATACTTGATGGTGAGATCTTTCTATGCATACTAATTTGGTTGATCCCTCGGCAAGGTCAAGGGTCACAAGAGCTCAGGCAATAGGTGAAAAATAGCCATATTTTGACAAAAGATATTTTTTCTCAAATACTATTCACAACTTCAAACCCACATTTAGTACAGAGCTACCTGATGGTAAGACCTATCTATGCATACTAATTTGGATTACCCCTTGGAAAGGTCAAGGGTCATGAAGGCTCAGGAAGTAGGTCCGAAATAGTCTCATTTTGACAAAAGATGTTTTTTCTCAAATACTATTCACAACTTTAAACCCAAACTTGCTACAGAGAAACCTGATGGGAAGACCTTTCTATGCACACTAATTTGGTTGATCCCTCAGAAAGGTCAAGGGTCACGAGAGCTCAGGCAGTATGTAAAAAATAGCTATATTTTGACAAAAGATGTTTGTTTCCTCAAAAACATGAATTTTTCCTCTAAAATGTATTTTTTCGAAAAATACTTACCGATGACATGACTTTGTGGAAGTGTCTACTACTTACTCAATTTTAGCCTAAAAACCTGTTGTGCTAACCCAAACTTGCTGCAGAGATACCTGATGGGAAGACCTTTCTATGCACACTAATTTGGTTGATCCCTCAGAAAGGTCAAGGATCACGAGAGCTCAGGCAGTAGGTAAAAAATAGACATATTTTGACAAAAGATGTTTGTTTCCTCAAAAACAGGAATTTTTCCTCTAAAATGTATTTTTTCGAAAATACTTACTGGTGACATGACTATATGGAAGTGTCTACTACTTACTCACTTTTAGCCTAGAACCTGTTGTGCTACGACACAACCCGGGAGGCACTCGGGGAACCCCTAGAGGGGCCGAGAGTTGTCTCTCGTTACTGTCCATCCGGTTTAGAGTCACGAGGTAACCAACCAGTCGGAATACTTAGCTCACCAGCGGCAAACGGGGCAGGTGGGAGGGTCGTCCGAGTCATGTCATCGGTAAGTATTTTTCAAAAAATACATTTTAGAGGAAATACATTACCGATGACATGACTATATGGAAGAATTGCGATAAGGAGGAGGGTGCCGTGCCCAAACACCCCCGCAGACGGGTTAAGTTAGAGCCATCCTCCCCGCCGCAAACTCCCGACAATTTTAGCTAAGTGTGTACCTACAGCGCCTGTTGCGCCGGGAGGGAGTGTTGCGCTGCGGTGATGTGTCCCACCAGTGCGAGATTGTCTCGCTGGCCTGCCCGATCCCGGAGGTATAAGCGGCCGAAGGCCGATCCTGCCTGCCAGCCCACAGCCACCCCAATGTCCTTGACAGCGCCGCTCCGGTCGAAAGCGACGCTCGTGGCCATGGCTCGTACCTCGTGTGCGCGTATCTTCAGCCTCCCTCCAGGGAGAGGTCCTGTTAGGCAGACCGTAAGACCCAGCGTAGCCAGGAAGATAACGTCTGGGCTGTCGGCAAACGCATAGGGCGCACACGGAACTTGTTGCCTGATCTCCCGGGGAAAGGTCATATTTCTCAGCGGCCGGAAGGTGAACACCTGTGGCGTGGCCAGAGGAGACCTTGTCTGGGCAAGGCAGGCATGGTCTGTGAGCAGCTGCACGGAACCATGCGTTGTGAACTGCAGGCACGCAGGGCGCACTGACAGCGCGTGTAGCTCGCTTACTCGGGCCAACGTGACAAGGGCCAACAGGCTTACAAGTCACCACCGCGAAGCGGGCCAAGGGCAGCAGTTCACATCTGGCAGCGTGAAGCCACGTCAGTCCCCCGGCAAGGTCCCAGCAAGGAATGAGCGAGCGGGGCACTGTACATTGCAAGCCGAAGTGAGTCCTAAGGTCTGCGATGTCTTTGCCAGCGCCAGGGTCCAGGCGGCCGAACTGCTGGTAGGTGTCGGCAAACAAGGACAGGTACCCCTTGATGGAGATAGGGGCTAACCCTTGGTCACCGAAGAGCAAGAGGAAGAAGTCCACGAGCTGGGGATTCGTCAGTTCGGTGGGGAGAGGCGCTGGACAACATACCAGGAGCACAGTACTCGCCATCTTCCCTCGTAGACGCGTCTGGTCGAGGGTCTGCGGGCTGTAGCGAACGCCTCCACTGCTGCACTCGAGAAGCCTCTGGCGGCAAGGGCTTGCCACACAAACTCCAGGCGTGAAGGAGGAGACGTTCCGGGCATGGGTGGAACAGTGGCTGGGGGGGGGGGGGGGGCTGCTGAGCAACGTGCTCAGCGTCGGTAGCAGCAAGGGGGTCCCGTGGTGAGGCTGAAAGGAGAGCGTGTTGACTGCCCAGGCAAGGGGGTCTGGAATGGGGGGGGGTGGGGGGGGGGGAGACGAAGAGAGAAAGCTGGTGAATCCACCTCGTGGCAAATAGATTGATTCTAGGCGTCTCAGTGAGCGCAGATTATCTAAACGATGTCCCTGTTTAGCGTCCACTCCGTGCATAGCAGCGGCCGCGCCGGGAGAGAGTGTCGGCCAAGACGGTCAGGAGGCAGGGGATGTGTCGAGCTCGGGGGGGGGGGGGGGGGGGGGGGGGGGGGGGGGGAGCTGCGGTCCTCGCACCAGCGCATCAGATGGTAGCGGAGCATGCACCGGTCGGGTGAGCGCGTACCGCTCTGCTTCTGAATGTAGAAACCACCATCGCGTTGTCCCAGAGGACGCGCCACTCCTGGCGCCAGAGGTGTGCTTCCCACGTGATGAGGGCATGCCAGGCGGCTTGCAGCTCCAACCAGTCTGTCCGCCAGCTCTGGAGGCCAGGGCCGGGCGTCATGAAGAACTGCGGTAGCAGGTGAGGCCCCAACCCGGAGAGACTAGCATCGACGCAAGGGAAGCTGAGGGGGAGGAGAGGCAAGGGGGAATCCTGAAGAGGGCCACGAAGAGTCCATCCAAGGCCGCAGAAGGGGACGAAGCATCTGAGTCAAAGACGCCGGGACAGCCAAGTCTCCGGAGGACAGACGCCAATGGCGCCTGAGGTGCTGCTGTAGCGGGAGGGTGTGAAGACGATCGAGTGGGAACAGATCCGCCGCTTCGCTCTGCGTAAGGGCGGTCCCTGTCCGTCCGGCGATCTGCTGCGGTTCACCCGTGTGGTCACGTCAGTGTCCTTGTCAGACTGCGCACCTCCGCATCATTTACCGTGTGCTGAGATGTGGTCGTTTCGGTGTCCACGGGACGCCACCTCCATCCATCGGTCCTGCCGCTGAAGTCGAAGCTGCATCTCCACATAAGCGCCATCCGTGCCAGCGACTCAACGATCTGGTGCGGTTCGCTGGCAGCTGCGTCGGTGTCCCCGTGAAGGCACCTCCGTCCAAGGATGTCCAAGAGCCCGATGCTGACGTCGTACCATGCCTGCAGCTGCGCGATCCCTGCGAGGCTGGTCCCAAGGTCTGATGCTCCTAGCTGGAGTCTCTGAAGCCCGGTGTCTAGACGAGGTCCGTGCCGCGCCACGCTTGAACTTGTCCGCCGGCCGGCGAAGAGAAGAGGGAAGATGAGACATCAACACGAGAACAGTAACCGCTGTGCGCCGTCCTGCCGTCGTCGAACCTGCGTCTCCCGAGCCTGGCCCGCAGCGAGCTTACTCGCCCTGCTCTGCGGAACCTAGGAACCTGAAAGGAAGGATTAAAGTCAGCCGGACAAGGCTTCTGGATACTGGGGGACTGACGACTTGCCGGACGAGAACCCCCCCCCCCCCCCCTTGCACGCCCGCCCACTGGGCACCGGCCTCCACATGGCGTGGGTGGGTAGTCCACTCAGTCCCTGACTGAATGGGCTAGCAGAGGGGTGCCACCTTTGTCCAGGATTAGGACTTGATGTCAGCAGATATGTTGTTCAGTCTTTTTCACTGGTCCGGTGCTAACCCAGGTCGTGCCATGTTGGATTGGTCCTTAAAAATACTCGTGACTTTTTGGTCCTTTGGATCCCAAGTGTTTGCCGTGCTTGGAGACCCGTGTCGGGGGAGAAGAGGATCCTGGTGGCTTCTTCTTCTTCTCGAACACCGTCACACTTGGAGTTTGGCTCTCAAAATGAAATCAGTGGTCTTCTGTAGAGCCTCCACAGGCCTGTACAGTTTCTCTTGTAGGGTGGTGGGCTTCGGCCATATCTCCTCCCTCAGCAACTGGTGGTTCCCACAGTCCTGGAGGATGTGCTCTGTGGTCTGCTCTGCTTCTCCACAAAGGCACAGGGGAGATGGCATGAGGTGGAAGCGTCTGTGCAGGTGGAAATTGAGTCGGTTGTGCCCGGTCCTCCGACGGAAGATGGTCACCTGCTCTTGTCTGGACAGCTGATGGTAACTGTCTAGGGGCCGTTGTGGTGGTCTGTACACCGACTTAATGATGGTCTTCATCTCTGTGAAGCTGACCCCATTTTCGTCTTCTTCTTTCTCTGCGCCCACTTTTGCCATTCTGTCAGCTTCTTCATTGCCGTACATGCCACAGTGTGAAGGGATCCACTGCAGCACCAGTCTGGTGCACTTGATGTTTTGCAGTGCCTCTTGTAGACGTGGCAGTTTGCTTGCTGTTGCTGCCTCAAAAACAGACATGGCATCAGTCAGGAAGACAATCTGGGCATCAGGATCTGCAGTGCCACTAAGGGTGTTTGCAGCATGGACCAGGGCTTCCACCTCAGCTCTGTAATTTGTGCAGTGAAGGCCTATTGGTATTGCCTCTGCCTGCCATTTTCCGTTTGGGTACTGAATGTACACCCCAGCCCCTCCATTCTGAACTGCATCTGTGGCTGATCCATTGATCCTGGTGGCTGAGGTTCCCTTTGGATTACGGCTCACTGGTGCCAACACTCCACTTTGGCCTTGACTTCTACCTAAACAGGAGGCTAGTCGTACCGGCCTATCAATCGGCTCTTGTCACGTTGAACCCTATCCCACTGTTGACATGCGGTTGCTATACAGGGCACCATGCTATAGCCTCTGCTGCTGATTAAGTGCTTTACGCCAGTATTCCCCTGCATTCAACGGTGTGTTAGAAGGTGGTGGCTCAAACAGTTCAATTGGGCTTACCCCCTTGAGTATATCTTTCGGGCAGTCTCCATTGTGCGTCGGCTGGAGACACGCCAACAGTTGCACTTTCCCTTGTTGGGCTCGGTGGCGGGCGGGGACCCCTGGGGGATGAATATCTCTACTAATATAATATGGAAAAAGAAAAAAAAAAACTGGCACAGAAACGGCACATAGCCACCAACATTGAACATGACAGTGATTCGGACTGTGAGGAAGCGACGCCTCAGGCATTGGCCGTATGGCCTTGCTTCCTCATTGTCCACAGCAAGGTGAAGGAGAAACCTGTATCCAAGCAGCATCCTTTTCTGGTGGGGGAGACCCTCAGGAGCCGTGTTGGCAGGCCTGAGGCCCAGTGCCTCAGGTCTGGCGACTTGCTGGTGGAGTGCCGTACCCGGGCACACTCCAGCGGGCTACTGAGGCTCTTTTCCATCGGAGACACTCCAGTGGAGGTCACACCCCACAAAACTATGAATTCGTCAAGAGGTGTAATCTGTCAGAAGATGAACTTGTACAGAACCTTAAGTCTCAGGGGGTGACTTACATCAGGCATTTCGCTTCCAAGCGAGGTGGTGTGGACATCCGTCTCCCTACCATCATCCTGACGTTTGGCACCCCCACCCCTCCTACTACCATCTGGGAAGGTTACTACTCCTTGAAAGTGAAAAAGTACGTCCCTCTCCCCCTCCGGTGCTTTAAGTGCCAAAAGTATGGCCATGGGCAGAAGACATGCCGCCAGGCAGAGGCTTCATGCGGCCGTTGCACTAGGCTCGGACACTCTGCTGAGTCCTGCACAGCCACCCCCCTGTGTGTGAATTGCCAGGGGGCACATATGGCTTCGGACAAGAAATGCCCTCGTTGGATATCCGAGTGCAAGATACAGCAGGTGCGTGTGGAGAAGGGGCTGTCCATTCTGGACGCCCAAAAACTGGCTGAAGGCCCTGGTGCAGCTGCGGCTGTCCCAACCTCTAACACTTCTGTGTATACTTTCAGTGCAGCGGTGGCAGGCAAGCGCACCACCAAAGACTTCTTATGTCAAACCCCAACTTTTTGGTTGGGGGTGGAGCCTCGGCTCCTCTTGCCCCTGGAGAGTAACTCTCCTCCGGTGGTGACAAGGAGCCAGGGAACGCAGAAGGCGGACACTGCCGGTCCGGTAGTGCCTGCCTTCTGTTGCCCCTAAGCCTCAGCCCCTACCCAAACCTGCTAGTTTGTCAACGCCAATGGCTTCTGGCTCTGGTCAGCCTTCTAAGGCCGCTAACTCTAGCGGCAGGGACGCTGCCCAGGACCAGAGGTCTAAAAAATCTATGGGACCGCTGTGCGCATGGTCCCAGAAGGGGAACACTGATGTCCCCCTTCAAAACAAATATGCTGTATTGGAGGAGCGGATGGAGGGGGTGGAAGTTGTCGTTGCTGATGCTGCGGCAGCTCCACCCCCTTCATCTCCGAAGAATCAGAGGAGGCCTGGGAGCCGGCCCCCCTCTGTTTCTTCCCCCACCTGGGTCTGCCCTGGGGGACTTGGGTGGGGTTAACTACTTTTTAGTTCCCAGGGTCGCCCTGGTCAGCCCCACATGGTGGGTTTTCCTCTCTATTCTGGGGCATGTGTTTCTGTCTACCCTTGGTCCATTCACCTGTATTTTCCTATTTTAAACTTTCCCTACTGTCTGCACTGCCTGTAGCTCTTGATATTGGATGTGTGTTGCTAAATGGTCTTAGCTTTATTTAGGCCCCATATCGTAGGTTTATTTAATGTATTGGACCGGATGGCTACATACATTCAATATTCTGTTTCTTTTTTTTTTTCACAAGCAGTGCAGGCACGTCCTGAGAAAGCCTTGTTGCTGTCGGGATGATAAACAATGTACAATCAATCAATCAATCAATCATTAAAATAAATTATTTAGGCCCCATATCGTAGGTTTATTTAATGTATTGGACCGGATGGTGACATACATTCAATATTCTGTTTATTTATTTATTTTTTTTCACAAGCAGTGCAGGCACGTCCTGAGAAAGCCTTGTTGCTGTCAGGACGTTAAGCAATGTACAATCAGTCATTAAACCCCTCTGTTTCTTCAACTCCTTCCAAGGTAAAGGAAAAAGGGGGGAAAAACTCCTTACCCCCAGATAAGACATAATCATGTACTCTCTGCTTCAGTGGAATTGTCGTGGTTTTCAAGCTAACTTTGAGGAATTACGTCTTTTAGTCAAGTTCTATAACCCCTCAGTAATATCTCTTCAGGAGACTTACCTGAAGACTTCTGACCCTGTGTCATTTAATGGTTTTAACATTACACATAAAGGCTCTGATTCGGAGAGGCGCTCGGGTGGAGTGGCTCTTCTCATTAGTAGCCAAATTTTATGTAGCTCCGTTAGCGTCGACACCTGTCTTAAGGCTGTCTCAGCTCGAGTTACCTTGAAGAAGACCATAACCATATGCAGTATTTACCTGCCACCATCCCTGCGGGTCTGTAGTAATGATATTTTTAACTTAGTAGATCAACTGCCCCCTCCCTTTATTCTCATGGGGGATTTTAACGGTCACGCTCACCTTTGGGGTAGTGACCACTATGATGGCAGAGGTCAGATGTTAGAAGATGTTTTTTCTTAACTTAACCTATGTGTCTTTAACGATGGCTCACCTACATACTCTAACTCAGGTTCAGGATCTAGTTCTGTTCTAGACCTCACTGTGTGTGATCCTTCTCTCATGCTGGACTTTGACTGGAAGGTTCACGACGATCAGTAGTCCTGTCATCGGTCAGCTGTGAGGAGGATTTGCCGGTGGGGCACTGGAATCTCAAGAAAGCTAACTGGCCTCTGTTTGCCTCCCTCTGTCAGTCTCGTCTTACAGAGGAGGTGGTCATGTCAGCTGAAGAACCTGTTTCTTGTTTTACTTCTATTTGTTGGACGTAGCAGGTGAAACCATCCCTAGAACTTCCACATCACTCACTCAGAAGCCGAGTACCATGGTTCAATGAAGAGTGCCGCAAGGCCCCAAAAATGCGCAAATCTGCTCAGCGACGTGCTTTTCGTAATCCGTTGCAAGTGAATTTTTTAACATTTAAAAGACGGCGGGCGAAAGCCCGTTACATTTTTTAACGCGCACGCCGTGCTTCCTGGAGACACTTCGTCTCATCTTTATCTTCTAGGACTCCATCCCAAAAAGTCTGGAAGGCTGTTCGAGGAATTAGGGGCAGGGGTGGCTCGGCTTCTGTCAGCCATCTTAGAGATGGTGCCAGTTTGGTCACGGATAAAAAAGCTGTGGCCAATTTGCTTGCCTCCACCATTGTCCATAATTCCTCAACAGAGCATTATTCACCTTTCTTCCAGAGAGAGGGGAAGCGAGAATCTTGTACTTGTGATTTTATATCGGATAACTCGGAAGACTATAATGCCCCTTTTTAGGTTTTCAGAATTGCAGCAAGCCATGCAGAAATGTACTGACTCTGCTGCTGGATTAGACACCATCCACTATCAGCTCCTAACACATCTGCCTGAGGATTCACTCCTTGTACTTCTAAAGGCCTTTAACCATATCTGGATAACCGGTTATTTTCCGCCATCCTGGTCCCAGGCTGCAGTTGTGCCAATCCCCAAGCCAGGTAAGGATCCTTTCGACCCGGGCAACTACCGGCCAATAGCTTTGACATCATGTTTATGTAAAAATATGGAACGCTTGGTCAACGCCCGACTGGTGTGGCATCTTGAGTCACAGTGTCTTATTACAGACCTCCAGTGCAGTTTCCGGCGCTTCTGTAGTACAACTGACCATCTAGTCCGCTTTGAGTCTTTTATCCGAGATGCTTTTGTCAACAAGCAGCATGTCTATGCATTTTATTTTTTTTTTATCTTGAAAAGGCATATGACACTACCTGGAAGTATGGTATAATGTCTGATTTGTCGGACATTTTTTCCAGAACCTAGCCTGAGCATTGCTGGAGTGCCAATTAAGGTGGCTGAAGAGGCAAAGTTTTTGGGGGTCATCTTTGACAAAAGATTGACCTTCTGCAACCATGTTTTTAACTACCTTAGAACCTCTTGTCAGAAGGCCCTCGACATTCTTCGTGTCATTGGTCGTACTGACTGGGGTGCACACTGCATTGTCTTACTTCGACTGTACCGGGCCCTTGTTCGGTCCAAACTGGATTACGACTCTGTGGTATATGGCTCAGCTTCCAAGTCTGTTCTACAGCGCCTGAACACAATTCACCATCAAGGTCTGCGCATATGTCTGGGAGCATTCAGGACATCTCCAGTTCCTAGTCTGTATGCTGAGGCAGGGGAGCCTTCTCTCAGGCTCCGCCGCATCCGCCTCATGCTCAGCTATGTTCTGAAGCTGAAGGCCCATCCAGACAATCCTGCCTATGATTGTGTTTTTAACCCGTCGTTTGCAGAGATTTATGATGCCCATCCGGGAGCTGTCCGTCCACTTTCCTTCCGTGTCCGACCTCATCTGCAGGTGGCCGGAGTGGACCTGGACAATGTTTCGGAATCTCTGCAACACGTCACTCCACCCTGGTTACTACCAGTTCCTAACATCTTGCTGGACTTGACCGCCCACAAGAAGGATTGTACTCCACCAGCCATATACCAACAGAGCCTCAATGAACTCCTTTCAATTTTTCCTGGCTATTGTCATCTTTATACGGATGGGTCCAAGTCTGAGGATGGGAGAGTGGCTGTGGCTGCAGTGTCCTCTCGCCATCCTAGACGCCCATTTAAGCTCTGCCTCCCTGACCATTCCTCTGTATTTAGTGCAGAACTGCAGGCAATTCTGCTGGCATTCAGGCATGCCTATCAGTCTCAGGAAAGGAACTTCCTGATTCTGTCTCTCTTTCTGCCCTGCAGGCCCTTCAGAGCGCGGGAACAGACCACCCACTGCTGGTGCAGATTAGAGAGCTCTATGCAGACTTGATGAACTATGAAGGAATATTATCACATCATTTTTATTTGGGTCCTGGGCCATGTGGGCATCGAAGGCAACAGAATCGCAGATTCTGCTGCCAACGGTGCTCGCAGTGACCCTGTCCCTGACACACAGACTGTTTATAGTGATTTTAAACCTGTGATTAGTGCGTACATAGCCCGCGAGTGGCAGTCCGAGTGGGACAAAGAGGAAGGGAACAAGCTTCATGAAGCTCTTCCTACGGTGTCCGACAGCCTGCCTATCTTTCCGCTGCGGCAGCCACCGTGAGGAGACTGTCCTTACTCGGCTCCACATCGGGCACATGTATGTTACGCACTCTTACTTACTTAAACAGGTTGAGCATCCATGGTGTTTTGCCTGTGATGAGCAGTTTTCTGTTCGACACTTTTTGCTGTATTGTGCTGATCTAATTGACACGAGATATAAACACTTCACAGCAGACTCCTTGAAGGTTTTGTTCCGGGATGGTCCCCCAGACAAAATCTTCAAGTCCTTGAGAAAATGCAATATTTTTAACAAGATCTGAGCATTCATAGACTATGTGAATTTGTTTATTTGCCCTTTTTGAGAGTCTGTAGACGTTTCTTTTAAAAACATGTGTGACATTTTAGCCTGACATTTTTAAGCTATATTTACATCTTGTGGCTCTGTCATGGTTCTCCGTGGGATGACAGTCGACCTCGTCGCTGGAGGCTCCTGGTTCCCCTGACCTCATCATGGTGTTCCGTGTTCCGGCAGCAGAACTCCTGAGCTACGCTGGCTTCCTCTCCAACTCCTCCGGCCCGGCGGTCTTGGACGGCGCCGCCCGCCTTCGCTGGTACGTGGTTCCCGGTCGGACCTACACCAGCAGTGATTACCCCGGCCAGTGACAGCAGACGGCTCTTCAGCTTCGTCTCGATGCTCCCCCTGGGGGTTGGGCGGGACCTCGACCTTCTTCTGCTGCACCCTAACCTGTGGGAGTTTAGAGCTGTTCATGCAGACGGTTGTCTGGCACGTCGAGGACACCAGGCTGCGATCTAGGCCTCTGACGACACCTTGGCCTCAACCACCTACTGGGACCCGATGCCTCGGCATGCTGTCCGCCGTTCCTGCCCCGACCTCCTCGCCGAAGGGAAGACGCATCTAGACAGACCTGCTGCGTAGTGATGCTGTCCCCTGTTCCTTCCGCGACCTCCTCACCGAAGTGAAGATGCTTTTACGCAGACCCGGCGTGGTCGCTCGCCCCTGCGGTCCTAGCCTGCAGGCGGTGACGGACTCAACAGGGACCCCTGACCCAGCTGCTCTCCGCTGCTTCGTGTGACGCTTGCTGCTCCCAGATGACCCTTGGGCCCACTCCAGCCAGCCTGGAGGGCCTCCTGACCTTCTTTGATCTCCTCCGGTCCCCTCCAATGATGCGGCGCTCTCCCCGGTGGACAGCTGTCCCAGTTTGGCACGGAGCCTACGTTCTTCGCGACTGGAGGGAGTCGCTTGCCTACCTTCTACGCCCACCTCATCACCAGGAGCTTGCAGATGGTGGTACAGGCCATGGACTTCGCCATCATCCGGGACCTGCTCGATGCTTTTCTGCAATCGCTTCTTGCGGATGTACCCAGCCTCGGCAAGCCTTCCCTCCGGTGGTGCACTTGGACGTGCTTCGGGCCGACCGCAACGTGGTGGGACTTCCAGAGCCTAGGTTCCGGACGCTGGCGACCTTCGTCCGGCAGATGCATCTATCAGACACCGTTCTCTCCAGAGTTTGACTTTATCCCCTGGGCCTGAGGACCATGGCGGCGAATGTCGTTCCCCTCGACTGGCTTCCTCTGGTTCACCTCAGACCCCCATCCGGGTCTGCCCTGGGGGACTTGGGTGGGGTTAACTACTTTTTAGTTACCAGGGTCACCCTGGTCAGCCCCACAGGGTGAGTTTTCCTCTCTATTCTGGGGCATGTGTTTCTGTCTACCCTTGGTCCATCACCTGTATTTTCCCTTTTTTAAACTCTCCCTACTGTCTGCGCTGCCTATAGCTCTTGATATTGGATGTGTGTTGCTAAATGGTCTTAGGTTTATTTAGCATATTAGACCGGCTGGCGACATACATTTAATATTCTGGGGTTTTTTTGTTTTGTTTTTTTTCACAAGCAGTGCAGGCACGTCCTGAGAAAGTCTTGTTGCTGTCGGGACATTAAGCAATGTACAACCAATGTACAAGCAACCGTTTGCCTCAGTTGCTCCGGCTTCCCTCCTGGCATCCGTTCCCTAAGACCTTTTTTTTAGTCTGGCTAACCAGATTTTTACCCTTCCCGCCGTGAGATGGCCTTAGTTGCCTGCTCGGCATTAAACCCAAATAACTAACTAACTAACTAACCGTTCCCTGGCGAGTTTGCGACCCTGGTGCTGTTCTTCCCGATGCCTCGCCCTCGTCTCCCCTGCTGGACGGTTCCCGTCAGGCGCACCCCTCGACACAGATGCGAGCCTCGCTGGATGGGATGCGCACCTTCAACCGACGTTCCTCACTGCTTCCTGCCGCTGACCTCCAGGCCATGCGGACAGGCACCTCAATGGGTTGGAGCTGGCAGCGATTGGGTGAATCTTCATCTGTGTGAGACACGCCTCTGACACCTGGAGCTTCTCGTCCTCTCCCACACCGCCACTGAGGGCTCCTACTTCCGACGGCAGGGCGGGTTTTTCTCTGCTCCCTCTGCTGGCTTCTGTCACAGATCCTCAAGTGGTGCGAAGATTGCAACATCCCTCTCCGAGCACGACGCAACCCTGGCCTCCTGATGGTCCTGCCGACTCCTGCTCGCGGCGCGGCTGGCTTCTCGGCACTGAGTGGGCACTCCGCCCAGATATCTTCAGAGGATCTGTGCGCAGTGCAAGGCAGCCATGTTCGACCCCTTCCCAACACAGTGGATTAACCTGCTCCCCCACGCAGCGGTCGACGTGCTCTCCATCTAGGGGGTGGCCCTCTTCGCGGATGCTTATCCGCCAGTGCTGCTAGTCCCAAGATCCTGCTCAAGCTCAAGGGTGCCTACGCGGTGCTTTGCTGGTGGCCATGTTCTGCTGGACCAAGGCTTGGACCACCGACCTCATGAGCCTCGCCACACTCTGCCCCTCCCCCCTCCTCCCACCCCCCGCCCTGCGGTTCGCCACCCAGTGCACGAGGTTCAAGCAGTTCAAACAACCCAGACAGATGCGGCTGTGCTGACCATGTCCTGAGCAACTTCACGCACGCCTGGGGATTGGGTGGCTCGCCCTCGCAGCTAGAGGTTCTCAAGGGCACCGGTGGAGATCATCGCTACAGCTCGCAGGCCTTTGACCAGGCACGTCCATGAGAGACAGTGGCGAGTCCTGCGGTCCTGGGGCGACGACGGATCTGCCTACTCCGCTGGCTTTGCGTCGAGCAAACCTTTGCGCCGATCACCTGCAGGAGCTACCTGGCCAGGATAGTGGACACGTGTCTTTACCTGGCAGACATCGCGGCTAGTCGGTATCTTCCTGTCTCCGCTGGGTTTTCCGGTCCGCCTACCTGGACCTCTCCCCGGAGGACACTCAAGAGGCTGGAGATCAGGGCACACGAGGTGCTAGCCCTGGCCACGAGTGTTGCCTTCACCCGCAGCTGCGCCATCAGGGCTTGGGACGGCTGTGAGTTGGCGGGCATGATCTACCTTCGCCGGATGCTGCCACATTGACCTTCGGGCCCGCGGGCGACCTGAGCCCAGACTGGGGCTTTCACCACGGCGTAACACTTCCTCCTGGCGCCTAGGCGCCTTGTGTAGCTTAGCTGAAATGGTCGGGAGTGTGGGCGGCTCTAGCAGACACACTCCTTACAGGGAATGTGAGTCTAGGCGACACCCACCTCCTATTCGCTATTCTTCCTAATAGTAATGTCATCGTTAATGTTTTTGAGGAAACAAATAAATTTTTCTCTAAAATTTATTTTTTCGAAAAAAACTTACCGATGACATTACTTGAAGGCCCTGCTTGCCGCTCCTAAGCTAAGCTTCAGACTGGTGTTACGCCACTGCTCACGCCACCGGAGGCTACTCAAGGTACCTGGCTATGGCGCCCTTGGGTCGCCTCCCCTGTCGTGTAGGTACACAACGGAATTTTGGGCTGAAATGGTAAGATAAGTCACGTTTCCTAATAGTAATGTCATCAGTAAGTATTTTTCGAAAAAATACATTTGAGAGAAAAATTCATTTTTTATCAAATACTATTCACAACTTCAAACCCAAATTTGGTACAGAGGTACATGATGGTAAGACCTATCTATTCTTACTAATTTGGATGACCCCTTGGAAAGGTCAAGGGTAACAAGAGGCTGGCAAATGTTTGTAAAATGCCGATTTTTTTAAAATAAAATTGTAGGTATTACCAACATTTTTGCAAATTTTTCAGCCAAATTTGGTAAAAAGATAGCTGATGATAAGATCTTCCTGTGCATACTAAATTATTCGACTCATCACAAAGGTCAAGGATCATTGGGGAGGGGGGGGGAGGGTTTGACAGATGTGTGAAAAAGCTTACATTTTCAGAAAACATGGATTTTGCTGCTGCAGAAGCCAGCCCTTGTCACAAAGGTCACACATGTAAATCGGTCATACACGTGAGCCATAATAGCTTTGCCTTTCTTGTTGTTCAGACAGTACAGTCCTTCTGCCAGCCTGTTCCATATGCAAGAGTCATAAATTCTCATGAGCCTCTGCATTCCCTGTGGCTCATGAGAATTTATGTCTCTTGCAGGCCTTTGATCATGGAGCATTGTTTGTCCATGGACCGTTTTCATTTGTGTTCATTTTTTTGCAGCGTCACCTATGCTTTTGTAAGGTAGGAATTGTAAACATTGTGTTTCTGGCAGGATGAGAACAGCAACTACAGACCGGTCTGCTCCTATGTGACACCACTCCGTGCAGGTCGGCTGTTAGATTCCCCACGGCAAGCCATGCGTTTTGTGTCCCTCATTCGCTATGAGAAGCAGATGACACTGGGTGGCGGTGACAAACAGGAACAATGGTCTTCTCTTCATGCATTTCTAGCAAGGAACAAAGGGGTTGGTGTCATTTGTTAATGTGATGTTTATATGAATGAAGGATGGAAGGTGGAAATCATTTAGCCCTTTAGCTGGCTGTTGGTAGCGCATTTGTCATGATTCCTGCTACTGACAGCCAAAGGGTTAATCAAAAGTTTCTTATTATAAATGTCAGCTATTTCTTACTCTTGTTACACATGTAGCAACAGTTGAATTTGTACGTCTAGATTGCAGGGGAAGCCACAAAAATGTCGGGGGAAAATGCCTGCCCGTTTGTGTTGTCACTATTGCCAACTTTCATCCATGCATTTAGTCATTCTCTTCACGCTGTAAGCATAAGGCACCTATCTGTTATGGCACCAACCTTGAACTGTCATGGTCAGTCTGTCTACTCAGCGTTTTTATGCAGCCTTCAGTGAATGATTCCCAAATGTATGAGTTATTTGGCCGCAGCCAACAGAAAGTTTTATTTTGCTTCACATTTATTGTGCCTTGTATTTTCAGGACTGTGAAGATCATGCCACGCTGCTCTGCTCTCTCCTGCTGGGCTTTGGCCTGGATGCCTACGTTTGTTTTGGGACGAAGGTGAAGGGAGCACCTCACGCGTGGGTCATGACTATCAGCACTGATGGTCTGGTGACGTTTTGGGAGAGTCTCAATGGACACAGGTTTGTTATGAGTTTTGGTGTGTCTGAGGTTTTCTTGTGATAAACTGTCTTGTACCACAGACAAAAGTCGCCACAGACTGCAAAGAAGAATTCCTGTGCCTGACCACTATTTTTTGTTAGCTGCAGTAGAGGAGAGTTTACTTATTGAACTCTTGAGGTGAAGTCCAAGTAGTTGTGTTCTAAAAACACATCGACCATGATAGCTCAAGGGAAGTGGCAGAATAGCTTGGCATCTAGTGGTGCTAAGCTATTCCGGAAGTTCCCTTCTCTTCGACAAAGCTGTCGACCTTCTCCTGGACCCCGCCTCCTCTCCTGATCTTGCATCCCATTTCGACTCCTCCCTTCGAAAACTATTGGACACCCATGCACCTGTCACCACCTGCTCCATACCCAACCGACCCCCCTGCCCCTGGCTCACTGACGACATAGCTGAGGGCGAGCGCTGACAAGCGGAACGCCGCTGGCGCTAATCTGACCTCACCGTTCACAAACAGATCTTCCAAACAACTAGATCCAAAGTCTGCAGAATGATCTCCGACTCCAAATGTAAACACCTTCAAAACAAAATCCTGGATCCACTTCTTCCAAAACCCTCTATGCTACCATGAACACACTCCTAAGCATTTCTAAAGACTCTCCTCTCCCCAACACACACAGCAAAGAAAAACTCCCGTCCGCTTTTTCCACCTATTTCTCCAACAAAATCCAAACTCTGCGCAACACACTCGACACTCTGTCTTCTCCGCCTTGCCCTCCCAACACCCCCTTTTCCAGCACCCCCCTCTCGTCCTTCCGACCCGTCTCTCAGGACGAAGTCCTCAAGACCATAAAGTCCATGCTTCTCAAAACCTGCGAACTAGACCCTCTCCCAGCTTCTCTCTACCGGGACGGCCTTCCAAAACTTCTGCCATTCGTTACCGACATCAACACATCTCTAGAGAACAGTTCCGTCCCTGATATTTTCAAATCCGCCATCGTCAGTCCTCTCCTCAAAAAACACAATCTCGACCCAAACGAACTCAAAAACTATCGCCCAGTCTCCAATCTCTCTTTCCTCTCTAAGCTTCTTGAGAAGGTCGTTCTCAACCAGCTCAACCTCCACCTCACCGACAACCTCCTCAGTCCCTTCCAGTCTGCCTATCGCAAACGCCACAGCACTGAAACGGCCCTTCTACATATCTTAAACGACCTGCTTCTCTCCACCGACTCGGGCAACATCTCCCTTCTTACGCTACTCGACCTCTCTGCCGCCTTCGACACTATAGACCACTCTATCCTCCTCCACCGCCTTCACCACTCATTTGGCATTACTGACTCTGCTCACTCCTGGTTTCTCTCCTACCTCTCCGACAGACAACAGTCCGTCACCATCGACGGTGTCTCCTCCAACCCAGTCACGCTCTCCTGCGGAGTTCCACAGGGGTCCGTCCTGGGCCCGGTCCTTTTCACACTCTACACCTCTCCCCTGTCCAACATCATCCAGTCTCACCACATACACCACCTCTACGCTGACGACTCACAACTACTAGACAAGGACAAACTCGACAACACTCAGTCACTACTGACTCGCACGGCTGACTGCTACGAAGATGTGAAAAACTGGATGACAGCAAACAAGCTTAAACTGAATGACAACAAAACGGAAGCCATGCTGGTAGGCACTCGCCAGAAACTTTCCCAGCTCCCTCCCTCCCTCCACCTTCAACTCGACAGCACCCCCATCTCCCTCTCCGACTCGGCCAAAAACCTCTCTTTCCATGACCAGCTTCGTCTCCGCCACGGCCCAAGCATGCTACTTCCACCTCCGCCGCATCAGATCAGAAAATACCTCGCTACCGAAGCCGCCACCAAACTTGCTGTCTCTCTCATCTTATCTCGCATCGACTACTGCAACTCTCTCCTTTCCAGCCTCCCTCACTCCACCACTTTCACTCTACAGCGCGTCCAGAACAATGCTGCCCGCCTCGTCCTCAGAAAGAAAAAATCCGACCACATCACTGCCCTGCTCAAACTCCTTCACTGGCTTCCCATCCCCCAACGCATCCAATACAAGATTCTGTCTCTCTGCTACAAATCCCTGAGCCCACTGGGCACCAGCCTCCACATGGCGTGGGTGGGTAGTCTCTCCAGTCACTGACTGAGGGGGCTAGCAGAGTGGTGCCATCATTGTCCAGGATAGGACTTGACGTCAGCAGATATGTTGTTCAGTCTTTTTCTCTGGTCTGGTTTTTAAGGAGCTGTGCTAACCCAGGTCTTACCATGTTGGATTGGTCCTTAAAAATACTCATTATTTTTTGGTCCTTTGGATCCCAAGTCCTCGCGCTGGGACCATATGGCGTTGAGGCGCGTCCCCTGGGTGGTGGATAGGGGGTCCCTCGTGAGAGGGGTGCACCGAATGAAATAAGGTGCCGTGAACCAACATGGTCTAAGGGAAGGTGACCCCGACAGAAAACCCCTGGTCCTCCTAGTAAGGGGGTTGGGCGTGGGGGTAGCTTCCCCACCCTGCAAAAAAGGAAATAGCTACAAAAACGCCGACGAAAAGACTAACAGTAATTCCTTTCCTGGAGGAGGAAGGTTCTTCTACCAGAAGACTTATGACGTCCTGTGGTGAAAGCCGGAAGTCTTCGGAAGCCACAGGACCGAGCCGCCTCTCTCTATCCAGGGATACAACCATGGGCACATGGAACGTCAAGACCATGTACCAGAGCGGCAAGGCCGCCCAGATAGCAGCGGAAATGCAAAAGTACAACCTTTCCCTGCTAGGTATCAGTGAAGCCAGATGGACGCAGTCTGGCCAGAAAAGGCTGTTAAGTGGGGAGATGATTCTGTATTCAGGTCATGAAGAGGAGAATGCCCCCCATACAGAAGGTGTAGCATTCATGCTGTCACCAGTGGCACAGAGAGCGCTGATGGGCTGGGAACCTCTTGGGCCAAGAATTATCACAGCAGCCTTTAGAACCAAGAAAAAGCTCAAGCTGAACGTCATCCAGTGTTACGCGCCCACTAATGACAGTGACAAGGAAGAGAAACAAGAGTTCTACGACCGACTCCAGAGTGCCTTGGACAAATGTGCGGAGCGAGACATCACCATCGTCATGGGCGATTTTAATGCCAAAATAGGGGAGGACAACACCGGATACGAAGAGGTGATGGGGAGACAGGGACTAGGCTCGGAGATGAGTGAGAACGGGGAGAGGTTTGTAGACTTTTGTGCTCTAAATCGACTTGTCATTGGAGGCAGCATCTTCCCACACAGAAGAATACACAAAGCAACTTGGGTCTCACCTGACCATACAACAGAGAACCAAATAGACCATATCTGCATTAGCAAGAAATTTAGAAGATCCCTTCAAGATGTTCGAGTGAGGAGGGGAGCAGATGTCGCCTCAGACCACCATCTGCTTACCTTAAGAATGAAGCTCAAGCTAAAGAAAAGCCGCACAGAGACAACAAGAAGACAGCGCTATAATGTAGGCCTCCTGAGAGAAACTGGAGTTAGAGAAGAGTTCAAACTGGTGCTGTCCAACCGGTTTCAAGCGCTACAGGAGCTAGTAAATGAAGAGGAGGCGGTCACCACAGAGCAGCAGTGGAAGGCAGTTAGAGAGGCGCTGAACTCAACCTGCAAAGACACTGTAGGGTTCAGGAAACACCATCACAAGGACTGGCTGTCGGCACAGACCTTGAAGAAGATAGAAGTGAGAAAGCAGAAGAAAGCAGCTGTCAACAATAGTCGCACGAGAGCAGCCAAAGTAAGGGCACAGGGGGAATACTCGGAAGCTGTGGACACAGCTTGACGACCTCGATTTTGCAGACGACTTGGCATTACTGTCCCACACTCATCAACAAATGCAGGACAAGACCACGAGGCTTGCTGACATCTCGTCCCAAGTGGGCCTCACCATTCACAAACAGAAAACAAAGACAATGAGGCTGAACACAACCAGGGAAGAACCAATCTTGCTTGCTGGCACCCCGTTGGAGGAGGTGGAGTCCTTCACCTATCTCGGGAGCATCATAGACAAAAAAAGGCGGCACTGATGCAGATGTCAGAGCACGAATCGGTAAAGCCAGAGCAGCCTTTCTCCAGTTGAAAAAAGTGTGGAGCTCCAGAGAGCTGTCACAACACACCAAAGTCCGGATTTTCAACTCCAATGTAAAAGCAGTTCTCCTAAATGGAGCAGAGACTTGGAGATTGACATAAACCACAGTCAACAGAGTACAGACCTTCATGAACAGTTGCCTTAGAAGAATTTTGAAAATCCACTGGCCAGAGAAGATCAGCAACGTCATACTCTGGGAGAGAACAGAGCAGATAACAGCAGAGAATGAAATTGGGCGAAGAAGATGGGGATGGATCGGTCACAGTCTGAGAAAGCCAGCTTCCAGTATCACTAGGCAGGCATTGTCATGGAACCCCCAGGGAAAGAGGAAAAGAGGTAGGCCGAGAAACTCCTGGCGTCGAGACCTCCAAGCAGACATCAAGAAACTGGGAACCACCTGGAGTAGAATCGAAGGAGAAGCACAGGACAGGAGTTGCTGGAGGTCTCTCGTCGACAGCCTATACCCGGGTAGGGGTGACAGGCGTAAGTAAGTAAGTAAAGTTGGATCCCAAGTGTTTGCCATGCTTGGAGACCCGTGTCGGGGAGAAGAGGATCCTGGTGGCTGAAACACTCCACTTTGGCCTTGACTTCTGCCTAAACTAGTCTAGTCGTACTGGCCTAGTCAATCGGCTCTTGTCACGTTGAGCCCTATCCCATTGTTGACATGCGGGCTGATATACGGAGCACCATGCTACATCCGCCGCTGCTGATTAGGTGCTTTACCCCTGTATTCCCCTGCATTCAAAGGTGTGATAGAAGGCGGTGGCTCAAACGGTTCAATCGGGCTTACCCCCTTGAGTATATCTTTTGGGCAGTCTCCATTGTGCGTCGGCTGGAGACCCGCCGACAAATGCACTTTCCCTTGTTGGGCTCGCTGGCGGGCGGGGACCCCCGGGGGATGAATATCTAACATACTATAATATGGAAAACCCCCAAAAAACAAAACTGGCACCAAAGCGGCACACAGCCGCCGACATTGTCATTGAGAACAATAGCGACTCTGACTGTGAGGAAGCAACGCCTCGGGCATCGGCCGTCTGGCCTCGTTTTCTCATTATCCACAGCAAAGTTAAAGAGAAGCCTGTTTCCAAGCTGCACCCTTTCCTGGTAGGGGAGACCCTCAGGAGCCGTTTTGGCAGGCCTGAGGCCCAGCGCCTCGGGTCTGGTGACTTGCTGGTAGAGTGCCGTACCAGGGCACACTCCAATGGGCTACTGAGGCTCTCCTCTATCGGAGACACTCCAGTGGAGGTCACTCCCCACAAAACGATGAATTCTTTGAGAGGAGTGATTAAAGATCAAGCATTCGCCAAACTGTCTGAAGAAGAACTTGTACGGAACCTTAAGTCACAGGGGGTGACCTACTCAGGCGCTTTGTTTCCAAACGAGGTGGTAGGGAGATCCGTCTCCCTACCATCATCCTGACGTTTGGTACCCCCACCGCCCCTACTACCATCTGGGGAGGTTACTACTCCCTAAAAGTGAAAAAGTACGTCCCTCTCCCCCTCCGGTGCTTTAAGTGCCAAAAGTATGGCCATGGGCAGAAGACATGCTGCCAGGCAGAGGCTCTATGCGCCTGCTGCACTAAGCCTGGACACTCTGCTGAGTCCTGCACAGCCATCCCCCTGTGTGTAAATTGCCAGAGGGCGCATATGGCTTCGGACAGGAAGTGCCCTCGTTGGATCTCCGAGTGCAGGATTCAGCAGGTTCGTGTGGAGAAGGGGCTGTCCTTTGCGGACGCCCAACAAATGGTTGATGGCCTTGGTGCAGCTGAGGCTGCGCCAAACTCAAATAACAACTTTGTGTATAAAAGTAAAAGAAAAGGGGAGACAGCCAGTGCTAATATTTTAGGAAGGTTACAAAGTAAAGTAGGTTATAGCACTGTCAGGGGAGCGAAATGTGCATGATCGACCAGTGATCATAGATCTACTGTGGCCAAAGCACAAAAAAAAAAGAGAGATAGGAAAGAGAGGGGGCGCTAAGAGAGTGACTGATAGCAATGCATATGGAAGCCCCCCCCCCCCCGAAGGGGGGCATATCACATATCTACTGTTCCAGAGAGAAATGTGCATGATCGACCAGTGATCATAGATCTACTGGATATGTGATACGTGAATATGAATATCCTATACGTGAACAGTGGATATGTGATACGCCCCCCTTTGGGGGGGGGGGGGGGCTTCCATATGCATTGCTCTTAGTCACTCTCTTAGCGCCCCCTCTCTTTCCTATCTCTCTTTTTTTTGTGCTTTGGCCACAGTAGATCTATGATCACTGGTCGATCATGCACATTTCTCTCCCCTGGCAGAGCTATAACCTACTTTACTTTGTAACCTTCCTAAAATATTAGCACTGGCAGTCTCCCCTTTTCTTTTCATTTATTACTACAATATCGACTGCAACCCCTTTTGGTAGGTTCTCTTTTAGGGTGCATGGAAATTTACCTCTAGGTCGTGGCATGGTCAGCCCCACAGGGTGGGTTTTTCTCTCTATTCTGGGGCATGTGTTTCTGTCTACGCTTTGTCCATTCACCTGTATTTGCCTTTTTAAAACTCTCCCTACTGTCTGCACTGCCTGTAGCTCTTGATACTGGATGCGTGTTGCTAAATGGTCTTAGCTTTATTTAGGCCCCATGTGTTAGGTTTATTTAATGTATTGGACCGGCTGGCGACATACATTCAATGTTCTGTTGTTTTGTTTTTGTTTTTTTTTTGTTTTTTTTTTGTTTTTTTTTGTTTTTTTTCACAAGCAGTGCAGGCACGTCCTGAGAAAGCCTTGTTGCTGTCGGGACGCTAAGCAATGTACAATGAATGAAGGATAGATTTAAATTTCCATGCACTGAGTGGCTGGAACAGTGGATATGTGATACGCCCCCCTTTGGGGGGGCTTCATATGCATTGCTTTCAGTCACTCTCTTAGCGCCCCCTCTCTTTCCTATCTCTCTTTTTTTTTGTGCTTTGGCCACAGTAGATCTATGATCACTGGTCGATCATGCACATTTCTCTCCCCTGACAGTGCTATAACCTACTTTACTTTGTAACTTTGTATATACTTTCAGTGCTGCGGTGGCAGGCAAGCGCCCCACCAAAGACTTCTCTTGTCAAGCCCCAACTTCTTGGTTGGGGGCGGAGCCTCGGATCCTCTCGCCCCTGGAGAGTAACCCTCCTCCGGTGGTGACGAGGAGCCAGGGAACGCAGAAGGCGGACGCTGCCGGTCCGGTGGCACCGCCTTCTGCTGCCCCTAAGCCTCAGCCCCCACCCAAACCTGTCAATCTTCCTACAAAGGCTTCTGGCTCTGGTCAGCCTTCTAAGGCCGCCAACTCTGGCGGCAGGAACGCTGCCCTGGCCCAGAAATCTAAGAAAGTTATGGGACCGCTGTGCGTACGGGCCCAGAAGGGGGACACTGATGTCCCCCTTCAAAACAAATATGCTGCATTGGAGGAGCAGATGGAGGGGGTGGAGGTTGTCGTAGCTGGTGCTGAGGCAGCTTCTCCCCCATCATCTCCAAGGAACCAGAGGAGGCCCGGGAGTCGACCCCCCTCTGTTTCTTCATCTCCTTCCAAGGCACGGGAAAAGGGGGGAAGGAACTCTTCTCCTACACATAAAACCTAACTATGTACTCTCTGCTTCAGTGGAATTGTCGTGGTTTTCACACCAACTTTGAAGAATTATGCCTTCTAGTCAAGTCCTATAACCCCTCGGTAATATCTCTTCAGGAGACTTACCTGAAGACTTCTGACCCTGTCTCCTTTAATGGTTTTAATGCTATCCATAAAGGTTCTGATTCGGAGAGATGCTCGGGTGGAGTGGCTCATCTCATTAGCAACCAGTTTTTATGTAGCCCCGTTAGTGTTGACACCTGTCTTCAGGCTGTCGCAGCTCGGGTTACCTTACTAACCTGTGTCTTTAACGATGGTTCACCTACATACTCTAACCCAGGTTCAGGATCTAGTTCTGTTCTAGACCTCACTGTGTGTGATCCTTCTCTCATGCTGGATTTTGACTGGAAGGTTCATGACGACCTGTGTGGTAGTGACCACTTCCCAGTAGTCCTGTCATCGGTCAGCTGTGGGGAGGATCCGCCGGTGGGGCGCTAACTGGCCTCTGTTCGCCTCCCTCTGTCAGTCTCGTCTTACAGAGGAGGTGGTCATGTCAGCTGAAGAACCTGTTTCTTCTTTTACTACTATTTTGTTGGACGTAGCAGGTGAAACCATCCCTAAAACTTCCACATCAGTCCCTCGGAAGCCGAGAGTACCATGGTTCAATGAGGAGTGCCGCAAGGCCCAAAAAGCGCGCAAATCTGCTCAGCGACGTGCTTTCCGTAATCCGTCGCAAGTGAATATTTTAACCGTTAAAAGACAGAGGGCGAAAGCCCGTTACATTTTTAAACGTGAACGCCGTACTTCCTGGAGACACTTTGTCTCATCTTTAACTTCTCGGACTCCGTCCCAGAAAGTCTGGAGGGCTGTTCGAAGAATTAGGGGCAGGGGTGGCTCGGCTTCTGTCAGCCATCTTAGGGATGGTGCCAGCTTGGTCACAGATAAAAAAGCTGTGGCCAATTTGCTTGCCTCCACCATTGCCCATAATTCTTCAACAGAGCATTATTCACCCTTCTTCCAGAGAGAGAAGGAGAAGCGAGAGTCTCATATTTGTGATTTTAAGTCCGATAAATCAGAAGACTATAATGCCCCTTTTACATTATCCAAATTGCAGCAAGCCTTTCAGAAATGTAATGACTCTGCTGCTGGCCTAGATACCATCCACTATCAATTCCTAACGCATCTGCCTGAGAGGTCACTCCTTGTACTTCTCAAGGCCTTTAACCATATCTGGAGAACTGGTCATTTTCCGCCGTCTTGGCACCAGGCTGTGGTTGTATCGATCCCCAAGCCGGGTAAGGATCCTTCCAACCCGGGCAACTACCGGCCTATCACTTTGACATCATGTTTATGTAAAACTATGGAGCGCCTGGTCAACGCCCGCCTGGTGTGGTATCTTGAGTCACAGGGTCTCCTCACAGACTTCCAGTGCGGTTTCCGGCGCTTCCGTAGTACAACTGACCATTTAGTCCGCTTTGAATCATTTATTCTAGATGCTTTTGTCAACAAGCAGCATGTCTATGCAATTTTCTTCAATCTTGAGAAGGCATATGACACTACCTGGAAGTATGGCATAATATCTGATTTGTTGGACATGGGTTTTAAAGGGCACCTGCCGTTTTTATTCACAATTTTTTGACTAACCGGTCGTTCCATGTCCGTGTAGGCTCCACCCTCTCCGACACCTTTGAACAGGAGATGGGTGTCCCACAGGGCAGCATTCTATCTCCTGTTTTATTTAGTATTAAAATTAATAACATTGTAATGGCCATCAAGGATGATTCTGAATGCTCTTTGTTTGTTGATGACTTTGCTTTGTGCGCACGTGGTCGAGGACTTGCGTCCCTTGAGAGGCGCTTGCAGCTGTGCGTTGATCGCATCCAGTGGTGGGTGTCTCTCAATGGATTCAAGTTCTCGCCCTCCAAGACTGTCTGTGTGCATTTTACTAACCAGATGAAATTTTTTCCAGAACCTAGCCTGAGCATTGCTGGAGTGCCGATTAAGGTGGCTGAGGAGGCAAAGTTTCTGGGGGTCATCTTTGACAAAAGACTTACCTTCCGCAACCATATTAATTACCTTAGAACCTCTTGTCAGAAGGCTCTCGACGTTCTTCGTGTCGTCGGGGGCTTGGGTGGGGTTAGGTATTTTTTAGTTCCCAGGGTCACCCTGGTCAGCCCCACAGGGTGGGTTTTTCTCTCTATTCTGGGGCATGTGTTTCTGTCTACCCTTTGTCCATTCACCTGTATTTGCCTTTTTAAAACTCTCCCTACTGTCTGCACTGCCTGTAGCTCTTGATATTGGATGTGTGTTGCTAAATGGTCTTAGCTTTATTTATGCCCCATGTTGTAGGTTTATTTAATGTATTTGACCGGCTGGCGACATACATTCAATTTTCTGTTTAGTTTTTTTTCACAAGCAGTGCAGGCACGTCCTGAGAAAGCCTTGTTGCTGTCGGGACGTTAAGCAATGTACAATCAATCAATCAATCTTCGTGTCGTCGGTCATACTGAATGGGGTGCGGACCGTACTGTCTTACTTCGACTGTACCAGGCCCTTGTTCGGTCCAAACTAGATTACGGCTCTGTGGTGTATGGCTCAGCTTCCAAGTCTGTGCTACAGCGTCTGAACACAATTCACCATCAGAGTCTGCGGATATGTCTTGGGGCCTTCAGGACGTCTCCAGTTCCTAGTCTGTATGCCGAGGCAGGGGAGCCTTCTCTCAAACTCCGCCGCATCTGCCTCATGCTCAGCTACGTTCTGAAACTGAAGGCCCATCCAGACAATCCTGCCTATGATTGTGTTTTTAAACCATCGTTTGCAGAGATTTACGATACCCATCCGGGAGCTGTCTGTCCACTTTCTTTCCGTGTCCGACCTCATCTGCAGGCGGCCGGATTGGACCTGGACAGAGTTTCGGAATCCATGCAACACATCACTCCACCCTGGCTCTTACCAGTTCCAGACATCTTGCTGGACTTGACTGTCCATAAGAAAGACTCTACTTCACCAGCCATATACCAACAGAGCCTCAATGAACTGCGTTCAATTTTTCCTGGCTATTGTCGTATCTATACGGATGGGTCAAAGTCTGAGGATGGGAGAGTGGCTGCGGCCGCAGTGTCCTCTTGCCATCCTAGACGCCCATTTAACTCATTCTACCCCAGACACACCACAGCAAGATACGGATCGACCATGATAGTTCAAGGGTGATGCCAGAATAGCCTGGCGCATATGGGCGCCAAGCTATTCTGGCATCACCCTTGAACTATCGTGGTCAATCTGTATCCCGCACTAGAGTGCAGTCTTCAGAGGACAACGGCAAAAGTGGGGGATTTCGGTGTTGGGGTAGAATGAGTTAAGCACCGCCTCCCAGACCACTCATCTGTATTTAGTGCGGACCTGCAGGCGGTTCTGCTGGCACTCAGGCATGCTTATCGATCTAGAGAAAGGAACTTCCTGATTCTGTCTGACTCTCTTTCTGCCCTGCAGGCCCTTCAGGGCACAGGAAATGACCACCCACTGCTGGTGCAGATCAGAGAGCTTCACGCGGACTTGATGAAGAAATATTATGACATCATTTTTATTTGGGTCCCAGGGCATGTGGGCATCGAGGTAACAGGATCGCAGATTCTGCTGCCAACGATGCATGCAATGACCCTGTCCTTGACCCACAGACTGTTTATAGTGATTTTAGACATGTGACTAGTGCGTACGTAGCCCGTGAGTGGCAGTCCGAGTGGGACAAAGAGGAAGCTAACAAGCTGCATGAAGCCCTTCCTAAGTTGTCCGACGGTTTACCTTATCGCTGCGGCAGCCGCCGTGAGGAGACTGTCCTTGCTCAGCTCCACATCGGGCACATGTATGATATTTCTATTATTTTGACCTTTTTGAGAGTCTTTCGATGTTTTCTTTAAAGACCCGTGCAACATTTAAGCCTGATATATTTTTAAGGTATATTTACATCATGTCTTAAGACCTTTCTTTTAGTCTGGCTGACAAGATTTTTAACCTTTCCGCCGTGAGATGGCCTTAGTTGCCTGCTCGGCGTTAAACCCAAATAACTAACTAACTCCTTCCAGTCCGCCCTCAAAACTCACCTCTTTCAACAGTTCTAGCACTATACCACCACACTCCCCACCCCAAGCAGACTGTCGTATTGTATTTCACTTTTTGTGGTACGTGAGTCGTTGTCTAAAGCGTGCGCATGCATGCGCGAGTTGTGAGTGCATGCTTAGAGTTATAATTATTATAAGATAAGCGCATTATAAATACCGTAATTATTATTATTTATTATTTACTATCATGGTCAATGCATATTCTGTCATAGCATGTCAGGGCTGAGTGAATTCACTATTTTGAACCACAAGCAAGTCTCACATACAACAAACAAAAATTCTTAGTACTGAACTGCAAATTTGGGTGAACTGACTAGTGGATTTGACAACTTTGCATCCATGTTTTTATGTGAAAACTGCATATCAGTAACCTCACTAAGGACAAATAATTTAAGATGCTTTCTTCATTCATGGTGCACTTGCTCGTCTAAGGGAGGGAACTTAAACTCTTTTCAGTCGGAACGCTTCCATTTTATTGTTAGCCCAAACAAACCCTTAGCCATCGAAACGCTTACGTTATAGCGTTATGCTCCTGCCATCTATAGATGAGTCGCTAGTATTCTAGGGTTGCATTGTTTAAAAAAAAATCGCATGAAGCAGAGCTATCGGTCTAAGGGAAGCAACCACTATAATATGTTTAACCAACCATTTCTAAAATATCTGAAAGTGAATGCCCTTGTCGGATGGTGTCGGAACAAGGCCAACGTAGCCGACAACGTGCCTCGATGAGCTGTGAAAATTAATTCAATCTATCCCAAAAGTGTACGTCACTAGGGAACACATGTCCTTTTCCTGCTACGTCTGCAGGGAACTGACTCGCTGAGAATGTTACGATGGGAAAGAGTTAACAGGAAGAACGGTGTCACCTTCTTTGATAATACTCTCCCTTCGTCCACCTGGTTTCAGCAGATATTTTATATTGCTCACGTCGACTGACACAGGGTGCCATCAATACGATATGAGAGTTGGGCGTCAGGTACCCTGTTGATTTAACCACAAGGCCCCATTTTGGAGTTGTCAGCTGACAACTATGTACCAGTTGCAGGAGATGGATGGACCGTGAAAATTCAAGGGTAGTGCCAGATTAGCTTGGTGCCTAAAGGCGCCAAGCTACCCTTGAATTATCACAGTCCATCCATCTCTTGCATTAAGGTCTTGGAGCTAAATGCCCCGGGAAATGGAATGCAATCCAACTTATGGGGATATAGATCCTCATGAGCCCCCATGACTGTGGGGGCTCATGAGGCTATATAATATTCCTCTTGCTGAGACCAAGGTGTGACCACATTTCTTGGACGGCAGTGGCTGTTGGTGGTTAAGTGAACAAAAACTTCAGATATGAAATATGCGTCCAGTGGCATGGAAAGGGGTTAATGGGTGTCGAACATAGCCAGTCAAAACATTAGTCGTGCAGGTGTGTGCTCTATTTTATTCTCCAGGTTTGTTCATGAGCCAGTTGATCCCATGGCACCACCGATGGGGAAACGGGAGCGACCCAGCTACCCTTACAAAACAGTAGGCTGTGTCTTCAACCACCGCTCATTTTATGCCAACTCGCAGGTGTGTGTGTGTGCTATGGACTCCTCCATAAGATTACCCTTTTGTGCAAGCAGCCACTGGTTCTGTTTGCATGCCCAAGGCTGTATTTCCCAAATTTTGAAAGTGTCACTAACGACAGTGTTCCAGTTTGAGAAGATGGATCAACCATAATAATTCAAGGGTAGGGCCTGATGGTGCCAAATTAATCTGTCTCTACCCTTGAATTATCATGGTTGATCCATCTCCTGCTGTAGTGCTAAATGGGTGAAGTAAAGTTGTGTGTTTTGGTTTTGTTTCTGCTATGACACTAAAGACTGATCACTGATTTTCACAGGTATTTGAGCTGTCTTGTCTGATTTTATTATGATAATATTTTACCGTTCAATTCAGCTTCCTTGTGCATGCTGCCACTTATTCTGTAGACATCACTGGTGGCTGCATGCACATGGGGTTTTACAGCTAGACTCTCTATTTTAGAATACACACTTTGGTTTGTTTTTTTTTTTTTTTTTTTTTTAATTTTTTATTTTTTTTTATTTTTTTTTTTTATTTTTATTTTTTTTTTTTTTAATTTTATTTTATTTATTTTTTTTCTTGG
This sequence comes from Semisulcospira habei, assembly GCA_036245525.1. Taxonomy (NCBI): domain Eukaryota; kingdom Metazoa; phylum Mollusca; class Gastropoda; family Semisulcospiridae; genus Semisulcospira; species Semisulcospira habei. The sequence goes on from BTPG01000002.1 coordinate 170,091,585, forward strand.
GGGGGGGGGGGGGGGGGGATTATTGCATGCCTTGCTTTGCATAGATTTTGTGTGTGTGGTTGGAGGGTGTGCATTATTGCATGCCTTGCTTTGCATTACTTGCCTTTTGATGCCCATTTCATCCAGTGTGTTTATACATTTCAGGCCAATGATAGAGTAGAAGAGTGTCGGTTCGAACTGCAGAATGGTGCTCTGTGGAAGAGCATGGCTAGCGAGGTAGTGCTGTCCGTGTGTGGGCCAGGTGCTAGTCCACACTGGCCATCCTCACCCCCTCTCTGTGCCTCCGCTCTAGATCCTGTCTTGGCAAGTAATGAGCTAGAGATTCAGGTTCGACGCTATGTGGTGCAGCATCGGCAGGTTAGAACATTTGTATTTATTATTTTGTGGTAACTTTTTATCTGTATTGTTATTGTCTTTATTGACTCACGTGTGAAGCAAGAGTGAGTCTAGGTTCTGGGCCAGTGGTCGGCCATCATCTGTCCATCGTCTGTGGTAAACTTTAAGATTCGCATTTTCTCAGAGACTATTTAAGCCAGTCTTCAAGCTTGGCCCAGGATACTTTGTGGCAGGTCCTTTCTAAAAATACCAATTTCATTGACCCCTCTCAAAGGTCAAGGTCACATGGGATCAGGAAATAGGTCCAAATTAGCCGTATTTTGACAAAAATGTGTTTTTTCTCAAATACTATTCACAACTTCAAACCCAAACTTTGTACAAATATACATGGTGGTAAGGTCTTTGTTTTCTCAAAACTCTTACCGATGGCATGACTAATACAGAGTTGCCAACCACTACGGAATTTCCGTAGTTTACTACGGAAGTAGTAAAAATACTACGGAAAAGCAAAATCAATAGTTAAAAATTTTTTTTTAAGGTTCGTTGAGCGCCTGTGGCTACAGTGTAGGCTGCCGGCCGAGTCAGGGTCACGGTCACCCAACTAAGTTACTGATCACAGCTTCCAGTGCGTGTTAGGTTTTGAACCAATCATTGTGAAGCCAGTTGGAATGCAACCAATCAAAATGCGCATGCTTTGACGTACAACCCTGTTCACACCGTTTGCAGAGGTGCCTACCTTACGCGCTAGCTCGTAATTGTACGCATTTTCGGCTCAAATTATGGGAATACGACCAGTCCCTCTGAAATACGCAATTTACAGGGGGGGTGGGGGGGGGGCTGGCTAATTGTGGACTGAAGATCGGCCGTTAGGCTCCCAGCCTCTGGAACCAGAGACTGTCACTAAGCTTTGCGCGTGTAGTCTGCTACACACTGACTAGCCAAGGGCAGCAAAAATACTCGCACACAGCGCGCCAAGCATGCACTGAAACACTGAACTCTGACTCGCAGGTAGTAACTAGCGATAGCAGAGGCCTCCGCTGCTACAAATGCATGGAACGTGTGCAGAAAGGACTTTGTTGTTGCTCACAGTGGTGCGTACAAAAGTATGATATTCAAAGACAGTCAAGGGTGGTGTCAGAATAACTTGGCGCATGTAGGCGCCAAGCTATTCTGACACCACTCTTGAACTAGCATGATATATCACAGTGTCTCCAGCACTGTCGACCTCAAAGGACATCGAAAAAAACAACTATAATTTCATCCTCAGAATGTGATGAGTTATAATAAGGTAGGATATAACACGAATAATATATATCACAACACTTAGTAGGATAATATATATCACAACACTTAGTAGGATAATATATATCACAACACTTGGTAGGATAATATATATCACATTGACTACTGAAATTGACGTGCATTGACTACTGAAATTGTCATGAAACTACTGAAATTCTACATTTTGACTATTGAAAAAAAAATTGGGGTTGCCAACTCTGCTAATAGGAAGGTACGCTTAGCTACCGATTTCAGCCTAAGCATCCGTTGTGTACACTACACAACCAGAGAGGCGACTCCAGGGAGTCGTTACCAAGAAACCCTGAGTGGCCTCCTTTCCCTCCCTATCGGATCACGTGATCGGGAGTCTCCCGCCAGTCTTTTACGCTAAGCTCACTGGGACGGTTGTGTTTAGCCTTCGTGGATTACCTTTGACTGTTTGAAACGGACTGTGCTTGAAACAGATTACCGCTTGTGCTTTCGTTGGATTTACCTGCGCAAGTGTTTTTTTTTTGTTGGATTACCTGAGGGGTAGTGGCCTGCCTTGGCAAGGTTTCTGGTGGCTTCGCAGCTATGGTAAGGCCTCGGTTAATGCCACGTGGCCGGCAAGATGGCGGGCCGGGCTGTGGCACATTTCGTGGATACTCGCGCGGAATGCCTCATATGCTCGTGAACTCAGCATGGCCGCGGGAGTTGGCCACGCACGGTCGCCTTTCACGTTTGCTTTGTGTTGCAGTTTATATCATGCCCTCTCGGACCTGGCCCGCCCGCTCCACGGAACATGGCCGGCAGCGGCCTCAGTCGCCCCGCTACGCGATTGAACATTCTTTGGGCCCCGACATGTCCTCTGGGACTTTGTCTGCCCGCTCCCATGGTGGAGCGCAGCCGGCAGCGGCTTTGGTCGCCCCGCAACGCGGTGAACGACAGACCTCACCCGGATGAGACCACTGGCACTTTGTCCACACGTTCCATGGCGGAGCACGGCCGGCAGCGGCTTTGGTCGCCCCGCAACGTGGTGAACAACAAATCCCCCTGTCATCATGTCGCTTCTAAGGCCATGCTAGCGCGTCCTCGACAGCAGTGGCGCTCTCCTCATTCGGAGATTTCCCGCCACACAGAAACTCCCCACCCGCTGGAGCCACAAGACCGGGAGGTGAGACGCAACAGGAATCACAGTTCCCAATCCAACACATCTTCGGGCTCTCGCTCTGCTAGTATTGCCGCTCAGAGGAAAAGGACGGCCTCTCGCTCCCCCCGGCGTGCTTCCCCGTACAAGCGTCTCCACTTGTTGATGGCAGTGCGGAACCGTTCCCGGGGCTCCTCCCCTTATGCAGACGTGCCCACTGGGACCCGGCAGGCAGATTTAACGCGGACGCAATCGTTTCCCCAGTAGCTGTCGGTCCTCTCACTTCCGTGATCGTTCAGGCCGCTGCACCCTGAGGGAGCGTTCTCCTACGATTCACAGTCCGCCACCTCGTCAGAGCAGCACTCAGGTGAGCCGCCCTTCTTCCCCCTTGATCGCCGAGTGTCGCCGGCGTGTTGCAAGGGATGTCCTCGCCTCTCAAGTCCGCTCCCATGACGTGCACGTGCAATCGTATGGCAGTACCCATTCCTTGGTCGGGATGCAGCTTCCCTCCCGGCGGTCGGCGTCTCTCAACGGTGATGAGGCCCTGAGTCTACTGCCAGAGGATTCCGTCTTGGCCCTACTTTTGGATGATCGCCGGTCCACCACCCCAGACTCTCGGCCTTCCGGCAGCTCCTCGACCCCAGTTGTCTTCGTTGCTCTGAGCATGGAGACTCTGCGGTCCTTAGATGAAGCCGCGCGGCTGATTTTGTCCTTTCTTCTGCCTGACTCCTGCCCACCATCTCCCTCACTCAAGAGGAAAGCCTCCGCATCTGTGGATGTCCCCTGGCAAGCCAAGAGGTTCAAGTCCCTCCCCCAGCCCCCAGGGTGCCAGGATCTCGTGGAGGCCTTTTCGCTGCACCTACAGCAGGGCTCCTTCGGAGACTCCAGCTTCTTAGCGGACTCCAAGTGGCCTGAGGGGTTGGATATCTCATTTCGCCAGCGCTTTTACGCCGGACATTCCCAGGCCTTTGCTTGCCCCCTTCCAGTGGTGGATGTTGCTGCGGAACTACAGGCAGGCAGCTGCAGATCCCTTCAGATGCCGCGAGGACTGGACAAGACAGCCATCCTTGTCCGCAAAGCTCTGGCCTGTGTTGGCTTCTTGGACCTGGCGACGCAGGCCGTGGTGAGACGAGTGGAAGATGCCTGGCACCCCTCTATTTCACCTCTTTTAGGAGACATCCTCGCTTTGGCGGTGGTTGCCAACCGGAATGCGTATCATACCGCCGTGAACGCCATGGCCACCGTGGCTAATTGCGACCTGATGTGCCGAGATGTCGTCCTCCGCGGTTGTTCTGACCTACCCGCGTCGGTGAAGACACAGCTCCGCCAAGCGTCGAGGCTGCCCGCAAGGCCGTGGGTCGCGCCCTGCAGACCGCTAGACCCGCCGCTCGTCCCTTCTCCTCTCGTACCCCAGCTGTCGGCCGCTTCCACTCCTTCACAGCCCCAACTCCCTCCTGGCCCAAAGTCCGCCCGGAGGACCAGTCGCAGGAGGGCCCTCTGACTCCCCCCTGCGCCTGCCCCTGCCGCTCTCTGCAGGGTCTCCAGTCGGCGGGAGGCTAGCTCTGCATAGTGGCGCTCGCTGCTGCCGGACAACCCTTGGGTCCTCTCTATGATCTCAGAGGGCCTCCAAATCTCATTTCGGTCCCCTCCTCCTCTGCGGTGCTCCCCTCTCAGGACCAGAGTCCCGATTGACCGGCTCAAAGCGGATGCTCTTCACGGCGAGGTTGCCACTCTGCTTCAGAAGTCCGCCATGGAGGTGGTCTCTCGACACGACTCCCTGGCATTCTACATCCGTCTCTTCCTTGTCGCCAAGCCCGGCGGCAAGTGGCATCCCGTCATAGACCTCTCGGCGCTCAACAGATACATCTCCGCTCCGTACTTCTGGATGGAGATGGCCAGGGCCCTGAGGGCGTTGATCCAACCACTAGACTTTGCAGTGAGTCTCGGCCTGGCGGACACGTACTTGCATGTTCCTGTGCACCCGGCCTCCGAACGGTATCTGCATTCGCGTTCCGCGGAGTGGTGTATCAGTTCCGGGCACTCCCCTTCGGCCTCATCCACAGCCCTTGGGTTTTCACCAGGATCATCGACGCGGTCGTCGCAGAGTTCCGACAGTCGTCCTCGAGCCCGACTTCCAACTACCTGGATGATCTTCTCCAGAATCAGGTTGCCGCCGCTCTGGAAAGGGACAGGGACTCGCTGCTCACCCTCCTCCGCCAGCTTGGTTTCCTGGTCAACATGGGCAAGTCGGATCTCATGCTGTCTTGCCGATTCATCCACCTCGGCATGGAATTCCTGACCGACCTCAACTGAGTACAGCTCCCCGAGGTGCGGATTCAGAAGCTGGCAGCACTGGCACTCCAACTCTCGCGAGCAAAGGCGGTTCTAGCCAGGGTTTGGCTCCAGCTCCTGGGACTCAGCGCGGCGGTGGACCTCCTGCCCCTCGGCAGGCTCTACTCCAGACCGGTCCAGTTGTATCTACTCCTCCACTGGCGCCAGCTCTCTGGCGATCTAGTGGTCCCGGTCCCAGTGTCTCCGTTAGTCAGGCCTCGCCTCCAGCGTTGGATAGATCCTTCCTGGCTGGCGTCGGGGGTTTCCCTCGTCTCCCCCTTTCCTCAACTCTCCATCTGCACGGATGCGAGCCTAACCTGCTGCCAGAGTTCATCATAGCCTCGGGCAGTTGGCCACAAGATCACGTCGGCAGACACATCAACTGGCTGGAGTTGAAGGCTGTGAGTCTGGGAGTCTCGTCTCTGTCACCAAGCCGTCCTGGTTCTATCCGACAACGCCACGGTAGTGGTCTACATCCAGAACCAAGGTGGGACGCGATCGCCCTCTCTCTGCATTCTCTTGAACCAAGTTCTCCTGTGGTGCAGGGATCACAGCATTGCTCTTCGAGTGCGACACATCCCCAGCCACCTAAACGTCCTCGCAGACTCCCTCTCACGGCGGGGCCAGCTTCTCTACACAGAGTGGTCGCTCCGTCCAGACATCTTTCGGCTCATCTGCACCCGCTGGGAGACGCCGATGACCGACCTCTTTGCCACAAGGTGGAACAAGCAGCTCCCCCTGTTTGTCTCACCCATTCCGGATCCCCTGGCCTGGGCGGTAGACGCTCTCTCCATCCCTTGGGAGGGCCTGCTGGCGTACACGTACCCGCCGTCCGTCCTGGTACTCAAAGTCCTCCAGAAGCTCCGGGGCCTCAACGCAGTGCTTCTGTTGGTGGCGCCGTTCAGCTGGACCAAGAGTTGGCCCACCAACCTCCTGAACCTGGCCACAGATGCCCCCTTGCGCCTCCCCACCCCCCGCACGATGCTCAAACAGCCCCGGCAGAGTCTTTACCACCCATGCCCGGAGCGGTTGCTCCTTCACGCTTGGAGGTTGTGCGGCAGGTCCTCGCCACAAGAGGCTTCTCAAGTGCAGCACTGGCAGCTATCTCAGCAGCCCGCAGAACTTTCACCCGGAACGTTTATGAGGGCAAATGGAGAGCCCTGCAGTCCTGGTGCGCCACCCAGCAGCTCTCCCCCACGGATCTGAAGCTAGCCGCAGCTGGCCGATTTCTTTCTGTGGCTCTTCGTCCAACAGAACCACGCCCCCATCACCATCAGGGGGTACTTGGCCATGATTGCAGACACTTACCGCCACTTGGGCCGGTCGGACCTCTCGCACCTGATGGCGCGCCTAGACCTTCAGTGACCGGTCTCGCGTTCGCTGATCCCGCGTGGGGACTTGGCGTTGGTATTGACGTGGCTCAACTCGGACCGCTTTGAACCTCTCCCCTTGGCACGGTTCAGCGACCTAACCAGGAAAACATGCTTCCTGTTGGCTCTCGCCACAGCATCCCAGGTGAGCGAGTTACATGTGCTCTCAGTGTGCCCCACCTATCTGCAGTTCAGGGCCAATGGTTCAGTGCATCTCCCCAACAACCAGTCCTTCTTGGTCAAGAATCGCCCACCTGCAGCCGCTCCACAGGTCATAATGATACGCCCCCTCAGACGTACGGAACAGTCCCTGGAATCCCGTCAGCAGGACCCGGTCCGAGCGCTGCAAATTTATCTGCACAGAAGGAAGCCACTCAGACGAGGGCGCGCCCGCCTTTTCCTGCCCTTGGCCCCGGACAGATGTGATATCTCCACACAGACGATCTCATCCTGGCTACACTGGGTCATCTGGTCTGCATACGCAGAACTCTCCCCAGAGAGAGCAAAGACTATGCGCATACGGGCACATGAAATGAGGGCAGTGGCAACGAGCATCACATTTGACCGCAACTGCGCAGTACGCAACATTGTGGTGGGTTGGCGGGCGGAATCCACCTTCACTCAGTTCTGCCTGAGGGACCTATCCGGCCAGCGTGACAACCTTGCCCTGGTGGGGGACATCTCAGCGGCGCAGCACTCCCTCCGGGCGCCGCAGGCACCTTAGGTACACCTAGCTGAAATCGTCGGGAGTGGGCGCATGTGGGGGGGGCCTCGATAACCTAATGCACGGGGAGTGCAGTTTAATTGCGATTTTTCGCTTGGGGGTATTGTGTTATAGGCAGCACCCACCTCCTAATCGCTATTCTTCCTATTAGTCGTGCCATCGGTAAGAGTTTTGAGAAAACAAATGTATTTTTCTGTAAAATGTATATTTTGCGAAAAATACTTACCGATGGCATGACTTGGAGGTCCCTCCCTCCTGCCCTGCTTGCCGCTATTGAGCTAAGGCAAAAGACTGGCGGGAGACTCCCGATCACGTGACCACTCAGGGTTTCTTGGTAATGACTCCCTGGAGTCACCTCCCTGGTTGTGTAGTGTACACAACGGATGCTTAGGCTGAAATCGGTAGCTAAGTGTACCTTCCTATTAGTCATGCCATCGGTAAGTATCTTTCGAAAAAATACTTTTTACAGAAAAATACATTTCTATGCATACTAATTTGGGTGATCCAGGGGAAAGGCCAAGGGTCATAAGAGATCAGGAAATTGGTCCAAAATAGCCATATTTTGACAAAAGATATTTTTTTCTCAAATACTGTTCATAACTACAGACCCAAACTTGGTACAGAGATACCTGATGGTAAGGCCTTCTTTTGCATACTAATTTAGATGACCTGATGGTAAGACCTTCATATGCATGCTGATTTGGATGCCCCCTCGGAAAGGTCAAGTGTCACACAAGATCAGCAGATGATGTTAAAAAAACCAGAATTGTTACTTTTTAGCATTTTTGCTAAATGTTTCGCCAAGTTTGGCAGAAAGGTAGCTGATATAACTTTGTATGCTTACTTTTGGGGTTTACTACAGGCAAAGGTCAAGTGTCATTGGAGATTGACAAAAGCATGAAAAATGCATAAATTTTGAGAAAACATGGGTTTTGCTAGTACAAAAGCCAACTCTTTACTTATGTTAGAACTGCATCATTCATGCACGTGAGCCTTAGGGGTTTTGCCATTCATGTTTCCTCTTAATATTAGTTTAGGCTATAATCAACAGTTAACATGCTGAACCTTAAAAGTGGGGACTCTCACCTGAATACTACAAACCAGCAAGGGATGTGTCCACCATTATCTAACTGGTCTGTCCAGCGCTGAGTGATTCCCCTTGGTTTGTTGTACAATTCTGCCAGCGCTAGCCTCACCTATCTGGTTTGTGAGTATCTCAGTATAACTCGAGGCAAAATTTGTATCGTTACATTGTTGTGTAATGTTCTGTGCATCTACTGTGGGCATTCAGGGTATTTACCCGACCACATATAGTAATGCACCTTCGTGTTTGTGTATGTACGTTTCTCCTGCCTACTTCCTAAGTTCCGGAGAAAGACATGGGTTATATAAGAGACCTGATGCATCCTTTTTTAGGGATGTAGATGATCGTCTTGTTCTATACCTGCGTATTTCTCTGTGGGCTGGCGAATGGGTGCCTGATAGGCGGGGGCAGGGGATCTAACTGGTCTGTCCAGCGCTGAGTGATTCCCCTTGGTTTGTTGCACCATTATAGTCCATGGTTGATGTTCCAAAGCTGGTATGTAGTTTTCGGAGGGTGCCTGCCGTTTTAATTCAGAGAGTCAGCAATGTAACTGAGAGAATTGCCGTTATATAAATGTTATTATAATCTAATTTTGTTCCAGTTTATGTACCTGCAGTCAACGTTTCTTTTTTTTTCTCTCCTTTTATCTCTTCAGGATCAGGGACTTTCAACTTCATGGGACGATCAGCTCAGCTATATCTTGACACCAGCACTTGCAGCGTATGAAACAGAAAGGGTCACAGGTACAGTTTACATTCTGCTAGGGCTGTACTAAATCTAGTAATATGCCAGGACATTGAAAAAAAATGAGGCTGTCGGATGTGGTGTTTTATGCAGTAAATGTACCATAGTGCAGTCGTTTTATTTAGTCAAGGATTTGTTCATATATGTTTCACTTCTCTGAGGCTATTAATACATAACCCATTTAGCCTCTACATCTTCAAGCAGGAGACCGATTGACCACGATAATTAAGGGTAGTGCCAGATTAGCTTGGTGACTTAAGATGTTATGATAATCTGGCACTACCCTTGTATTATTATTATGGTCGATTCATCTCCTGCAACTTGTACACAGTCGTTAGGTGACACCTCCAAAATTTCAAAATGCGGAAGTGGGGTTGAAATATTTAAATTGGGGAGTTGTTCTTCAAAGCACACAAACCAGTGAAGGAGGTAGATTGACATGCCTGCAGGCGCCAAGCTATTCTGTCACTACCTTCAGCTGTCTTGTTGCTGAACAGGTTAACAGCTTTCTGCTGTATTTACAGGTGTCACAGCTGGTAATGAAGAATTTCAGGATGCAGTTCGGCAGGCAGTCCCTGATGGTCAGACGTTCAAGGGTTACCCCATACAGTTCACACATCGCAGCCCTCGCAAGGCCTTCCTGACCTGTCTGAAGTCAGTGCTTTGTATTTACATATGTATATAGTCGAAGTAACTTTTGCCTGAGAATCTAAAAAGGGGAAATTCAAGTTAGTTGCATGTACACGTGAACAGAGGAACACGCTTAGAACAAACAGATATAACACAAGCATTTCAGAATTACGGTTGTTCAGGTGCAGTGCCAGATGAGCCTGCACCCGGGTAGGCACCAACTCGATTTGTCACCACCCTTCAACTTGCATGCATGATCCATCTCATGTGTGCTTTGGAACTATTATTATTGACATTTACCAAAGGTGGGAAAGTGGTTAGGTGTGAGAGTTGGTAGCACTTCTTGGCATGGTGATTTCTGTGGGAATCACCACAACAAAAGTGCTACATACAGCCAAACCCTTTGCGGGTTGGTAGTGGTTTTTGTCATGATGATTCCTGTAGGAATCATCGCCACAAAAACTGCTACTGACATGCAGAGTGTTAACCCATTTAGTCCCGATGCGCTACAACAGGAGATGGATCAACCATGATAATTCAAGGGTAGTGCCAGACTAGCTTGGTGCCAACAGGTACCAAGATAATCTGGCACTACCCTTGAATTATCATGGATGATCCATCTCCTGCAACTGGTGCATAATCAGATGACGCCTCCAAAATTTGGGAAATATGGCAGTGGGGTCAAATGAGTTCATTTCTCCCCCCTGTTTTTATGTGCAGAGCTCCCATCTGCAGTGAAATCATCAACTGCCGTGGAGACCAAGTGCGACTGGCATTGCGTGTGCGCATCTTCCCTTACCCCGAATCAGCCTGTGCCGTGTGGATGATGTTTGCCTGCAAGTACAAGTCCGTTCTGTAGCAACAAAGAGACGAAGTATGTCTGTGCTGTAGTAACACAGAGACGAAGTGTCTCAGGCCTATAGTAACAAGACCGAAACAGTGCTCCGAGGTAACGGAGACATAAGACTCTGCGTCAGTTTTTATCGCCAGCAGAGACAGTGGTGTGTAGCACGTTCATCCTTAAAAAGCAGTGCAGTGAGAGATAGATTGGTCATGGTAGTTCAGGAGTACTTCCATATTAACTTGGCCCCTTGCCAGGCACTAAGCTAATCAGAACTATCGTGGCTAGTCCGTCTGTCACTGCTGATACAGTCTTCGTAGGTATCACCCAGAGTTGTGAAAAAGCCATGATTGAAACGAGTTTAACCCATTCAGACCTGATGCACTACAGCAGGAGATGGGTCGACCATGATAATTCAAGGGCAGTGCCAGATTAGCTTGGCGCCTGTTGGCGCCAAGCTAATCTGGCACCACCCTTGAGTGATCATGGTCGATCCATCTCCTGCAACGGGTGCATAGTCATTAGACGACACCTCCAAAATTTGGGAAATACGACTGTCGGGCTGAATGAGTTAAGTAACTGCTGCCAGTGATCATGAATATCGCGTCAGAAACAACTGCACACTGACCGACTTTCACGAGAAGAACACAGACATAAGTGGGACACAGTTGCATGTAAAGAACATAGGACTAACAAGAGACGTAAACCCTCATGAGCCCCCGCGACTGTGGGGGCTCATGAGGGTTTTTGTCTCTTGTGGATCGGTGACATACACCTTGCCCCGGCAGTCACGGGGTTAAAATGCGTAGTTCTGCCACTTGCGGTGTAGAAACATTGTCTACAAGCATGCGTCATTGCTGGAAAGATGGCACTTTAAATTGTGGGGAAAGACAGCGCCATAAATATGTGACAACTATAAGTGTCAACATTCCCAAATTTGGGAGGAGTCCTCTAAATACTGCATGACAGTACCAAGCTATATTCTGGCATCGTCTTTGAACTGTCATGGTCCCACCCTTGAACTATCATGGACTGCTGTTTCGTCAAGGCCGTATGAGGTTAAAATCTGTCATGTCATGTCATATAATGTGTACACATTGGTGTTGTGCAGAGCAACGAAAGTGTGTGTCCTTGTGTTTTTCGTGAAGGAAATGAGAAGCCCTCTTCTTTGACTTAGAGTGAGCCGACTTTCACTTGTATTTTCTGGATAAGTATGTGTTTGACAACTCCCTGCTGTGCATGTTTCAGACCAGGTTGCTTTCGTGGTGCTTGGTGATGTACCTGTGTTTTGCTTTGATGCAACAAATTCAGTCGTGATTGTTCTTGATAATTAAAGCATATTGCTTGGTGCCTGGGAAGTTCAAGCCAAGATACTGAGGCACTACCCTTAAACTATAACTGTTGATCCATTACCTGCAGTTGGCATAACCCATTTAACCCTAATGCTGCATTTCCGACATTTTGAATGTGACACTTGACGACAGTGTACCAGTTGCAGGAGTTGGATTGACCATAATAATTAAGGGTAGTGCCAGATTAGTTTGGCGCCTGATGGCGTAAACTAATCTGGCGGAACCTTTGAATTTCCATGGTCAATCTGTCTCCTGCTGGAGTGCAATGGGGCAAAATGGGATAATCATGAAAGGACATATTGAAAGTGTTGACAGCTGTATCCTAGGATTAATCCTTTGGCAGTCGGTGGCGCTTTTTGTCATGATGACTCCCGATGGAATCATTGTGACAAAAAGCGCTACTGACAACCAAAGGGTTAAGCGATTCAATCAAAAGAAATATTCATCAGATCAGTATATTGGGGTGTCTGTCTTGCTGTCTTTGCTGTTGTGTCAGAGAAACTGGAAAAGCTGTGTAATTACTTTAATGGATCAGGCCACACAAAAATATCAGCATATCAGTTTGAAAGGCTGAATGTGAAACCATAATCCCTTCGCAGCAGAGAAAAGTCAATACAACCCAACCGCAAGAAAACTTGGATCCCCATGAGTCGCAGGGCTGATGAGGATCTATGCCTCTGGCTGGCACCACTTTGCATCCATGTTCCTTGGACAGCTGGAGTTCTTTGGCACTGAATTAACATATTCAAGACGTGTCACATCCGGATTTGGGGCTTTATGCCGTGAATCTAGTTGCGGCAAGTCTCGAAAGAGTTAATAAAGATATCAGTCTGAGAGCACTAGAATTAAAGGGGTTGGTGTGTGGTGTTCTGTGATTTCAGACCAAAATCTCCAAGATCAGAACACGGACGAGTACTCTTATCATGATTTAAAATAGTTCAGGAGATGGACCATGATAGTTGGAGGATGGTGCCAAAGTAAGGTGTCCAGCTGTGCGACCACCACCTACAGCAAGAGGCATAGATCCTCATGAGCCCCCGCAACTGCGGGGGCTCATGAGGATCTACGCCTCTTGCAGTAGGTTCCTGAATAGCTTGGCGCCTGATTCTGGCGCCACCCACCAACTATTTACGCTGATTCATTTTTATGTTGTTGCCTATCAGCGCTGAAAGGTAGTGCAACGTGCAAATTTGATTTTAGAGTTTTCTCTTCGCCTGCTGCTGTCAGATTTAGCTTTGATGGCTTTTGCTTCTATACATATGTCCTGTGTATGATGTTTCAGCGCAGCAACATCTTTTCGATTAGTTGGTAAACAGAAAAGATTAATTTAGGCTATGGTACATACTTCCCAGCACGTTTCACGAATGGAGTACCTCGTTTTCCTTTTGTAGTCAATAGGCTTTATGAACAATTTATGACTGTTGTAATTATGTACAGTGATGTTTTGTGACACAGTTGATATCTGTGATATTTGTTTGTGTTGGCTGTGTGTAGGCACAATATTGACAGTGAAACCTCTCAGTCACATAGCTCTTTTTTTCTATGATTAGTGTATCGGATCACTTTTATTTCTTATTTCTTTTACTTGCCTGCTCGCCATCTTTTCTCTCAACTGGCTCAAGAATTCCTCAGCTCAGTGGTCTCAAACCAATGCCAAAGATGTGCCCACTGTTTCCACAGAATCTTTTTTCTCTGTTTTATTTTACAGGTTTTTTTATGGCTCATGAAACCTGTTTACTTTAGTGTGTGTTTAACCCATTTAAGCCCATGGCTGCATTTGGCATATTTGGGAGGTACCACCTAAAGCCTATGTACCAACTGCAGGAGATGATCGACCATGATAATTCAAGGGCAGCGCCAGATTAGGTTGGCGCCATCAGGCGCCAAGCTAATCTGGCGCTACCCTTGAATTTTATCATTATTAAACCATCTCCTGCTGTGGGGTGTTGGGACTGAATGGGTTAAGTGCAGTCTTCCTTATTCCAGTCCTTGTGGACATTTTTCCGTATGCTGCTACAGAGAACATGACAGAGAGAGAATGTGTGTGTGTGCTTGTGTGGCATAGTGTGTGATATTGCATCAGTTCGTGCAAGAGTATGTGACTGTGCACTTAACTCTTTCCCGTTCTTAACTCAAACCACAAACAGACATAGATCGAGCATGATAGTTCAAGGGTGGTGCCAGAATAGCTTGGTGCCCATAGGCGCTTCTTGCACCACCCTTGAACTATCATGTTCGATCTGTCTCAAGAATTATAATACATACCTTCAGAGAGCAACTTCAGAATTTGGGGATTTTGGTCCTGGGGCAGAATGTGTTTAGTTTCTTATTGGTATTGTTGGTACATGAACATCAGACACATTACATGAGTACTGTTATTTGGTGCTTGTGAGTACTGTTATACATGCTGCTTCAAATCCAGCGGAGCAGGCAATCGGATCAGTCAACTAGGATGCATTATCTATGGTCGATTCAGACCGACAGAGGCCCATTATTGTTATTTGGTAACAGAATGTGACACATTCTCCAACTGAATGTAGTCAGTTAAAGAATTATTTTGCAGCATGTTTTGTTTTGAATAAATGTACTGCCTGGTTGTCTGGTCGAGGTTGACTTGCAGATTCAATCAGGATAACAAATAAATATTATGTTTTTTACGTGTTTGTGTCTGTTTCATACATGCAAGCCTGTACACTGTCAGGCATGAGATTTTGCAGAAAATTGCTGGAAATCCACATTCCTAAGAAGTACCCAACGGAGAAAGAAACGCGCTTAGAAAAGACGGGTACAACACAATTTATTAATATTTCAGGTAAATACCCTTTGTCAAAATAGACAAAGGGGGGGGGGGGGGGGGATGAAAGACCAACAATTTAGGTCACCAGCTCGGCTACCAAGATTAAAAAGTTCTTACTAATAGTAGCCCGAGACAAAATGAAAGCTGCCAGCGAGTTCCAAAATTTGAGGTGGCCAGCAGAGCTACAGTTTATGGCGTTGCATGTCGCGCAAAGCTTTCTTAAGTGGCACAGGCGATTCTTTTCTTCAACCATGTGCTGGACTATTAAAACATGGATTTAAAATGTAGTAAAACTGTTGCCGCTAGGGTTTCACGTGAAAGAAAAACAGAAGATAGTGGTAGAAAATCCTTTAAAATAGAAACAAATAACGACGTTTCGGATCAAAGATCCTTCCTCAGGTGACATGGAAACAAACGTAGAACAGAAAAGAACACGACATAAAGAAAAGACGTCATCCTAGTTGTATAGAGAGAATTTAGAATGACGTTAAAAAAAAAAAAAAAAAAAAAAAACACACACACACACATAATGACGCAAATACATGCACACACACACCCACACCCACACACTCAAAGGTAGCATCCAGTATCAACAGTGAGGTCAAGTCTGGCACCAACTACCCATCAGGCCGAGCATACCCCTAGGGGCGAATGTTCAAGCCGCGCGGATGGTAAGTGCCAAGCCTGTCCGCGAAAAAGGATTCTGTCATTTTGCGGCGGATGAAGTGGGATGTATTTTGCCAAAGGATGCGCATGCTGAAATGTGTGAGGCTATGAGGAGGTTCGTTGAAATGACGTCCAACCTGGTTGTTGTATCCGAGGCGGATCGAACGAACATGCTCCTCGCAGCGTTCAGGGAGTGTACGGTATGTCTCCCCCACATACATCATGGATTTAAGTTGATGAAAGTCGTAAATACTTGGAGGCAATAGGCATGAATTTTCACTCATGTGACTGCAGGGGCTCATGAGAATACATGCCTCGTTGCAGATTGAGGCTAGATAAAGAATTGAGGAGCAGCCAAAGTAAGGGCACAGGGGGAATACTGGGAAGCCAACCGCGAGGTGAAGAGGAGTATCAGGGCAGACAAGAGGGCCTACACAGACAGCCTGGCAGCAGAGGCAGAAAAGGCAGCAGGCAGCGGCAACATGAAACAGCTCTACGACATTACCAGAAGATTGTCGGGTAAGTATGGCCATACAGAAAGACCAGTAAAAGACAAAGAAGGCAAGCCTATTGCAGACAGAGCAGACCAACTCGACAGATGGGCCGAGTATTTTGAAGAGTTACTGAACAGACCTAGCCCACCCGACTCCCCCGACATCCAGCCGGCAGAGACCGACCTACCCATCAGCTGTGACAGACCCAGCCGGGAAGAGATCAGAAAAGCAGTGGCATTTTTGAAGAATGGCAAAGCAGCAGGGCCAGATGGCATCCCAGCAGAGTCTCTGAAAGCAGACCTAGAGACAACAGTTGAGATGCTGTACCCACTGTTTGGAAAGATCTGGGAAGAGGAGGTGATGCCGGCTGACTGGAAGGAGGGGTACCTAATCAAGCTTCCCAAGAAAGGCGACCTCAGCAAGTGTTCCAACTACAGAGGAATCACCTTGCTGTCAGTACCAGGAAAGGTCTTCAACAGGATCATCCTAGAGAGAATGAAGAGCTCCGTTGACCCCCAGCTGAGACCAGCAAGCAGGATTCAGGAAGAACCGATCATGTACAGACCAGATCGCCACTCTCCGCATCATCGTGGAACAGTCTCTGGAGTGGAGCTCCCCGCTGTACGTCAACTTTGTGGATTATGAGAAAGCATTTGACAGCGTGGACCGAGAGACTCTGTGGAAACTCCTACGACACTACGGTGTACCCACAAAGCTCGTCCGCCTGATCAAGAGCAGCTATGATGGCATGACATGTCGCGTGATCCACAAAGGGCAGTTCACCAGAGAGCTCCAGGTCAGAACTGGTGTCAGGCAGGGGTGTCTGCTGTCTCCGTTCCTCTTCCTACTGGCCATAGACTGGGTCATGAAGATGACCACAGAGCACAGACGAAGTGGAATACAGTGGACACTGTGGACACAGCTTGACGACCTCGATTTTGCAGACGACTTGGCATTACTGTCCCACACTCATCAACAAATGCAGGACAAGACCACGAGGCTTGCTGACATCTCGTCCCAAGTGGGCCTCACCATTCACAAACAGAAAACAAAGACAATGAGGCTGAACGCAACCAGGGAAGAACCAGTCTTGCTTGCTGGCACCCCGTTGGAGGAGGTGGAGTCCTTCACCTATCTCGAGAGCATCATAGACAAAAAAGGCGGCACTGATGCAGATGTCAGAGCACGAATCGGTAAAGCCAGAGCAGCCTTTCTCCAGTTGAAAAAAGTGTGGAGTTCCAGAGAGCTGTCACAACACACCAAAGTCCGGATTTTCAACTCCAATGTAAAAGCAGTTCTCCTATATGGAGCAGAGACATGGAGATTGACAAAAACCACAGTCAACAGAGTACAGACCTTCATGAACAGTTGTCTTAGAAGAATTTTGAAAATCCACTGGCCAGAGAATTGATTGATTGATTGTACATTGCTTAACGTCCCGACAGCAACAAGGCTTTCTCAGGACGTGCCTGCACTGCTTGTGAAAAAACAAAAAAAAAAAACAACAGAAAATTGAATGTATGTCGCCAGCCGGTCAAATACGTTAAATAAACCTACAACATGGGGCCTAACTAAAGCTAAGACCATTTAGCAACACACATCCAATATCAAGAGCTACAGGCAGTGCAGACAGTAGGGAGAGTTTTAAAAAGGCAAAAACAGGTGAATGGACAAAGGGTAGACAGAAACACATGCCCCAGAATAGAGAGAAAAACCCACCCTGTGGGGCTGACCAGGGTGACGCTGGGAACTAAAAAATACCTAACCCCACCCAAGTCCCCCAGGGCAGACCCGGGTGGGGTCCCACTGGCCAGAGAAGATCAGCAACGTCAGACTCTGGGAGAGAACAGAGCAGATAACAGCAGAGAATGAAATTGGGCGAAGAAGATGGGGATGGATCGGTCACAGTCTGAGAAAGCCAGCTTCCAGTATCACTAGGCAGGCATTGTCATGGAACCCCCAGGGAAAGAGGAAAAGAGGTAGGCTGAGAAACTCCTGGCGTCGAGACCTCCAAGCAGACATCAAGAGACTGGGAACCACCTGGAGTAGAATCGAAGGAGAAGCACAGGACAGGAGTTGCTGGAGGTCTCTCGTCGACGGCCTATACCCGGGTAGGGGTGACAGGCGTAAGTAAGTAAGTAAAGAATTGAGCTGTGCGCAATTTAAGTTCCGTTTTTTTCAGAATTTCAGGATCTCGTGCTTGATGGTGCGTGATTGTGAGAATGGGGGTGAAGGAGGTCTGTTGTGAATGAGATAACTTGGGTGAAAGTTAGGAATCCATATTTTAACCCTTTGCCTGTCAGTAGTACATGTTGTAGGACTCATCTCAACGAATAACACTACAGGCAACCAACAGGTTAAGATTTAAAACATGGGTTTTATATTTAGATACAGTTCCAAGTTTCTATCAGAAATGCTAATATCTATTACCTCCTTGATGTCTATGATATAAATATGTCTAAAATCCTATACTTTTCAAACCGTGAGCCTTGTGATGGACAAAGTATTCCTGAATGATTGATTGATTGATTGTACGTTGCTTAACATCCTGACAGCAACAAGACTTTCTCAGGACGTGCCTGCACTGCTTGTGAAAAAAAAAAAAAAACACGAATCTTGAATGTATGTCGCCAGCTGGTCCAATACATAAATAAACCTACAACATGGGGCCTAAATAAAGCTAAGACCATTTAGCAACACACATCCAATATCAAGAGTTACAGGCAGCGCAGACAGTAGGGAGAGTTTAACAAAGGCAAATACAGGTGAATGGACATGGTAGACAGAAACACATGCCCCAGAATAGAATGGAAACCCATCATGTGGGGCTGACCAGGGTGACCCTGGGAACTAAAAAGTAGTTAACCCCACCCAAGTCCCCCAGGACAGACCCGGGTGGGGCATTCCTGAATGAGACAAAGTGTGGAATGTATTGGGGTTGGGACTGACCAACAGTGGAGATAATAATAATAATACATGGTATTTATATGGCGCATTTCTCATATTTATAATATAACTCAATGCACAGGCAAAAACCACGCGCACACACACACACACACAGAGTCTGTGGGGGGGGGGGGGGGGGGGTGTACAGAAGACCGTAGAGATTACACAAAAATCTGCGAGAAAAGGCAAGTTTTTAACCTTGCTTTGAACTGCGCAATGGGGCAGGCATTTCTCAGCTTGGTCGGTAAGAAATTCCAAATTAAAGGAGCAGTACATCTGAAAGAGCGTTCACCAGCATAATCTAATTTCTTCCGTTCATTTGACTTCCTGTGTCAAGCCAAACATCTGGCAGGAAATTTGCAATAAAGTGTATCACATGGGTGTCGTACACATGTATTCAAACAGGCATTGCATTAACCCATTTGACCCCATGGCCACATTTCCCAAATTTTGGGGGTGTCACCTGACTGCACCAGTTGCAGATAATAGATTGAAACCACCAGATCCAAAGTCTGCAGAATGATCTCCAACTCCAAACGTAAACACCTTCAAAACAAAATCCTGGAATCCACTTCTTCCAAAACCCTCTACGCCACCATGAACACACACTCCTAGGCACTTCTAAAGACTCTTCTCTCCCCAACACACAGCAAAGAAGAACTCACATCTGCCTTTTCCACCTATTTTTCTGACAAAATCCAAACTCTGCGCAACACACTCTTCTTTCTCTGCCTTGCCCTCCCGACCCCCCCTTTTCCGGCACTCCCCTCTCGTTCTTCCACCCTGTCTCTCAGGATGAAGTTCTCAAGACCGTAAAGTCTATGCCTTTTAAAACCTGCGAACTAGACCCTCTCCCAGCTTCTCTCTACCGGGACAGCCTTCCAAAACTTTTGCCCTTCATTACCGACATCATCAACACATCTCTAGAGAATGGCTCTGTCCCCGAAATCTTCAAGTCCGCCATTGTCCGTCCTCTCCTCCAAAATCACAACCTGGACCCAAACGAACTCAAGAACTATCGCCCAGTCTCCAATCTCTCTTTCCTGTTCATTACCGACATCATCACACATCTCTAGAGAATGGCTCTGTCCCCGAAATCTTCAAGTCCACCATTGTCCGTCCTCTCCTCCAAAATCACAACCTGGACCCAAACGAACTCAAGAACTATCGCCCAGTCTCCAATCTCTCTTTCCTGTCCAAGATTCTTGAGAAGGTTGATCTCAACCAGCTCAACCTCCACCTTGCCGACAACAATCTCCTCAGTCCCTTCCAGTCTGCCTATCGCAAACATCACAGCACTGAAACAGCCCTTCTACATATCTCAAAAGATCTGCTCCTCTCCACTGACTCGGGAAACATCTCCCTTCTTACGCTACTTGATCTCCATGCCACCTTCGACACTATAGATCACTCTATCCTCCACCACCGCGCCTTCACCACTCCTTTGGCATCACTGACTATGCTCACACCTGGTTTCTCTCCTACCTCTCCGACAGACAGCAGTCTGTCACCATCGACGGCGTCTCCTCTAACCCAGTCAGGCTCTCCTGCGAAGTTCCACAGGGGTCTGTCCTGGGCCCGGTCCTTTTCACACACTACACCTCTCCCCTGTTCAACATCATCCAGTCTCATCACATACACCACCACCTCTACGCTGACGACTCACAACTACTAGACAAAGACAAACTCGACAACACTCGATCACTACTGACTCACACGGCTGACTGCTACGAAGATGTGAAAAACTGGATGACAGCAAACAAACTTAAACTGAATGACGACAAAACGGAAGCCATGCTGGTAGGCACTCGCCAGAAACTCTCCCAGCTCCTCCCTCTATCCGTCTTCAACTGGACAGTACCCCTATCCCCCTCTCTGACTCGGCCAAGAACCTCCGTGTTATCCTCGATTCCTCTCTTTCCATGACCATCTTTGTCTCCGCCACGGCCCAGGCATGCTATTTCCACCTCCGTCGCATCAGTCAGATCAGAAAATACCTCACCACCAAAGCTGCCACCAAACTTGCTGTCTCTCTCATCTTATCTGACATTGTCTATTGCAACTCTCTCCTTTCCGGCCTCCCTCACTCCACCACTTTCACTCTCCAGTGCGTCCAGAACAATGCTGCCTGCCTCGTCCTGAGAAAGAAGAAATCCGACCACATCACTCCCCTGCTCAAACTCCTTCACTGGCTCCCCATCCCCCAACGCATCCAATACAAGATTCTGTGTCTCTGCTACAAATCCCTTAACAACTACGCTCCTGCCTATCTCTCCAACTTACTTCACCCCTACACTCCTTCCTGCTCCCTCCGCTCGGCCTCCGACCCTCTCTGCCTCCACATCCCCTGCACCAAACTTAGCACTTTCGGCCCCCACTCCTCCGTCTACGGTCCATCCACCTGGAACACTCTCTCACCATCAGAAACACTATCTCCTCCTTCCATCATCATCATCATCATCATCAGTCCCTTGCCCGAACTGGGCGTTGGGGGGACTGAAAGGCAGCAGCAACAGACAGTGCTCTCCACTGAGTTCTATTTTGGGCGGTGGCAAGCAAGTCTGGCATCTCGAGTTCGGTCCATTCTTTTATGTTTGCGACCCAACTCTTTCTCTGACGACCTCGCCGACGACTTCCTTCGAGAGTGCCTTGGAGGATAGTCTTGGACAAGGTGTTGTGTCGGGTCACGTGGCCAAACCAAGCAAGCTTGCGCCGTTTCACGGTTGCCAGAAGGGGTTCATGTGGGCCCACCAGGGAAGTGACGATGCTCCATACATATTCGTTGGTCTTGTGCTCGCGGTACGAGATGCGGAGCAACTTCCTCAGGCACTTGTTCTCAAAGGCCTGGATTTTCTTTTCTGAGTCTGCAAGCAGTGTCCAAGTCTCACAGCCGTAGAGTAGAATAGACACTACGAGGGACTTGTAAAGCCTGTACTTGATGGTGAAGCTGATGGAGTTACTTCGCCATATCCTGTCCAGCCTGGCCATTGCGGATGTTGCTGTACCTATCCTGATACGGATCTCTGCTATGCAACTACCGTCTTTGGACAGGGTGGCTCCCAAGTACTTGAAGCTATTGACCTCTTCTAGCTTCTGGCCGTTCATGTGAATGTTGCTGCTGCTGTCGCTTGTGGTGTTGATCATCACTTTGCTTTTATCCGTACTGATCTCCATGCCATAAGACCCTGCGCTCCTCCTTCCAGTCCGCCCTCAAAACTCACCTCTTTCAACAGTTCTAGCACTATAACATCACCACACTCCCCACTCCAAGCTCACTGTTATAATGTATTTGTGGTACGTGAATCATTGTCAAAAGCATGCGCATGTGTGTGGGAGTTGTGAGTGCGCGCTTGGAGTTTTAATTATTGTAAGATAAGTGCATTATAAATACCATAATTATTATTATTATTATTGACCATGATAATTCAAGGGTAGTGTTAGACTAGCTTGATGCCTGATGATGCCTAATCTGGCACAATCCTTGATTTAGCATGGTCGATCCATCTCCTGTTGTACAATTGGGGCTACATGTATTAATCTGAAGCACAAGGAGATTAACAGTTACAGTTGAAAATGGATTCAGCTATGATAGATCATGGTGTAGTGCCAGATTATCTTTCAACCTTCAGGAGAGCTTGTATGGTTACTGTCATGGGTTCACAAAGACTTCAATCCATATTATGTTTCTACACCCAAGATGTGGCCTGACTGCTTTTGTACAGTATAACCCATTTAACCCTTATTCGGAATATACCAGTGTGCCACCCAAAGGCTTATGAGCCCCATCTGCCCAAGACTGTGGTGGGCGGGGACACCTAACTCCCCGAACAAGTCCTAAGGACTTGCCCACTGCCCCATCTAGGAGAAGGAAAACTCTGAATCAAAACCTCCGCTGCTTTGTGGTTATATCCTGACATGGAAAAGGCTTCAGGAGTGAACCTTGTGGAAAAATCCAGAGTCAGAGCCCCTAAGGCAGTCCGTCGTTGCATTCAACTTCGTTCTAGCAGCTTGCTACTGGACACCGTGACAGAGGGGCACCAAAGAAGAGATACAAAGACTGTCTCAAGAAGTCACTTAGTGCCTGCCAAATTGACCACCACCAGTGGTCTTCGCTTGCTGCGGACCGTGACACCTGGCGCTCCACCATTTACAAGGCAGCTGTCTCCTTTGAGGACTCTCACAGAGCTAGCCTTAAGGACAAGCGGCTCAGGAGAAAAAACAGAGATGCCGCAGCTCAGAACCCCGGCCATACCTTCCCCTGCAGCCACTGCGGTCGAACCTGCCTGTCTCGGATTGGCCTCCGCAGCCACGAACAAGCCTGCAGACGTCGTGGGCAACTCCTATAAAATCTTCGTTCGCGAAGTCAAGCCAAGAGAGCAGCTCCTGCACCAGCGCCGGTGCCAAACTGTAATGGCTCTGTCATTCCTTTGGATCCATCAGCTATTCTACATGGGCAACAGCCGGTCCTCCATATCACACCGCCCAGGCTTGCATCCGAGCACGGCACCAGGGGTTGCTCCCGACGGTGGGAGAGATTCTCAGATCTCACTGGACAGTTACCGCCCGCCTCAAGCTAGACAGCACCCAGCCAGTAAGGTGCTGTCCTGTCATGGTCTGCTTTCTTCATTGGGTGCATGGAGATCAGGAACCATCCGAACAGCAGATCGCAACCTCGCACCAGGCAACAACAGTAGAGAAAGAAAGAGACCAACTCTAAAACTGGGAATAAAGAGGCCAACTCTAAAAATGGGAAGTTGGAATGTCCGGACAATGTTGACTGGACTTTCCGAAAACTTTGACATCAGCGATGCCAGGAAAACTGCTGTCATCAACGATGAGCTGAAGAGACTCGGTGTAGACATAGCCACCCTTCAGAAAACTCGGCTAGCGGATGCTGGCACACTAAAGGAGAAGGACTATACGTTCTATTGGCAGGGGAAGAGTTCTGATGAGCCAAGAGAGTACAGAGTAGGCTTTGCAGTGAGAAACTACATGCTGAGTATGGTTGAACCTGGCAGTAAGGGCTCAGAGCGACTCCTCACTCTTCGCCTCAACACCACCAAGGACCCCGTTACCCTTGTCAGCGCGTACGCACCGACAATGCTCGCCACACCAGACGCTAAAGATGAGTTCTACGAGAACATCGCAACTATCATCAGGAGCATCCCAAGCAAGGAACAGATTGTTATCCTTGGCAACTTCAATGCCAGATTTGGTGCAGACCACGACTCCTGGCCTTCCTGCCTCGGCCAGTTTGGTGTGAGCAAGATGCTTGAGATGTGCACCTACCACAGCCTGTGCATCACCAACTCCTACTTCAAAACCAAGACTCGACACAAGGTCTCTTGGAGACACCCGCGCTCCAAGCAGTGGCACAAACTGGATCTGATCCTGGTCAGGCGCGCCAACTTGAAGAATGTTCTCCATACACGTTCCTACCATAGCAAGGACTGCGACACAGACCATTCCTTAGTGTGTTGCAAGATCAGGCTGCAACCGAAGAAGTTCCATCGCACCAAGCAGCTAGGGAAACCTCGCATCGATGTCAGCAAAATGTCCCAGCCCGACCTCGTGGAACAGTTTAAGACAAGGATACACAAAGCCCTCATCAGAGACATGCTGTTCGCCGACGATGCAGCAGTTTCGACCCATACCCAGCAGGAACTGCAGCCACTGATGGACCGATTCTCCCAGGCTTGTAAGGACTTTGGACTGACTATCAGTCTAAAGAAGACTAACATCCTGGGACAGGACACACGAGACACTGCCTTGCATTACCATTGACAACTATGAGTTCGACATCGTCCACCAGTTCACGTACCTTGGGACCACCATCACCGATAACCTTTCTCTGGTCTTCGAGATCGACAAGAGGATTGGGAAGGCTGCGACACAGACCATTCCTTAGTGTGTTGCAAGATCAGGCTGCAACCGAAGAAGTTCTATCGCACCAAGCAGCTAGGGAAACCTCGCATCGATGTCAGCAAAATGTCCCAGACCGACCTCGAGGAACAGTTTAAGACAAGGATACACAAAGCCCTCATCAGGGACATGCTGTTCGCCGACGATGTGGCAGTTTCGACCCATACCCAGCAGGAACTGCAGCCACTGATGGACCGATTCTCCCAGGCTTATAAGGACTTTGGACTGACTATCAGTCTAAAGAAGACTAACATCCTGGGACAGGACATACGAGATACTGCCTTGCATTACCATTGACAACTACGAATTCAACATCGTCCACCTGTTCACGTACCTTGGGTCCACCATCACCAATAACCTTTCTCTGGTCATCGAGATCGACAAGAGGATTGGGAAGGCTGCTGCAACTCTTGCACGCCTCACAACTCAAGTGTGAACAAATCCCAAGCTGACTGTGAGAACAAAGATGGCTGTGTACAACGCCTGCATCATCAGCACACTGCTGTACAGCAGTGAGACATGGACCACATATACTAGACAGGAGAGAAGACTCCACACCTTCCACCTGAGAAGCATCCGCCGTATCCTGAGCATATCTTGGCAAGATAGAGTGACCAACGCCGAAGTCCTGTCCCGCGCTGGCCTTTCCAGTATGTACACTCTGCTCAGACAATCCAGGCTACGCTGGCTCAGCCACGTTCACCACATGGAGGATGGCCGCATCCCAAAAGACATCCTCTCCGGAGAACTGGCAGCTGGGAGAAGAAACACTGGTCACCCCAAACTACGATTTGTAGATGTCTGCAAGAGGGACATGAGAGCACTGGACATTGACACTGGGTCTTGGGAACGCCTTGCGGATGACCGTGCAAAATGGAGAAGTATCCTCCACCAACACCTCAAGTCAGGGAAAGAGAAGATGTCGAAAGCAGCAGCAGATAAACGGGCACGCAGAAAGGAGTGCAACAACTCCATCAGACCAGCGACCATGTACATTTGTGATCTCTGTAGGGACTACGACTCCTGCATTGGCCTGTACAGTCACAAAGGATGCTGCTTCAAATCCAGCTGAGCAGGCAATCAGATCAGAATAACTAGGATGCATTATCTATGGTCGATTCAGACCAACAGAGGCCCAGATAACACCAGTATGTGAAATAAGTTTGACTAAAATAGTTCAAAGGTAGTGCCAGAATAGTTTGGCGCCTCTTGAACTAAAGCCATTGGTTTGCATCCTTACCTGTAAGAACTATAATGTAGCTTGCGTATGGCAGTGTACAAATTTGAAGCTTTTAGCCTCAGTATGATATGGGTTAACCACACGGGTTCGTGTCCTAAATGTTGGAGGTGTTATCTAATGACTGTGTACCAGTTGTGCGAGTTGAAGGCTATGATAATTCAAGGGTATTGCCAGATTAGTTTGGCGCCAAGTTAATCTGGCACTACCCTTTAATTATCATAGTTGATCCTTCTTCTTCTTCAGCGTTCCCGACATAGTTGATCCATCTTCTGCTGAGGGTAAAAAAAGTCATGAACATTGTCATCCAGCAAAACTTCTTTAAAACCCACCTATATTCTGAGTGTTTGCTTTCTATCAGCAACATCTGAAGGCCCACTACCGCCGTAACAGTTCAAAGATATACACTTCTGTAACAGATGGTTTCAAAACGCTACACACAGGTCTAGTTATGGCTTATTTAGCCACATGACGATCCAGTTCTGCACACTTTGTGAATATGAAGTAAACGGACAATGACTCCACTCTACTCTATAAATATAATGCTATCAGTACAAGAAACAGATAAAAATAGATTGACACACTAACGGTTGCGCAGAATAAATAAGTGCGATTACATGTGTGCTTTTGCTGCATGTCCAGACTGCCATAGAAGCTCATGAGGTGTGTGGACAAGGCATAACAAACACGTACAGTGCTGAAATTTGTCCTAATAGTACTTCAAAAGAAATGGAGACATGTAAGATTTGGCTTTTGTTTGTTTGAGGGGTACCTGGCTGAAAGTTAGAACTAAATGGTTTGGGTTGATAGACAACCTGAGCAAACCAGTACATAGTAAGAATACTTTATTGAAATCATACATTCTGTTATAAGGTCATTTACGTTTTTTGAGTCACATTGTAAAAGCTGTACGTTCTAAATGACACGTACACAGAGAAATGCGTTAGCTGAGTTGGGAATTTTTCGGTGATACTTGGAACAGGAAGGAGAGGGGGGGGGGGGGGGGGGGGCGGTGGGGCGGAGATCAGCTGTTAGTACTTTTGTATGAGAAAAAGGAATATTAGGGATGATGTTAGCCAACTTGAAAGGCAGAGCAAAGAAAGCCAAGCTGATGGAATGCTCAAGAAAAAAAGAACTATGTATTTTGGCGACTAGAAGAATATCGTTACACTTGATAACTAATTTTCGTAATGGGGATGCCGAACCCAAGCGTGCGGTAATACTCGGAGGTGTTCTCTCTTTTTGCAGCCAGCAAACGTCAGTAGTTGGTCACGTGACACCCGATTGGCCGGAAACTTGTGCTGTCAAAATGGAGCTTAGCAGACCATGGATACGTTTTGCAGTTGTTTTGGTGGCATTTAAAGCGTATCTTTCGCCTTCAGGGTGAAATTGTCAGAAGAAGTAAAATCTCTGTTCATTTGTCAATGCCTTTGAAGGAAGTTTAGAGCGTGTGGCTTTTAGAATTTCCTGTGATTCAGTTTTATTTGCGGGTTTGGTGGTCTGTGTTGATAGCGAGACACCAAGAAAATGGCGACAATTGGTGATGCCTGTGTAAACAGTTCCTCAACTGATCCTGCTCCGTTAGCAGAACCAGAGACTCCTCAACGAGCGTACACACCGCCAACATCACCAAAACTAGTGGCCTCTGGACCTAGACACAAAATCATCTGCGAGGGAGACATTCAAGTGTGTCGTTTGAACCATACACGGACGATTGTCAGCAAAATCATGAATTCCAAGTATTTGCGAAGATGGGAGAGTCACAAAATCATCTTGGATCACAGCGAAATACGATCATTTACTGTGAGTGTCATACCACTTTATACTTATTATTTTGATGTATTTATTTACTGTCGAAATTATAAGTTTGCACAAATGGTGACACAAGTAAACGGTACACTATGGTTCGTTCAACAACACACAAATAATACCTCGGTTTTTACATTCTACAAACACTGAAAGAATGCACGTCAGCATAGGAAAATGTGTTGCATGAAACTGGAAACCTGTTGTTTTACTTAAACTTGCTGAATTAGTATTGTATGTGGATAGAAAACGTTAGTATAATCAATGATCTCTGCCCAAACTTGGGAAGCAGGCGGATTGGTTCATGTGCATGTATTGATTTTTGGCTGTAAATTGGCAAGGTGGCTTCGTGCTCCCACGTTTGTTTGTTTGAATTATGTTAATAACATTGCGTTGAAGTAAACAAGATTTTGTGCACTATATGAAGAGTTCAAGGATGTGTATTTCTTTTTGATTGTTTTAATTAAAATATTCACATCCTTGTCTCGCTTTATAAGGGATGTTTGTACAGTTGTAGTTGGCCTGAGCAGAGGGCAAATCAGGTCATGTTTTTCTAGGTCATATGGCTGTGTTTCAAGTTATTGTTGTTTCAAGGATCTCATTTTACTGTGTTATCAGGGCTTTTATATAAGTTTTTATAATACATTTCTATAATATAATTTGTATGTGATAAAATTAAGTTACTCACAGTCTCAGTCTCAGGCTTATATTTGTAATAAATGTGTTGTATTTGTCCACCGTTGAGGACACTTAAAGTACATCAGTGAAATTTTTTAGAGGACAGACTAAAAACAAAAATTAAAACAGTCAATCAGGTTAATGAGAAATATGTGTATGATTTCTGTTTCGTGATGTTTAGGCTGTGTTAGCAAATTTAGATCAGTGACTTGAGGTGTGACTGTGACTTCGAAAAACTCAGATATTTTGTTTATTTTCACTGAGGTGGAGAATTGTAAGCATAGTATATGGCTCAAGTGCAATAACAGAAGTGAGTCTTTATTTGGGTGAGTTGTCATCTATTGCTTGACCACGTCCATGGTAAACTTGAAGTTGAAAGTGGGCATTTTTGGCTCACGTGTGAAGCAAAAGTGAGTCTATGTTTTGGGCCAGTGGTCGTCCATCCGTGGTCCGTCCGCCGTCTTCCGTGGTAAACTTTAACGTTGGCATTTTCTCGGAGACTATTCAAGCCACATTCTTCAAACTTGGCCCAAGGATACTTTGTGATAAGACTTTTCTAAACATACCAATTTGAGTGACTTCTCACAAAGGTCAAGGTCACAGGGATCAGGAAATAGTTTTAAAAAATAGCTATATTTTGACATAATTTTATATTTTAAAAAAAAAATACTATTCACAACTTCAAACCCAAACTTGGTACAGAGATACCTGATGGTAAGACCTATCTATGCATACTATTACTAATTTGGATGACCCATCAGAAAGGTCAAGGGTCACAAGGGCTCAGGAAAATAGGTCTGGAATAGCCATATTTTGACAAAAGATGTTTTTCTCAAATACTATTCACAACTTAAAAGTAAAACCCAAATTTGGTACAGAGATACCTGATGGTAAGACCTATCTATGCATAATAATTTGGATGACCCCTTGGAAGGTCAAGGGTCACAAGAGGCTGGCAAATGTGTGTAAACGCTGATTTTTTATAAAATTGTAGGTATTCCCAAATTTTTGCGAATTTTTCAACCAAATTTGGTACAAAGATAGCTGATGATAAGACCTTCCTATGCATACTAATTTAGTCAACTCATCACAAGGGTCACAGGGGGTGGACAGATGTGTGAAAAATGCTTACATTTTCAGAAAACATGGATTTTGCTGCTGCAGACAGCAAAGGTCTTGTCACAAAGGTCACACATATTTGGTCATACACGTGAGCCATAATGGCTTTGCCATTCTTGTCTTGGAGACTATTCAGGCTGCAGTCTTCAAACTTGGCCCAAGGATACTTTGTGACAAGACTTTTCTATAAAAAAAAACTAGACCAAAAGGGGTTGACTGCCAGTGCTTGTAATTTAGAAAAAACTACCAAGTAAGTAGAAAAAGCACTTGGTGCTTTGACCAAAGTATTTCTATGATCATTGGTCGATAATGCACAATTTTCTCCCCTGAAAAGTACATCTATGATGATCATTGGTCGATAATGCACAATTCTCTCCCCTGACAATGCTTTTCCCTACTTGGTAGTTTCTTTTAAGACCTTTCTAAACATCAGTTTCAACAACTTCCTCAAAGGTCAGTAGGTGGGGGGGGGGGGGGGGGTTGCTTTATGAAACCAGCACAGGAAATAATACCACTTAGCGTCAGCAGACGTTCATTTGTTAATGAGCTGGGGATGTGATGCCCTATTGTGATAATGGATGAAGGACTGAATAATTGATAGGGTGTGTATGATGGGACCAATGTTGCAAGAGGGCCCATCTCAGTGCCAACTTATGATAGATTATATTAAAAATTTTATACAAAAATGCATGAAGTACTGCCAAGTAATTTAACACCACAGCCGCATTTCCCAAATTTCAGAGGTGCCACCTAATGACCATGTACCATTTGCAGGAGATGGATCAGCCATGATAATTCAAGCGTAGTGCCAGATTAGCTTGGTGTTTGGTGGTGCCAAGCTAATCTAGCACTACCCTTGAACTTTGAAGTTGAATTATCATGGTTGATCCATCTCCTGCTTTAGGGTGATGGGGCTGTTGGTAACCCTTTTTGTCACTATGATTCATGCAGGACAAAAAGTGCTATCCACAGACAAAGAGTTATTTGGCTTTGTGCTTTAAAGTTTATAATAATATTAATAATAAAGATGATTTATAAGGCGCCTGTACATGGTAAGATGTTCATGTTGTAGGCGCCGTCCATACGAACAAGCAAAATATTACACAAAAAGTGACAAAACCAAAACCACATGTACACAGTTAGTCTCCAGACTCGAGTTTGCGCTGCCGTGAACCTGTAGTGAGTATGAACATCATGTTATTCAAGGCTGCAGGTCGTCGAATCGTGCGTGCTGACACTGACGGCCATGGGTGTTTGGTTTAGGGCTCCATGGTGGCGATTTCTATCCCGGATGAATGCCATCTGTCTGATGCAAAATCAAAAATATATTTATCCTCGTGAAAGTATGTGGTAACAGTGGAATTAATGTTTATTGATAGGTTCATTTGTCTCTCTGCACATCAGACGGAACAGAGAAGAACCTTCTGCCATACCATATGACGGCAGTTCCCCTGCTCAAGGCTGGCTCTAGCACCACATTGTACTGCCCCCAGCCCTCCACCAAATAACAGCCCTGTCCAAGCCCATGTCAGTATATAAGTTTTAATTTATAACATGGCTTTTAAATTTCTGAGTTTTCAGAAGTGAACCCGCCCGTATATGTGCCTCAGCAGATCCAAGTATGTTCAGTAGTGAACCTGACTCTGTCTTTACCAGAACGAAATGGGAAAAAAGTGTGTTCATTTATGTGGTCATTGATGTACTGTTACTATACTGGAAAAGAAACGGGTGAAACTCACTGCAAACCACCACAATAGGGCATCTCCCTCCCTCCCCCCCTCCCCCCCCCCCCCCCCCTCTCAGCCTGGAAATTAAAATTGTATGAACTGAAAAAGCAAAACTTAGGCACAGATTCTCATGGGTCACGGTCCTGTAACTTGCATGGCAGACTTCTGAGGATCTATGCCTTTTCCCATCTGTAGAAAGGATCACTATCACTGTCCTAGATACACTCACTGATACACACCTCCTGTCTAGAATAAATATAGATCCTTGTGGCACCGGCAGATGTGAAAGCTAATGAAAAACCTCTTGCCTGCCTCTATCATTACGCTGGTCTGTACATGGAAGAAGCTGTGCGAGCTGATTCAGTGACTGCCTGCATAGTGTATTAGACATGTTGACAGCAATTATAAACAAACCGCTCAGCTGGAAAAAGGGGACCCAAACAGAGAATAGCATGAGCTCACATTCCAGCGAATCAAAATGATTAGGTAGAACACTTACTGTACAATTACACCAAAGAACAGAAAATGGCTAAATACATGAACACTGATAATCAAGATGGGAAAAGATTGGGTTTAAGACTGTGTTTAAAACTTCATGGTTCGTGTACTGTATACATCATGTCAGAGCCCTGACGTGATTGGGTTTGCCAGTGAAAGTGCAGAGAGGTGCATTTTGTCTAGTGCATTGTTGAAATCATATTGCTTTATTTTTTTAATATTATTTGATGACAGTGTTGGCATAATTCTCAGCATATTTAAAAAAAATATATTTATTTTAATGCAAATACAGATGGGAAGGTAGGAGCCAGCAAAAGATTCCATTTAGAAATAAATAGAATTGACAAAAAATAGAATTGACAAATAGTGAAATACCGACTTGAGATACCATATTTGTACCCTTTTCATCCTGATACACCCATTCCTTGAAATAAATTAGACTATGATAGTTCAAGGGTGGTGCCAGAATAGCTTGGTGCCTCAGGTGCCAAGCTATTCTGGCACCACCCTTGAACTAAAATGCTTGATCCATATCCAAATCTGTAAAAGTAGCCTTCATAGAACAGTTAGCAATAAACAAAATCAGCCTCAGGATGTAGTGGGTTAAATTAAAATCACCACTGCACTGCCCCCACCCCACACTACCCCCAGCCTGCTTGTTTGATTTTCAGAGGCAAGAGGAAGCATTTTTGTTTACTCCAGACCATTTTCGAGGGTGGACGATGTTTATGGTGTTGTAGTCTTGTACATTACAATTTACAAAGAAAATAACAAACGAAATACGAGTTGTCAAAATAACCTAGCCTGAACACTTGATAAAAATGGGGGTTTACTTCTGGTTTTATCACTTACCATTTATTAAAACCTAAGGCCACATTTCCATATTTTGGAGGCATTGCCTAACAACTATGGACCAGCTGCGGGAGATCCAGAACAAACATGTTAGTTCAAGAGTGGTGTCAGATGAAGCTAATCTAGCACTACCCTTGAATTATCATGGTCGATCCATCTCCTGCTGTAGTGTTGGTGCCAAATGGGTTAACTTAAGTTTAACCCTTTGTCAGTAGGTAGTGCTTTCTGTTGGTGATTACTGCAGGAATCAGCTAGACAGAAAGCACTACTGACAGCCACAGGGTAAACCATTTCTTATGATTAATTGTGCAGCCGGCGGGCTTCATGGAACAAGCAGTGCCATACTCCAGTATAGAGGATGTGCACATTGTGTCTCGCTGGGACGCTGGACAGAAATTCTGCATTCGAATCACAGTCCAGGATGGTTCTTTGCTCCTGCAGGTATTGTATAATGTTAAAACATTTTGACCTACTCCGTCCTGCCATGCTGCAGCAAGAGACGGATTGACCCTTTATAGTTCATGTTTAACCCATTCACTGCGGAGAAAATGTGAACACCACCCAGCTGCAAGAGGTTTAGATCCTCATGAGCACCCGCAACTGCGGGGGCTCATGAGGATCTATGTCTCTTGCTGACACCACTTTGAATCCATGTTCCTGGGACATCTAAAGTTTTCTGGTCTTGAATTAATGAAGTTTGCATCAGCTAGCACTGGAGGGTTTTATTTTTGTATGTCAGTTGCAGTTTTTGTCGCGATGTTTCCAACAGTAATCATCCCACAAAAAACGCTGGTGACACACAAAGGGTTAATGTGGGATGACTTACTTACTTACGCCTGTCACCCCTACCGGGGTATAGGCCGTCGACGAGAGACCTCCAGCAACTCCTGTCCAATGTGAGATGAGCTCATTGCTAATATTGTCAGGCATTACCGGTTACCGCTTATTCCAATTCTAGTTTTAACCCTTTGTTTTCAATTTGTCAGTAGCACTTTTTGTTGTGATGAAATTATTGTGACAGAAAGCGTTACAGACAGCCAAATGGTTAATTTTTGTTGTTGCACACAGTTGTAAAGTCACCCTCTTAACTGAACATATTTTACAGTTGGATCATACCTAGAGTTGAATGCCAGAACCTGGGTAGTGTGTGTTTTCAGAAGGTTGTTGTCTGTTATGTTGAGTGCAATTTACCTGTAGTAGTTGTAGACAAGAGAAATAAATTGATTTTCATTTTTCTTAGGCAAACAACGCTTACCTAAGGGACCAGTGGTTGTATTCAGTTCAGTGGAAGGTATGTACCCGGTATTTTGGTTTTCTTAGGTCGATTCTTGTTTAACTATAGTTTGTCAAATTTAAATAATAAGATGCCACTCTTTCTTTGAATAATGTATTTAACCCCAGGGCCACATTTCCCAAATTCTGGAGTTGTCACCTAATGATTAAGTAACAGTTGAAGGAGGTGGATCGAACGTCATAATTCAAGAGTAATGCCAGATTAGCTTGGCGCCTAATGGCCAATCTTTCCCTTGAATTATCATGGTTAATCCATCTCCTGTTGTAGTGTGTTGGGGCTAAACGGGTTAAACTATTAGTACATTTACTTGCACAGTGCTTTCATGTGTTCAGGAACGCTTTGGAAATAACATGACATACATTGTTTCGAAAGACCTGTTTTGTTTTGTATTTTAACCTGATAAGTTTGATATACATGCATCAAGACTGCTATGGTCAGATATGGGTATTGTAGACTGGTTTCTTTATTAGTTGCGCACTGAGCCCAATTCCGTGAGGTTAAGTCATAGATTGTCCTTCACCTTCACCAAAATACTATCAATGGCCAATAGTTAACTTTTGTTTGTCATTACACGTTAATATTACGTTTTTGTATGTGAATTTTATATGTGTATGACCTTTTCGTTTTCTTCCAGAAACACATGTACAGATATGAAAAGCTCTTAAAAAGTGCTAGAAGACCTGAAGTGTTAGTGAAAGAAATCAAGGTAAGTACTTCTTTAACTGTAATATGTGTTTTTTAATTTCTCAAATAGTAGGCTTCAGAGTAATAACATTGCAGGACTCCGTACACTTTTGCAGGGTGCATATTCAAATCGGCAGTTACCTTTGTGTGTTGCTAGCAGTTTTTGTCGCGATGATTCCAATATGTGACAAAAACCACTACTGACACGCAAAGGGTTGATTTTGTAAGTCTGCATGTGTGTACAGGTCCGTGCACTGTCTTCTTCGTAGCACTGTGCATGTATGTATTAACATTTGAACTGAATGCATGTTTTATATTTTTTTTAAAAAGAGAAGTAAAGTTGGGCTGCTGCTGTTTTGTTATGAATCATGTATATCTCTTGGTCTGGCTGGTTCATTTCCAGTTTCTTATATTACTTTATCAGTGGGTTAGAGTAGCACCAGACATTATTTTTTCTTCCTTTTATTTTCGCATTTATTAATTTGTATATTAGTGGCATAACTATTTTTTATCTGTAGATAACGTCTATTTGGTTTCTTTAATTCATTGTTTTTCTTTCTTTATTGATTTGTTTGTTCGTCCCTTATTGACACACTCTCTGCTCACTGGCCTGACACTTGAAAGGTCTGTGACATAATCTGTGGTTTGTTATTTTCTGTGTTTGGCATTGACTTTAGCATGGCAAGGCTACATACTGTAATGTTGTTTTTCCCCCTGTTGAACTTAACCCTTTGGCTGATGATAGCGATTTTAGTCGTGGTGATTCCTGCAGGAATCATCATGACTAAAATCACTACCTAAAGCCTAAGGGGCAGACCGTGGCGCAGTGGTTAAGGCGCCTGCCACCAGTGCTAAAGGTGCGAGGTTCGATACCGGGTTTTGGCATCAGTCTTTTCTCCTCTAGTAAGTGTCACCGTTAATTCAGGCGGACTGGCTGGGTTCTTTCTCCGGGTACTCCGGATCTTCCTCCACCACGACTTTGGTATAAATTTCAGCCCACTTAATCAAATTTCATATATAAAACGATTTGAATTTCCAAAAACTTCAGTAGCACGCTTGAGCTTGCCCTTAGCACCACGTGAATGTTCTGTGTTTATGTACAGTGTGTGAGTAAATGAGCATGATTCACGTGAGCGTGCTTCTTGGGTTCAGTTCATGGCGGCGTTTTGAGCTGATGCTCAATTGGGATAAAGCGCCTATTTAATGCGCTGATTTATTTATGTATTTAATTGCTCTAAACTATAACTCCAACCCTGAAGTCTGTGGGGGCTTTGGCACATGTGCTACATTACTTACATAAATTGGCAGACCAGCCAATTTGTAAATGTAGAAGCTGTTGCTCCCTACTGTCAGTGAAAGTGTTTGAAAGCAAGTAGTATTTTATAGCACTTGCAATTGTTCGGTAGCTGCATCTTCGTCAACAGCGGGTTGTCATTTTGTCTGCAAACGTCTGTAGGGTGTGGTTTCGCATCACGACATCAACATAAGACTGTATATAAAAGTGGAAATCTTTTCAGAAACAATTTAATCGTGCTTGCCAGCTATTGAACTAACTATATATCCGGCCCGCCGAAAATAGCGCCAGGAGCGTTCACGTTGGGTCAATACATCACGCTCAAGTACTTTATTCCTTGACAAGCCTCATTCATCTGCCAAGAGGCAGAGATTCTCTAGAGCCCCAGCAGTCGTACGGGCTCGTGAGGTTCCCTGCCGCTTGAATGTGGAGTCCTTAGAATCTTACTGACCGTGTTGCCGGTACAGCGGTTTCTCACATGCCTGTAGCGGGATCATCAGGGTTTCAGCATTTAGTCTGGAAGAAGCCTCTGATACCTACCTCTTTCTAGCGTCCACATAAATTTCTTCAGCGGTTTTCACTTCTCTAATGCATACAGATTACTTATCCGCCTGATCACACTTTGTCATCCTTGAGCATTTTTAATTAAAATTAATTAAAGAAAGAATAAAACTCGCTGTTTAGTTTTAGCCTACGCGGTACACCATACACCAGCCTGTACCGAAAGCGCCGGCAAGCCGCTCAGCATCTGCAAGACGGATAGAATCTCATTAGCTTCTGCTGAAGGCGGAGGCTTACAAAAATCTACGTCTCTTGCTGACTCCCGCCGTGTACGCAAGCAGACTCTGAAAGTGACGATTGACGCGCAGTTCCTGGGTCGGCGGGGATGGAGCTACTGGTAAACCTGTCGCGATCACCCCCAAAAAGAAAGTAATCTCTTGCAGATGATTTTGATGTATAGTAATAAAACTTTGGCAGGCTTTGTGTTGTTTTGGGTCCTAATCGCGATCCGTGTATCGACAAACAATTTCAACAACATATAACACATAATTTGATTTATGCTGATCGAATTTGAATTCGCCGCCAGACCGGGTTTTAATGTGCGTAATACAGTGCATGCGGCCTTCATTATTTTTTTTTCCGGAGAAAACGAACCGCCTAACTGAAAGCAACAAAGATCCTCATGAGCCCCCGTAGGTGCAGGGGCTCAGGAGAATAAAAGGCTCTTGCTGATCCCACTTTGTACCTACGTTCCTCGTATGGCTTGAGTTCCTAGGAGTTTAATTACCAAAGATTTCAGACCGCTATTAGTGAAGGGTGAGCACATGAACATTGTTCCAGAGTACATCGCTTTTGGACATTTATTGTTTGAGTGGAATTTTCACGCCAACATGCAAGACAACCGGGTACTGAGTACCTGTTTAAATCCTTTTGGTTGTACTTCCTGCAGATGATTTAAGGATTGACCAGTAGAATTTTAAGGGCCGACCGTAACTAATGATTAGTGGCTTAGTGGCACAGCCAGTCTGATCATCATGCAGTGTTGATAATCTTTCCAGGATATTTTATTTACTTTTCAAAGTACTTTTTCTAATTGCGGTTTCTTTGTCTTTGTTAAATTTATAATGCCAGGGCCGTCAGCCTAGCCGGACTAGGACTAGAGATTATCTGTTACTTACTTACTTACGCCTGTCACCCCTACCTGGGTATAGGCCGTCGACGAGAGACCTCCAGCAACTCCTGTCCTGTGCTTCTCCTTCGATTCTACTCCAGGTGGTTCCCAGTCTCTTGATGTCTGCTTGGAGGTCTCGACGCCAGGAGTTTCTCAGCCTACCTCTTTTCCTCTTTCCCTGGGGGTTCCATGACAATGCCTGCCTAGTGATACTGGAAGCTGGCTTTCTCAGACTGTGACCAATCCATCCCCATCTTCTTTGCCCAATTTCATTCTCTGCTGTTATCTGCTCTGTTCTCTCCCAGAGTCTGACGTTGCTGATCTTCTCTGGCCAGTGGATTTTCAAAATTTTTCTAAGGCAACTGTTCATGAAGGTCTGTACTCTGTTGACTGTGGTTTTTGTCAATCTCCATGTCTCTGCTCCATATAGGAGAACTGCTTTTACATTGGAGTTGAAAATCCGGACTTTGGTGTGTTGTGACAGCTCTCTGGAACTCCACACTTTTTTCAACTGGAGAAAGGCTGCTCTGGCTTTACCGATTCGTGCTCTGACATCTGCATCAGTGCTGCCTTTTTTGTCTATGATGCTCCCGAGATAGGTGAAGGACTCCACCTCCTCCAACGGGGTGCCAGCAAGCAAGACTGGTTCTTCCCTGGTTGCGTTCAGCCTCATTGTCTTTGTTTTCTGTTTGTGAATGGTGAGGCCCACTTGGGACGAGATGTCATCAAGCCTCGTGGTATTGTCCTGCATTTGTTGATGAGTGTGGGACAGTAATGCCAAGTCGTCTGCAAAATCGAGGTCGTCAAGCTGTGTCCACAGTGTCCACTGTATTCCACTTCGTCTGTGCTCTGTGGTCATCTTCATGACCCAGTCTATGGCCAGTAGGAAGAGGAACGGAGACAGCAGACACCCCTGCCTGACACCAGTTCTGACCTGGAGTTCTCTGGTGAACTGCCCTTCGTGGATCACGTGACATGTCATGCCATCATAGCTGCTCTTGATCAGGCGGACGAGCTTTGTGGGTACACCGTAGTGTCGTAGGAGTTTCCACAGAGTCTCTCGGTCCACGCTGTCAAATGCTTTCTCATAATCCACAAAGTTGACGTACAGCGGGGAGCTCCACT
The DNA here is from genome assembly GCA_036245525.1 of Semisulcospira habei. Taxonomy (NCBI): domain Eukaryota; kingdom Metazoa; phylum Mollusca; class Gastropoda; family Semisulcospiridae; genus Semisulcospira; species Semisulcospira habei. The sequence continues at coordinate 170,130,215 of BTPG01000002.1, forward strand.
CCAGAGACTGTTCCACAATGATGCGGAGAGTGGCGATCTGGTCTGTACATGATCGGTTCTTCCTGAATCCTGCTTGCTGGTCTCTCAGCTGGGGGTCAACGGAGCTCTTCATTCTCTCTAGGATGATCCTGTTGAAGACCTTTCCTGGTACTGACAGCAAGGTGATTCCTCTGTAGTTGGAACACTTGCTGAGGTCGCCTTTCTTGGGAAGCTTGATTAGGTACCCCTCCTTCCAGTCAGCTGGCATCACCTCCTCTTCCCAGATCTTTCCAAACAGTGGGTACAGCATCTCAACTGTTGTCTCTAGGTCTGCTTTCAGAGACTCCGCTGGGATGCCATCTGGCCCTGCTGCTTTGCCATTCTTCAAAAATGCCACTGCTTTTCTGATCTCTTCCCGGCTGGGTCTGTCACAGCTGATGGGTAGGTCGGTCTCTGCCGGCTGGATGTCGGGGTGGTCGGGTGGGCTAGGTCTGTTCAGTAACTCTTCAAAATACTCGGCCCATCTGTCGAGTTGGTCTGCTCTGTCTGCAATAGGCTTGCCTTCTTTGTCTTTTACTGGTCTTTCTGTATGGCCATACTTACCCGACAATCTTCTGGTAATGTCGTAGAGCTGTTTCATGTTGCCGCTGCCTGCTGCCTTTTCTGCCTCTGCTGCCAGGCTGTCTGTGTAGGCCCTCTTGTCTGCCCTGATACTCCTCTTCACCTCGCTGTTGGCTTCCGAGTATTCCCCCTGTGCCCTTACTTTGGCTGCTCTCGTGCGACTGTTGTTGACCGCTGCTTTCTTCTGCTTCCTCGCGTCTATCTTCTTCAAGGTCTGTGCCGACAGCCAGTCCTTGTGGTGGTGTTTCCTGAACCCTACAGTGTCTTTGCAGGTTGAGTTCAGTGCCTCTCTAACTGCCTTCCACTGCTGCTCTGTGGTGACCGCCTCCTCTTCATTTACTAGCTCCTGTAGCGCTTGAAACCGGTTGGACAGCACCAGTTTGAACTCTTCTCTAACTCCAGTTTCTCTCAGGAGGCCTACATTATAGCGCTGTCTTCTTGTTGTCTCTGTGCGGCTTTTCTTTAGCTTGAGCTTCATTCTTAAGGTAAGCAGATGGTGGTCTGAGGCGACATCTGCTCCCCTCCTCACTCGAACATCTTGAAGGGATCTTGTAAATTTCTTGCTAATGCAGATATGGTCTATTTGGTTCTCTGTTGTATGGTCAGGTGAGACCCAAGTTGCTTTGTGTATTCTTCTGTGTGGGAAGATGCTGCCTCCAATGACAAGTCGATTTAGAGCACAAAAGTCTACAAACCTCTCCCCGTTCTCACTCATCTCCGAGCCTAGTCCCTGTCTCCCCATCACCTCTTCGTATCCGGTGTTGTCCTCCCCTATTTTGGCATTAAAATCGCCCATGACGATGGTGATGTCTCGCTCCGCACATTTGTCCACGGCACTCTGGAGTCGGTCGTAGAACTCTTGTTTCTCTTCCTCGTCACTGTCATTGGTGGGCGCATAACACTGGATGACGTTCAGCTTGAGCTTTTTCTTGGTTCTAAAGGCTGCTGTGATAATTCTTGGCCCAAGAGGTTCCCAGCCCATCAGCGCTCTCTGTGCCACTGGTGACAGCATGAGTGCTACTCCTTCTGTATGGGGGGCATTCTCCTCTTCATGACCTGAATACAGAATCATCTCCCCACTTAACAGCCTTTTCTGGCCAGACTGCGTCCATCTGGCTTCACTGATGCCTAGCAGGGAAAGGTTGTACTTTTGCATTTCCGCTGCTATCTGGGCGGCCTTGCCGCTCTGGTACATGGTCTTGACGTTCCATGTGCCCATGGTTGTATCCCTGGATAGAGAGAGGCGGCTCGGTCCTGTGGCTTCCGAAGACTTCCGGCTTTCACCACAGGACGTCATAAGTCTTCTAGTAGAAGAACCTTCCTCCTCCAGGAAAGGAATTACTGTTAGTCTTTTCGTCGGCGTTTTTGTAGCTATTTCCTTTTTTGCAGGGTGGGGAAGCTACCCCCACGCCCAACCCCCTTACTAGGAGGACCAGGAGTTTTCTGTCGGGGTCACCTTCCCTTAGACCATGTTGGTTCACGGCACCTTATTTCATTCGGTGCACCCCTCTCACGAGGGACCCCCTATCCACTACCCAGGGGACGCGCCTCAACGCCGTATGGTCCCAGCGCGAGGGATTATCTGTTAGTTTGGCATATATTATCAATGTCATGTTGTAAAATGTACTAAATAATGGTGATGTTAATTTGCGTTGGAAATGCAAGTCTTTTGTTGGAAGTCATACATCAGGGTTATTATGGAAGTAGGAGACAAAATACACACATGTGCGAGATGGTAAAGCCCCTACATTGGAAAAAGTATGGAAGCCCGTAATGGTCATAAGATAATAATCGTGTGGTTTTTTTTTGTGTTTTTTTTTGGTACTTTTTAGTTATAAAGCACAAACTGCCGTAACAAACAGAAATATGACTAAAACATGCAGAGAAGCTACTACAGATGTTAGTAAGAAATAGTGTGTATGCGTGCATGCGTACGTGCGCGCATGCAAGCATGCACGGTGTGTGTGCTGCTGCTGCTGCTCATTGGAACTATGCAAGGTACAGCCTGTACTACCTAAGGTCTATGGAATTGTTCAACACAAGCTGCTACTGACCGGTGATGATCTCATCCCAACAGTCATAAAGGGCATCCCCTGCCCAACAGATGATATGCGGACAACTCATGAAGAACTGACATCATTATTGCCCAGCAAATGATCATGGCAGAGGAGCAAGGGTACACATCTGTCAAGATAGTGTCAGATGACACAGATGTGTTCATTTTGCTCTTACATTATTACCTGTCTTGCAAGATTACTACTGCCCTTGTGATGGCACCAGCTCTCAGAAGACCTCTGTTGACATAGCGGCAAGTGTGAAGAAACACAAGGATATTGTGCATGAACTGCTTGCAGCACATGCCCTTTCAGGCTGTGACACAGTCGCCTATATGTGGGGCATTGGCAAAGGTACAGTCCTAAGGGTGCTTCTCAAAGGGTTTCGTCTTCAAAGCCTGGGGGACCCACATGCCAGTTTCAGTGACATCATCCACCAGGCAACCCATTTAATTGGTGCTTGTTATGGTACAGATGTACAGAGAGCATGTCAAAGATCAGGCACGAAGCATGGCTATTAAGAATGTCCAAGAAGCTGGTGTCCACTCCCAAGCTGAAGTCACTACCACCAACGACAGCAGCCTTCCAAGAGAACGTGAAACGTGGACATTTGCAAGCATGTCTTTGGAAGACTGCTCTCAACCCTGATCCACCATCTCAGTCCAGCTGGCTTTGTGTGGTACAAGGACAATTTAGCGTTGATGCCTATCAGGCTGCCTCCTGGCATCGAAGCCGCACCTGCGGAAGTACTGAGGATGTTAAATGTGGCTGTGGCACAGATGAACCCTGTTCAACAGTACGTTGTGGATGTGCCACAGCACAAATGATATACAGTTGTATACAGTCTTCTGCAGGTGTCATCTCAATGAGAACTGCCAAAACCTGTGGACAAAATGTGCAGCTGTGCAAGAAAATGAAGAGGACGAAGAAGAGGAATGCGAGATGTAACTGACTGTGTCCTTGACCCATAAAAGACTGACATGCTAAGTACTCTTGCAGGTCTAGAAATACTTCTCTATATAGTCACGTCACAAAATATCAGAGACTTTTCCTCTGTTTACATTTTCTGTTCGGATTTTAAAAAGTGTTGCATTATGACTGGTGTAATGGAGAGCCCATGTTCCATTTAAATCATAATTTTCGGTAGCCATCAAGGATGCCATATGGGATAATGTACACCCAATCAAATGTTAGAACTATTTTGTGTTTCACTCGCTACAACTGTTATACTTCTTGCTGTTTTCAACAAAAATGAGCATTCTGTCTGGTACAGAACATATAATATTATTAGGGTCAGTTTTTAAAATATACAGGTTGCCATATTGAGAGATATCTTGAATAATCAGCATCTAATTACAGGTCATCATTAATAATATATGTTTTAACTCGTGCAATATATCATATAAATCATATATCCTGGTTTCTGTCACAAAATGAGCGCTCTGTTTGGCGTAGAACATGTTTCACGTCATTTTTAATGTTTTGGTGGCCATCTTGGTGGCCATCTTGAAATGTATGTAAAGAAACATCGGAATTATACTTATTCATTTCAATGTCACCTAAATCATATTTCTTGTTTATTTCATTAAAATATAGCCCTCTGTGTTGCATGGAACATGTTTTATGGCATTTGTTATAGTTTGGCAGCCATCTTGGTGGCCATCTTGAACATATAAAAATGCTCAACAGTGACAGAGTGTCATCAGTTGGATCTGTAATCTATGGGTACCAAAGAGTTGAAAACCCCTCAGAACAATTATAAGGTACATTTTTTTTTAGATTATACTAAAAATCACTAAATGGCAACCAGACTAATTAGAGTGGGACTGCTGAGCAGAATTTCTTTGTCTGGGTGATCATGGCCGCATTTCCCCAAATTGTGGAGGTGCCACTTAACGACCACGTACCAGTGGCAGGAGATGGATTTACCATGATAATTCAGGGGTCGTGCCAGATCAGCTGATATGGCGCTACCCATAAATTATCATGGTCGATCTATTCCTGCTGTTGTGCGTCCAGGCTAAATGGGTGAAAACGGTCAGGTTTCTGTGTGTTCAATGAGGGCAAACAATTAATACTGCAAATCTTAGCCAGTTCCAAAATGGGGAACAAAGAAAGAGCACAATTTAGTCACACTTTGCGAACTTGATGGTTCATCCACTAATCCAGTGTTTATTTGAAAAAACTATTAACCCTTATCATTTGGAATACACCAGTGTGTGAAATAAGTTTGATTAAAATAGTTCAAGGGTAGTGCCAGAATAACTTGGTGCCTCTAGGCGCCAAGCTATTTTGGCACCACCCTAGTTCCCAGGGTCACCCTGGTCAGCCCCACAGGGTGAGTTTTTCTCTCTATTCTGGGGCATGTGTTTCTGTCTACCCTTTGTCCATTCACCTGTATTTGCCTTTTTAAAACTCTCCCTACTGTCTGCACTGCCTGTAGCTCTTGATATTGGATGTGTGTTGCTAAATGGTCTTAGCTTTATTTAGGCCCCATGTGTTAGGTTTATTTAACGTATTTGACCGGATGGCGACATACATTCAATGTTCTGTTTATTTTTTTTTTTTTCACAAGCAGTGCAGGCACGTCCTGAAAAAGCCTTGTTGCTGTCGGGACGTTAAGCAATGTACAATCAATTCAACTAAAGCCATTGGTTTATATCCTTTTCTGTAAGAACTATAATGTAGCTTGCATATATATGGAAGTGTACAAATTTGAAGCTTTTTGCCCCAGTATTATATGGGTTAAAATAGTTTAGTGTCTTGCTTGAAATTTTGTTGAATGACTGTTGTAAGTATTCCAAGACTGAAGAAAAAGAAAGGATTCACAGAAGGTGACGAAGCCTGCTGCCTTCATGATCTGTTTGCATGTTTCACAAAAGTAATGCTATGCAAGGATAACAAGTGATATTTCTGCATCACTCACATATGTTCCTCGTATTCACTGTGTGATGTAAAAAACAATTTCATGTAATGAAATGATGAGATGCTGCAGCATCTTAATAAGTGACTTAAGCTCATTGATGCTGCTGCACGGTGGCGAATCACAATTCGGCCTAAACTTGGCATTCTCAGTGTTTTAGTTGATCCCTGTCCATGCACTTTATCTTGGGTCCTCGCCATATGCTACATGCCACGGGTATTCGTTTTCATCTGGTTTATCGCACAGCAGTATTAGTGGTTTACTGTGCTTAGCGTGTCCGGATTCTATTGTTTTCTGTGTCATCCAAAACCAAGTTTAGGAGCGATATACTTGCGGCCTGTCGTGTAGCGCGAACACCGAAGCCTATGCACACGAACAGCTATCACCTAAGACACCGAGAATACGGACTTTTCCCCCTTATGTGAGCAGCGACAATGCACGGTAGCAGGAGAATACAATTTTAGCTAAGTTGACCATTATACTTTTTTTATGTGTAAAGCAGATGTAGAGAATGTAGTGCTCACTAAGTGATGAAGTCCTTATCGCATCAGATTTATGATGGACCGCTGTAGAGATCGACATTTTTACTTAGACACGTGGTCGCTTTCTTGAATATTGAATTGGGCGATATTTTCAGGGGGAGTAAAGCTCGAGGCTGCTGGCATGGCATGGTATTGCTTTTCTTTAGTGCTTCTAGACTCCACAGGCACCCATAGGTTACACATTGTTTAGTTCTTTGTTTTTACACTAAATTTTGGAGTAGTGCATTGTGCTTGCATGAAATCCATCATGGCAGCGGAGTTTCGCTGCCATGGTGAATTTTGTGCATGCACAACGCAGTTTAATGTAAAAGTCAGGTTGCTGCTAAAATTTGAACACTTTACCACACACCTCTCTGTTTGTATTCCTTTAACCCATTTAGCCCTGGGACGCTGCAGCAGGAGATGGATTGATCATGATAATTCAAGGGTAGTGCCACATGAGCTTGGCGCCTTCAGGCGCCAAGATCATCTGGCACTACCCTTGAATTATCATGATCAATCCATCTCCTGCAACTGGTACATAGTCGTTAGACAACGCTTCCACAAGTTAGGAAATGCATCCGTGGGGTTAGGAGGGTTAAATCAGGAGAAAAAATTTCCTGTGAACCAGTCAAAAGTCATGTCCATTTTGACAAAAGCAATATTTCATTGTTAGACAATGAAAATCTTGTTTTTCTCAGAAATGGACACATTGGCTTTTGCCTTGTGACGACAGACACAGAATTAATTGCTTCTTCCTATGAGTTCCTGAGAGGTTTAAAAGGGTAGCTCTTGTAATGGACAGCATGCCTGATGGTGTTAACCCACTTGTGCATGCAGCCACCGATATGCAGTACCGGTGGCGGCAGCCACACAGGAGTTGACCCGTTGCATGTCCATAGCGTTTTTTTTGTTGCGATGATTGTATAGTCACAAACCAGAATAGGTGAGGCTAGCACTGGCAGAATTGTATGCATACCAAGGGGAACGACTCAGCGCTGGACAGACAAACAGATTCCCTGCCCCCACCTATCAGGCACCCAATCGCCAGCCCACAGACAAATATGCAGGTATAAGACAAGACGATCATCTGCATCTTCAAAAAAGATGCTATGCTATTTTTAAAGGATACGGACTTCCAGCTCTTGCTGATTTCGTCCAGGGGGGGTGGGCCGGGGGTTGAGGGGGGGGGAGGGGGGGGGGGAGTTATGTTCTGACTGGTTGTCGCTGATGTCCACACATCGCTTTTGATCTACCTCTCGTCATGTCTGTAGTTTGGTTAGATGTATCGGATTAGTGGGTGCTTATTAAGCAGGTGTATTGTGTATTTGGTGGCGGTGGACCATGTTTTAGGGTCGGGGTTTAGGAGGTCTTCTACGGTGAGAGGTGCGTTGAGTTTATCTGCTACTAGGGTTCTGGTTTGGGCTATGCTTGGGCAGTCTAGCAGTATGTGTTCCATCGTGAGTAGGTGGCCGCATGTGCGTGCACATTATTGGGTTGGGGTGGACTAGGTATCTCTCGCCCCCTAATCGGATCCTTGTTAGTCGTGACTGGTCTCTCCTCTTACCTATTAGGAGAGTGGGTGTATTGTTCAGTACCCTTGTGAGATTTTTGCGTCTTCCTTTTTTGTTCTGGTGGAATTCTTTTTTCCATAGTTTTTGGAAGGCGGGCCGGAGAGCATTTGACCGTTCATTTGCTGAAAGTGGTAGGTTGAAGAAGGTCGATTCTTGGTCGAGGCCTTTCTTCGCTACCCTGTCTGCTCGTTCGTTGCCTGGGATTCCCACATGGGAGGGGACCCACATAAATTTGACTGTTTGGCCGCGTTCTGAGAGTTTGGCTGCTCTTAGTCTGACCAGGTATGATAGATCTACTCTGAACGAGTCTAGGTTCTGAATCGCTTGTATTGCCGATAAGGAGTCCGTCACTATGAGTAAGTGTTTGGCTTTTTGAAGGTCGGCTCTTATTACTTTGATGGCTCCAAGGATGGCCGTGAGTTCTGCTGTGAAAACTGATGTGTGGTCAAAAAAGATGCATCAGGTCTCTTATATAACCCATGTCTTTCTCCGGAACTTAGGGAGTAGGCAGGAGAAACATACATACACAAACATGAAGGTGCACTACTATATGTGGTCGGGTAAATACCCTGATTTCCCACAGTAGATGCACAGAACATTACACAACAATGTAACCTCGAGTTATAGATACTATACTCACAAACCAGAATAGTTGAGGCTAGCGCTGGCAGAATTGTATGCATACCAAGGGGAACGACTCGGCGCTGGACAGACAAACAGTTAGATCCCCTGCCCCCACCTATCAGGCACCCAATCGCCAGCCCACAGAGAAATACGCAGGTATCAGACAAGACGATCATCTGCAACTTCATAAAAGATGCATCAGGTCTCTTATATAAGTATAACCCATGTCTTTCTCCGGAACTTAGGGAGTAGGCAGGAGAAACATACATACACAAACATGAAGGTGCACTACTATATGTGGTCGGGTAAATACCCTGATTTCCCACAGTAGATGCACAGAACATTCAACAATATAACGATACAAATTTGCCTCGAGTTATAGATGCTATACTCACAAACCAGAATAGGTGAGGCTAGCGCTGGCAGAATTGTATGCATACCAAGGGGAACAACTCAGCGCTGGACAGACAAACAGATCCCCTGCCCCCACCTATCAGGCACCCAATCGCCAGCCCACAGAGAAATACGCAGGTATAAGACAAGACGATCATCTGCATCTTAAAAAAAAGATGCATCAGGTCTCTTATATAACCCATGTCTTTCTCCGGAACTTAGGGAGTAGGCAGGAGAAACATACATTCACAAACATGAAGGTGCACTACTATATGTGGTCAGGTAAATACACTGATTGTATAGGAATCATCGTGACAAAAACTGCTACGACATACAAAGGGTTAATGGTATAGCTGGAGCTGAGCACCGCGATACATATAGTGAGTGTAACCAGCAATAATGAGGCCCATTATGTGGAACATTACAAACAGTTCCCATAATTTGCACCATCAGCACCAGATCAATAAACAGTTGCCACAATACACCTGATGGATTGCACTGGCACAGGATTAATTAGAGCAATTTCTGCCAGCAAGAGGCATAGATGTTTATGTGACCCTGCATTTGCAGGAGCACATGAGAATCTGTAATCTTGCTGACGGCAGGGCCTCGTCTGTCAGCGCCCAACAATTTAGACTGCATTATTCACATTGTGCATTGTACACAGGTTAACCCATTTAACCCCGTGGCCGCATTCTCAGATTTGGGAGGTGTCACCTAACGACTGTACCAGTTGCAGGAGATAGATCAACCATGATAATTCTTGGGTAGTGCCAGATGAGCTTGGCGCCTGATGGCGCAAAGCTCATCTGGCACTACCCTTGAATTATCATAGTCGATCCATCTCCTGCTGTAGTGTGTCGGGGCTAAATGGGTTAATCAGTGAAAGCATCCAATTGAAAACCCAGACCTTTCTCAGATGTCTGTACCGAAAGAGATTCTGCCTTATATTGGTGCCTGCTTTTATGATGGAGCAGATCTGTAAGTGTTGCTGCCCTTTCCTGTCTTTAGCATCCCCTCTCAGACAGTAGTTTGATGCTACGCCCACTGCCATGTCCCTGTTGTTCTTTACCCCAGTTGTAAAACTGAAATTAATTTGACCACATGTTTACAAGTACATGTGCTGGCATCATCGATCACAGCTGCCTTTCCTGGAAGTGTATCTAATCACGTGGCATGTGCCAGTCGAACATGTCACATTTTGTAATGTGACACTGCCGGATTTTGTCAGATGTCTTTGTCAACTAGTCATGTCTAAGGCTCGCATGTGGTTGTGCACTTGAAAATGTCATACAGCATAAGGAAATAAGTTTTATACAATTTGCACACTTTTCCCGACCATTTGTTAGAAGGCTGTTTCAGTTCATGTGTTGTGATATGGGTTGTGCGGTCTCTGCCGTACTTTGACTGTTTTGTTGCAATGCCACATGACGATCAATTACTAAGATGAGTTAAAGTAACAGCACAGCACCACTTCAAAGAGAAAAGATTGTGTTGATTCTGAAGTTAAAAACCTTTCAAAAAGTTGTCGTATGAATAAACTAAATTATGCCTGATCTCCCTTTAAACACGCGCCTTCTCAGAGTCCCGCTCTGCAAATACAAAACCAGAGGTGACCGTTGTTTTGCGCACATTGGACCTGTTGTCTGGAACTCTCTACCCATAGACATTAGACATTCTCCCTCATTCACTGCTTTAAATCTGCCCTTAAAGAACACCTGTTCAATACCCTAATGTAGCTCAGTTCTTCGTGATTATGTACCTGTGTCTGTCTGTGTGTGTGCATGTGTATTGCAGAATCCTTTGTTTCTCTGGCTTTATTACCCCCTCCACTCCCACTCTTTATTTGTAAAGCGCTTAGAGCTTATTTTAGGATAAGCACTATTTAAGTAGCCATTATTATTATTATTATTATTAAACACAAAATAAATCCCGAGTGCTCAGTTTGACTGATAAAATGTGAGCTTTAGCGAGCATTTTATCGGTGGAACTGAGCACTTCTGATTTATTTTATGAAATTAGACATCAGGCATAATTTAATCTCTATGTAACATTTCATAGATTGTGTTTTTGTCATTGACGCACTGTTACTAGCTTCATGCACTCAAGAGTACAATTAATTGTTGCGATATGTGCACTGTTGTCTTCTCTTTTTATTTTAAATAAAGCAGTACATCAGCTGTTGACATACACAAAGTTGATACAGAAAGACTTATGACCCTGTGAAAGGTTGGGGTGCGTTGGAGAAATATTAATTGGATGATGCTGGACTGTTGAACAATGAGTAACATACACCGAGGGAAAGCCTTGAAGGAGCTACTCTGTGCCGAGAAAATCTGAACATCACTCAACTGCAAGAGGTATAGATCCTCATGAGCCTCCGCAGTTGTGGGGGCTCACGATTATCTATGCCTCATGCTGACACCACTTTGAATCCATGTTCCTATGAAAGCTCTCAACTGGCACTGAACGAGTGATTAAAATATACAGCCTTAACCCCCTGGTGGCAACATTCACAAGGTGGCTGTTTGTTCTGTAAAGAAGAGATTTCGGCCCTTGTGTACTTGCGTGGAATGTATAACGAGGAGTTGCAGTGTCACATTGCAAGTACACCTTGTTTTCCTTCCTGTATGTGCAGATTATTCTAATTGTTTTCCTTCCTGTTTCTGTTTCAGAACATGATAGATGTATCGCTCACCACCCCAATTCAGGATGCATCTGTGTACCAGTTTCCTTTGGATTTGGTATCAGAACTCTTGCAACAAGTGAGGCGGCCTAAAAGATTTTTTAAATTTTTTTGTGTGATGGTATAAGTTAACCATTTTGCTGTTCTAGCGGTTTTAGTCAAGATTCCCACAGGAATCATTGCGGATAATACTGCTACTGATAGACAAAGGGTTAACCCTTTTAGGCCCTAGGTCCTATTTCTCAAATTTTAGAGGTGTTGCCTAATGACTATGTACTAGTTGCAGGAGATTGATTGTCCATGATAATTCAAGGGTAGTGCCAGATTAGCTTGGCGCCTTCAGGCACCAAGCTAATCTCTCACTACCCTTGAATTATCATGGTCAATCAATCTCCTGCTGTAGGGACTCGGGGCTAAATGGGTTAAGCTGTTTTTTTTTTCTCTCTTTTCAGCCTTTTCACACATTCACATAACATGCACCTTTTTCGCGCATAAGTGCTACTTACTATACATGTGCAATGAACGATAAAAATAAAGTGTAATTTATTGTTGTATATAGAGAAAACTACAAACTATATATCTATATCTGCATGCAACCCTGTTTTATTACCTCAGCCTCATTTACACTCCCTCACTTTCCAGCGCTAGAAAAATTAACAAAAAAGATGTGACAACTAAGCCTTGCAGTTTATAAATTTGAGGACTTGCTTGTATTTGGGTTTATTGATTTTTTTTTTTTTTTTTTAAACGGTGCAAGTCAGCATGTGTACTTGGTGAACTTTGACCGGTGTGTACTTGAAAGACATGTCGTGTGTATGCTGGTCTTCTTAAAATCAAGTACATGTATTCAGTTTTGACCATAGCTTTGCGCGGGTCTGTGATTTTGGACTGTAACTAGTGTAAGGTCCAAAATCACAGACCCGCACAAAGCTATGGTCCAGAATGCAAGTTTAACACATCTTTACGCTGTCTACTTCAGAACGCCGATGTCATCTCAAAAGCAGCCCATGAAAACATCATTGTTGCTCTTGCTCCGTTATTGGAGAACAATCATCCTACTCAGGAAATCTGTGACTTTTTCAGCAAGGTCAGTGTTTTTGGTTATATTTTCTTCTACTTTTCTAATTTAACTACGGGCAGCTTGTTCATTAATTTATCCAATTCTTCTTGTTTAACTTGTCTCAAGGACAGATGGTATGGGACCAGTGAATGTAAATGTAGGGACGACTTGCGCAGTCAAAATCAGATCATCGAAGATGCCGTTTTCTTGTGCCCATAAGCCATGGTGGCTTTTACTTTTTTGTTGTTTTCATTCTTGCTCAATAGATTCAAACAGAAGTATGAGTGTGCACTGTTTTTATTGAGACTGGTCACTTTTTAACCTCCTTTATGCATGCAGCCTGTGGTACTGCTTACAGAACCAGTGGCTGCACGCACAAAGGGGTTAACTCATTTAACACCAAGACCACTTGTCCCAAATTTTAGAGGTTTCACCAAATAAACATGTACCAGTTGCTGGAGATAACGTGACCATGATAATTCAAGGGTAGTGCCAAATTAGCTTGGCGCCTAATTTGGCACTACCCTTGATATATCATGGTCGATTCATTTCTTTCTGTAGGATGTCGGGACTAAATGGTTGATGCAAAATCATGACAGTACATATTTTTGCCACGCACACTGCCTACATTGTTGTATTTTATTTCCTGTTTAGCATTGCAAGAACAGTCCGCGGTCCAGCATTGTGATAGAACTCTTCACCCCAGTCGTGCAAAGGATACTTAAACACAATATGGTGCGTTTTCCACCTTCATTTTTGTTCATCGAACAATACATCCTCGCACCAACCCCCCCTCCTCCCCCACCAAAAAAAAAAATCCCATCCTACACCCCAACGCTTTCATGTCTTGCTGTCGGTGCGACTGTTGGTCTGTTGTCTGGGCTTGTCTTTGTCGTCTTGTTTACCATTTGACCTGTTTCCGTTTTAGTCGCAATGATTCCTGCTTCCTGCAAAAATCATCGCCACTAAAATTGCAATGGACCCCCAAAGGATTAAATGGTGTACTCTACAAAGGCTTTGTTATACATTGAATGCCTTATACAGTACATGTTCAGTCATTTAAGTTTTTTTATATACACAAGTAAAAGCAAGAATTGTTCTAATACTTTTATGCATGAAATGTTAGAGCACTTTGAACATACTGCAGATTTTACCTGGGAAAACTGAACTCTAACCAATTACATCCTAAGGCTGATTTTGTAAAATTTGATTATTGTCCTGTGAAGGCTACATTACAGATAGATCAACTGTATTAGTTCAAGCTGTTCTGGCACCACCCTTGGACTATCAGTCAAATGTATTTCAAGCAATTGGCGTATCAGGGGGAAAAGGGTTAAATGAATCCAACTCTCCCTTTCCCATCACATATAAACAAGAGCTTCTGTGACAGCAAAGTAATTTGGACATTTGCCATGATGAGTTTTGTCACCTTTGAAAAAAGGAGAGTTGGATTCAGAGATAAAATTCATTATTTTCTGCATGCTTTGATTAGTACTTTACTAGCCCTTTAGTGTCAGTAGTGGTTGAATTCATTCCTGGTGACTAACACCGCTTCTGACACCCAAAGGGTTAAAAGACATTTACTAGTCTTAACAACATGCTTATGATCCACTGGTTGTGCATGTAGGCTTTATCTCGTGAGGTTTTGTTTTTATTTTGCTCAGGACTTTGGTAAGTACCCGCGAATGAGGACATTCGTTCAGGAATACCTTCAGGCGCTCAACTGTCAGAATGATGGCACACGTGTTGTACAGACTTTCATCAAAAAGTAAGTAATACACAACTTTCTTTGCTTGAAATGTGGGGAAAATATTTGAAATGGGGAGGGGAGGTGGGGGGGGGGGGGGGGGGGGAAGGTGTTATGCTTTCTCTTCATGTGAAATGAAATTATTGTATATTATAGTCTCAATCTTTTTTTTGTACCAGGATGTAGCTTGAGTCATTCTAGATGTTTTGATTTGCTGTACCATTCTCTTCAGAATTCACTTCTGCCTAGGGAGTACACCCTTAACACATTCTACCCCAGGACCAAAATCCCTAAATTTTGAAGTTGCCCTCTGCAGGACTGTATCACAGTTCTAGAGACACATCCAGCATGATAGTTTAAGGGTGGTGCCAGAATAGTTTGGCGCCTATGGGCGCCAAGCTATTCTGGCACCACCCTTGAACTATCATGCTCGATCCATGTCTTGCTGTGGTGTGTCGGGGCTGAATGAGTTAATATAGGTCAGCCTCACTATATCGCGGACCATAAAGTCAGACTGCATTACTTGAGATTGCAGTATTGTAATGCTAAATTTACATTGACTGGTGAAGATAAATCGCTTCGTAAACAAAAGGCCCTCAGGCTGACATCGGCCTTAGCTGGCCCGCGCGTGGCCGTAAGCTAAAACTAACGTCAGCCTGAGGACCGTTTGCTCATTGAGCATCCCTGTGTGAGGCAAGAGACTGAATGTCAATTAGAACATATTATGTTTTCATTGCAGTGATAATTATTAATATTATGCAGAAATGTGCATATCTGACCCTCTAAAGCCACCTCTGACGTTCTAGTGTTCCGAGCTCTGCGTCAGACTGACGTAAAGAATTTACTTTGACGCACTAAGCTTTATCTTTACGCACTGAAAAACGCACCAGTGCGTCATCGTGAACACGTTTCACAGCCGCGCGTGCCAAGCAGAACAAAGCTTTTGTGAGAGTGCCGAATGCCAACGCAGCAACAATACCGCAGGCGCAGCAACAGAAATTTAACAGATAGAACTCTTCCGCGGCGGAGCCGAAGTCAAGTGGCTATCGGCATTTACTGTGGCAAAAGCATGGCTGGACTCATGAAATTCGGATTCTTGAGCTCAAAATCACAGCTTTCTTCTAAACAGTCTAAAGTGCCTACAAGCATATCCAATAGTGAAAAAAAGACCACGCGTTTTTTCCAGCACGACTGGCCGCTCAGACGATTTAAATGTGTGTGTGTTACAACGTATGTGATCATCTAAGACTTCATCATTTCTCAGTGACCCTTTAGTTCCCAGGGTCACCCTGGTCAGCCCCACAGCGTGGGTTTTCCCCTCTATTCAGGGTCATGTGTTTCTGTCTACCCTTAGTCCGTTCACCTGTATTTTTCCTTTTTTTAAACTCTCTTTACTGTCTGCGCTTCCTGTAGCTCTTGACTGATATTGGATGTGTGTTGCTAAATGGTCTTAGGTTTATTTAGTGTATTAGTAACTATTAGACTGGCTGGCGACGTACATTCAATATTCTGTTTACTTTTTATTTCACAAGCAGTGTGGCATGTCCTGAGAAAGTCTTCTTGCTGTCGAACGTTAAGCTATGTACAACCAACCATTTCTGTGACCCCCTGGGAAATCCTGCTGACCCTCTGACAACTGTAAACTTAATCTGCCGTGCTAGATCTGACCCCCTATATTTAAGAAACAAATTAACACTGCATTGTTGTTTAGTTCATTGTAAAAGTGGTGTGTTCGGGTATTGTGTTTTGTTTGTTATGTGCATGTCATTGTATTTTTATTTTTGTGCACAGATTGTAAAGCGCTTAGAGCTTTTGATTAAGATTAAGCGCTATATAAATACTCATTATTATTATTAAGAGACCCTGAGCGTGTTATATCAGATACTACAGTTACACTGGAGCACGTAATATTGAGGTTGACCTGTAGCCTTAGTTGGAAAGTAAGACACCAGTACATTTACGTTGGCTCCTGAATTGTGCCAGGCCACTTTGACCACGCCGCTAACTTGCTGCCATGCAAGAGCTCTAATGAAGCGTTTGTTGATTGTAATAACCCATCACGGACCGGTGCATTTATGTCCGGGTTTCAGCCTGGAATAGCACCCTCGGTCTGAGTCTGAGAATGCAAAATTCGCAAAACTCTGCCAGCTGAGGCACAGATTCTCATGAGCCCCTGTAGCCTTCATTCTATTTCATCCCATCAGCTAAAGGCACAGGTTCTGTGCCAGTAGCCAGTTGCACGAGTGAGCTTTGTCCTATGTTAGCCACTAAGCAAGGTGCTCTGTTCTAGCAGAGCACCTTGCTTAGTGGCTGGCGCAGGACTATGCACGCTTATGCAACCGGCCCCTGCAGCCATCATTCCACTCTGACGGCAAGAGGCACAGATAGATGGTCATTAGCCCCTGCAGCATGCAGAGGCTGATGAGATCCTGTGCTTTTTTCTCTGGGAATGGACTAGATGAGCAAAAGGCCTAGTTTTCTCATATTTCCTGCAGTCTGCACGGGCGCGTGAGACCCTATGCCTTTTTGCAGATGGGATGGGGCTGGGGGAGCAACTCTGGTGTCCACTGGCTCATTTGGGTGGATTGGCTAGCCAAGTGGACATGCTGCCAACTCAGCTGGCACAGTATCCACTTGAGTGCGTGATTTCTGAAGTAGTACACTGTGTATGGGCATAGTATTTGTATTTATGGCCAAATGGTGTTGTAAACTTTTCCAAGTGAACTGTGCACTTGTTAAAACCATGAGCCATATTTACGACAACTAAAAAAATTCTTCTCTGAAGACAACATTAAAGTTTAGGAGATGGGGTAGTTCAAGGGCAGTGCCAGAAAAGCTTAGCGCCTCTATGCACCAAGTTATTCTCGAACTATTATAGTCAGTCAGTCCCCAGTTGCTGTATCAGGGCTCAGCGGGTTAACCCATTTAGCCCCAAAGCACTACAGGTGGAGATGGATAAACTATGATAATGCAAGGGTAGCGCCAGATTAGCTTAGCACCATCAGGAGTCAAGCTAATATGGCGCTTCCATTGAATTATGGTCGACCCATCTCCTGCAACTAGTACATAGTTGTTACATGACACCTCCAGAATTGTGGAAATGCGGCCATAGGGTTAAGTGGGTTAATGTATGCCAGGGGTTAAACAAAGAAAGCCTGAGCTGTTTTTCTTAGTGCAGTCAACCCATTTAACCTCACGGCGCCGCATTTCCCAAATTTTGGTGGTGTCACCTAACAACTGTACATCAGGCACCAAGCTAATCTGGCACCACCCTTAAATTACCAAGATCGATCTATCTCTTGCTGTAGTGCAGTGGGGCTACATGGGTTTATCAATCTGAGTGAAGTCACCTTCATTATTTCCTTGTTTCATGACAACTTTCCCACTCACTTTGTCCTCCCCTTGCTGCCTAGTGTTTGTGTGAAGTTATTCATGTTTATGGCCTGATCCTGATTTAGAAACAAGTGCTGAAGATTTAGTTAGAAACGATTAGGGTAGCTAGTTTTGTTCTCCCCTACCACATTTTTGTCAGTTAAAAAAAAACACACCACTTTTTAACCATTTGGTTGTTGGTAGCGGTTTTAGTCGTGATAATTCCTGCAGGCATCATTGTGACAAAAACTGCTACCAACAGTCAAAGATTTAAATCTTGCAATTAAACTTGATAGACCTTTTCTCACAACTACTTATCACGATTCTGATTAACTCTTTCATGTCAGTAGCAGCTTTTTTCGGGATGATTCCTGTAGGAATCATCACGACTAAAACTGATACCGACATGCAAAGGGTTAACATGGCACTGGCTGAAAAGCAGAGATTGATTTTTTTATGTTGAAACCTATTAGATAAAATCAGACGAAATCAGACGTAGGTCCAAAACTGTGCCTGTTTTGATGCTAATTGGATTAAAAACACCGAAAAACATGCCATTTATACACCTTTGTCCAGCCTTTTACCCCTTATCATTCGGAATACACCAGTGTGCGAGATAAGTTGGACTAAAATAGTTCAAGGGTAGTGCCAGAATAGCTTGACGCCTCTAGGCGCCAAGCTATTTTGGCATGACCCTTGAACTAAAGCCATTGGCCCATATCCGTATCTGTAAGTATTATAATGTAGCCTGCGTATGGCAGTGTACAAATTTGACGCTTTTAGCCTCAGTATGATATGGGTTAATCCACAGATTGCATCAAAAGACATGCAGTTTTTTACCATCTTCTGTTTTCTGAAAACAGTGTCAGTCCTTCAGCCAGCCTGTTCCACCTGCAAGAGGAATAAATCCTCACGAGCCCCTGCATCCTGAGAATTTATGTCTCTTGCTGGCCATATATCATGGGACATAGTTCGTGGACCGTTTTCAGTCCTTTCATTTTTTTGTACAGTCGCCCTTGCAGTCATTTCCCAGGTGCTGACAGATCTTACTCTTCCTTTGAACTGTTATGCTTGCTCATATACACCACGCTAATCAGGTGCTTTGTATAGGCCATTTGACATCGGGACACGCATTGTTTTCCAAATATCTCTGCAAAGAAACCTTTTTCTGTACCATTTTAAGAACAAATATCATTTAGTTCCAATTGACCCAAAACAGGTTACTTTTACTTATGGCAACACCAATGACTTGTTGATTTTTGGCTCTCGTGCGAAGCAAAAGTGAGTCTATGCTCTGGCCCAGTGGTCGTCCGTCTGCCGTCTTCTGTGGTAAACTTTAACGTTGGCATTTTCTCGGAGACTATTAAGGCAGTCTTCAAACTTGGCCCAAGGATACTTTGTGGCAACATTTTTCTAAACAAACCCAATTTGAGTGACCTCTCACAAAGGTCAAGGATCACAAAAGCTCAAGAAATCGGGTCAGAAATAGGCACATTTTGACAAAAGATGTTTTTACTCAAATGAAATATTCAAAAGTTCTTCAAACTTGAACTTGCTGCAGAGATACCTGATGGTAAGACCTATCTATGCATACTAATTTGGATGACCCCTCCGAAAAGTAAAGTGTCACAAGAGGTCAGCAAATGTGTAAAATACCAGATCATGATAGAATTGTAGTTATTTTCAACTGTTTTGCAAACCTTTCAATCCAATTTGGCACAAAGGTAGCTGATGATGATAAGACCTTCAAATGTATGCTAATTTAGTCAACTCATCACAAAGGTCAACGGTCACAGGGTTTGACCTATGTGTGAAAACTGATTCAATTTTGAGAAAAAATGGATTTTGCAGGTGCAGAAGCCATCCCTTTACTTATTGTCACATAGGTCATACATGTAGATCGGTCATACATGTGAGCCATAAGGGCTTTGCCTTTCTTGTTCTATATAGTCGTATAAGTTTGGTGAATGGTGAAAACACAAAACAAGCCATTTTCAATACCCTGATAGAGCCCTGAGGGGAAACAGCCAGATTTCAATATTAAAGTCAAGCATGCAGAATTAAGGTTTAAAAACTGTGTCAGATTACCCATTCACGTAAAAGTGGACCTTTCTTCTACTGAGCTGAATATATCTGGGCACATTTAAGGATGAAAAATCAGTAATTTCATGAAAAAAAAAATCAGAATTTTTATTACTGTACAGCAAAACTGATAAATTGTTTGAGTTTCTTGAAAGTAAATCGTATGAGGTTAACTGGCACTGAAGGATATTTTTTCTAAGATTGGTATAGAAAAGTGGTTCCTTGCGAAGACATTTGTGAAAAATGGTGTACACTCCGAAGTTGGAGGACTTGTATCGCCATGCTCACTTCTAGGGACCAAGCTGATTAGGTGCTTCTTTGTACATGGGCTGTACTTCTGTGTGCAGCATGCATGGTCCAGCGAGCACCTGTCCTCACCCGCGAGTGTTGCCCAATTTGGTGGCTGTGTGTCTGGCTGCCATCTACAACCTGTATGAAGAGAAGAAAACGTCAGTTCTGCTTTACATTTTATTCAATAATAATTTTTTTTAAAGTATTGTTGTTGTTAAGGAGAATTTCCCAGGCTCAGTGGTATTGGTACAAGGAACAAAGGGTGTGTCACTAGTGTGTGTCTGTGTCTTGCCTATCAGTTGAACTCAGGATTAACCCCTTTGCGGAAGGTGATCACAAAGTTTGCGCCTGAAACCTATTGCAGGCTGACTGACTTTTGCATGAAGAACAGGGACCCAAACTAGGCATCGATAACCTAAGACTAACAAGAGACATAAATCCTCATGAGCCCCTGCGACTGCGGGGGCTCATGAGGATTGATGACTCTTACAGCTAATTTATGTCTTGCAGATGCGTAGCAATCACCCTGCCCAAGCAGCTAAGGGGTTAACCCTTTGGCTCTTGATAGCACTTTTGTGGCAGTGATTCCAGCATGTCACAAAGAATACTACAAACAGCCAAAGGGTTAACTTGGAACATGTGGGAACTCTGTGTGTGTGTGTGAGAGTGTTGCTTGAGAGTCTGTGTGAGTGTGTATGAGATGTCTCAGTGTGTCATATTGCTAAACTGTGTTTTCACAGGCATTTGCAATAGCGAAATCAATACACTCTCTAAGTCTGGTTCATCGTCCTGGTGTATTTATGATGATGCCCAGGAACCATTTTCCTTGTGTGCAGCAATGAAATGTGATACATTGCTTTCGTGTGATTTCTTTTACCCAGTAATCAGAAGAAAACAGTATGTCATATTGATGGGAATGTTTCGTCTGACTTGTTCAGTAATGTTACTATCTTCACCATTGTCGTCAGAAGATACCTTTACATCGCTTTATGGTCTCGTTTTCAGCGCTATGCAAGACAATATGTATCAGTCCCAGTTTGACTCTGTGGATTGGGAAGCCAAGCTTCTATGCTATGTGAACATGATGGAATCAATGTGAGTATCGATTTACCTGCAAGCATTGACCAATATATGGAAAGAGTACCTTTGTTTTCATTCACCCCTTGTGCATGCAGACACTGGTACTATTCAACAGTACAGTGGCTGCATGTGCAAGGGGGTTAACCCTTTCGCCGCCGATCTCGCCTTTTGGCGAGTATGTGGCTCACCGCCGATCTTGCCTTTTGGCGAGTAACACAGTTGAGTTCATTGCACTTGATCGTGACTCTAATGTATGAGGTAGTTTTGGTCAATAATAGTGCATCATGGGACAGGGGAATCCCCTCTTACATTCCAGCGCTAACTTTGAGTGCTTTTGAGAGTTTTGAGCGAAGAAATTGCGAGTTTTTTTGACTTTTTGGGAGAGGTGCTTTTTCGTGATAGCTGAAACTTCAAAAGGGCGAAGTGAGTGGCACAAGAGACTATATACGGACTTAGTTTTGCGTAGTTTGAACCTCATACGATCACAAACTGATGTTGATTCGAACGAGGAGCATCCATGTGGCAACAAATTTGACAAGAGCTTTTTGGAAATTTACAAGATAGCTCTGATAATGATCCGAGTACGAGCACTCTCGTGAGCCGATTTCATGTAGAAGACTGTTGTGTATTCTTCATGGACTATGCTTGTGAGGTGGTGTGTTATGGATTATCTGTAGAGCTCTGAACAACCAACTATGCTTCAGTTGTGAGTTGAACATTTTCTCAGTATATTTCTTGACATGTTATCATGTGTTTGTTACTTTGTTAGTGACTGCCATGTGTGTAAACTGTCTGTTGTGTGTGTTGAGAACACAGATTTTGTCTATTCTTCTTGCATCAGGCCAGATATAAAACTTTCATTGAGTCACATGAAAGAGAAAAAGGTGTCGGTGTACAAATTTGTTTTCTGATCTCCATTTTTTCTTAAAAATGAAGTAATTCGGTTCAGTGGTTCAAGAGTTATAGCCTTTTAAAGATAAGGGGTGTTGCGCCACAGCGGTCTTTGCAACATTTTAACACCTGTGGTGGTGAAAGGGTTAGTGCTATTTTCTATGTGTATTTCCATTAAAATTCTTTACATGTATTTAATCGAATTAACCCAAATGCATTACAGCAGGAGATGGATCAACCATGCTAATTCAAGGGTAGTTCCTGATTAGCTTTGCTCCTGAGGGTGTCAAGATAATCTGGCACTGCCTTCAAATTATGGTTGATCCATCGCCTGCAAATGGCACATAGTGTGTAAAATTTGGAAAATGTGGCCATGGGGTTAAATGGGTTAATTTGATACCCAATCTGTGCATGCACCCCCACCCCCTCCCCACACACACACATCCCCCCATTTCCCTTCCATCATAATCAGGGTTCTTTCTTTATTTTTCGTCCGACTCTTAGGGTTTTTGTGCTTATTTCTGTCTCTACACTATGAACTAAGCGATCTTTAACTGTTTCTCAGGTCCGAACACAATGACTGGAGGTACACACTTGGCAGCCTACTGCAACCCATACCATTTCCTGATGAGTAAGTACGCAGCTACATGGCCTTACTTGCTGTATGGACCCCCTTCCCCCCTCCCCCCCCCCCCCCCCCCCATCCCCTCCTGGCCCCCCCCCCCCCCCCCCCTTGGGTACTGTTCACGGAGCAGTACCAGTGGGGTTTAACTCCTTCACTGCCAAGAGACATTGGATACCCAACTGCAAGAGGTATATATCCACATGCGCCCCTGCAGTTGCGGGGGCTGATGAGGATCTATGCCTCTTGCTGACACCACTTTGCATCCAGGTTCCTTGGACAGCTGGGGAGCTTTGGCATTGAATTTACAAGGATTTTCAAAAGCGCAAGCTGTGTCCTCTGGCAGTGAAGATGTGAAGTTCAGATTTGCATGGTGACACAGGCTCATGCTTGATTTGTAGCCTTAACCCTTATTATTCGGAATACACCAGTGTGTGAAATAAGTGTGACTAAAATAGTTCAAGGGTAGTGCCAGAATAGCTTGGAGCTTGGAGGCACCAAGCTATTCTGGCACTACCCTTGAACTACCCTTGAACACCAGTGTGTGAAATAAGTTTAAATAAAATAGTTCAAGGGTAGTGCCAGAATAGCGCCAAGCTATTCTGGCACCACCCTTGAACTAAAGCCATTGGTCTATATCCTTATCTGTAAGTACTACTATATATACTACTATGTAGCTTGCATATGGCAGTGTACAAATTTGAAGCTTTTAGTCTCATTATGATATGGGTTAGGGTCCAAAATCACAGACCAGCACACACATGTGCACACACATGGGGACGTAGCTTAGTGGATAAGACACTGCACTGACAGTGGTAAGATCCCAGGTTTGAATCCCCTGGTGGGCAGGAATGGTATGTGGACTTTTTAGATGGATATGTGCACCTTGGAGACACCATACCATACCATACCATACACATGCTTGTGACAAGAGTTGTCCACCTGTACAGAAAGTTCTTATTTTTGTTGTTTCAGTGCCATTGCGGATTCACTCTTCACATCGTAAGTACAGTTTTTTTTCTTGTCGTGGCTCACTGTCTGCACATATCCCTGAGCGGAGGCACCTTTTAACTCATTCGAGACGGTTGCATCTGGATACCTGGCTGTAGCCGCATATCTGGATGCGACCCATCTTGAATGAGTTAATTTGTAATTTTATGTTTTAATAGCACTGAGCTGGTATACCACACTCTGTAGAGGGTGTAAACATACATAGCACAAATGCACTCCTGTTTTTGTATACATGCAGTGCAGTGTTCAACTGGTTCTGTACAGGGCAGGGTATACCAACTCATCTTTAACTCATTCGAGACGAGCTGCCTCCAGATACGCAGCTTTAAGTCGTGTATCTGAAGGCGGCACATCTCGAATGAGTTAATGACTGTTAGCGCTGTACTCTCCTTTGTTTGTAATAAGTAATCTTGCTTTCTGTCTGTCTCCATTCATATCCCTACTTAACCCCTTCACTGCCAAGAAAAAGTAAATCCGGTCCAACTCCAAGAGACCTAGATCCTCATGAGCCCCCCTCACTTGCAGGGGTTCATGAGGATCTGTGCTTCTTGCTAACCCCACTTTGCATCCTTGTTTCTTGGACAGCTGAAGCTCTTTGGCGCTCAGTTATTTAAGATTTTGAAAACACAATCTGCAACCACTGACACTTTAACCCATTTAACCCCATAGAGAGGTCACCTAACAACTGTACCATTTGAAGGAGATGAATCAGCCATGATAATTTAAGGGTAGTGCCAAATTTGCTTGGCGCCATCAGACGCCAAGCTAATCTGGCTCTACCTTTGAATTATGTTTGATGCATCTCTTGCTGTAGTGCGTTAGAGCTAATGGGTTACGTTTAATAAGATAGGATTGACAATGACAGTGCAAGGGTGATAACAGACAGCTTGACACCGTGGCCCCACAGCTGTTCTGGCACTGCCTTTCAGCTGTCATTGTAGTGTGCTGTAGTGGGGTAGTAGTCTTCAGAAGACAGCTCCCAACGTTTTTCAAAGCGATGTGTATGAACCCCTGCACTGCCCGAAGTCGACGCCAAAAAACCCCAGCCGTCCAAGGAACATAGATACAAAGTAGTGCCGGCAAGAGGCATAGATCCTCATGAGCCCCCCGCAGCTGCGGGGGCTCATTAGGATCTATGTCTCTTGCATCTGGATCGTGTTCACCTTTTTTCATCAGCGAAGGGGTGGAATGTGTGAGCTCACGTGTGCATACATGTGTGTGTGTGTGTGCGTGCTTCACGGATTACGGAGTGAGCATAAAGTCAGAGCATTAACATGCTGTGGCATTCTCGTTACTGTATGTCTCTGTGACGCATTGGAAATGGCTGTCAAGTTTTCATGCAGCTGCTCTTCTGTTGGGTTTTGTTTATTTGGTGTCGGGTGTTGCACTGGATTATATATTAATCGGCATGTGTACTACAGTGCATTGGTGACATTTTCAGAGCCCTCTTAACGAATTCAAAATGCTCTTTGTTATATTGGCATTGACGTCAGTCCTTGTTGCTCCCTTTGGTCGCAGTCTGTGCCATTCGATACAGTGTGATGAATTTAGTAGGTCGGAAACCAGACACTTTGCAGCCGATTTGTTGTTGTTTTGTTTGTTTTGAACAGATAGATATTCACTGTGCATACCTTTGCATGTTGACACATTTAACCCAAGGCTGCATTCCTGAAAATTTGGAGGTGTCATCTAACAACTATGTACCAGTTGCAGGATTTGGATTGACTATGATAATTCAAGGGTAGTGCCAGATTAGCTTGGAGCCTAATGGCGCCAAGCTAATCTGGCACTACCCTTGAATTATCATGATCGATCCAAATCCAGCAGGAGGTCACATTTTTCTTGTGAGTAGCAATTTTGGGAGTGTTTTTAGAAGTTTGAATTCATTTCCGGGATAAATTGACATTTTTGATGCATCCATGGTTTGTTTATGGCTTGGCGTCATGTTCGCGTAGCACCTAGATCACATCGGGGTGACAGGCACCAGAGGCAAAGCAGACACTATATTGAGCTGAATAAAGCTCACTTAGCTTTAAGGCTAAAAATAGAAGCTTAAGTTAGCGTCTTGTTCGTGTAGCAGCTAGATTACATTGGGATGACAGGCACCATGCTAATCAGACGCTAAATAAAATAAATAAATCAGCGCATTAAATAGGCGCTTTACCCAATTGAATATCGGCTCAAATCGCCGCCGCGAACTGAACCCAACACAGTCTAGCGACAAAGTACTGAAGCTGGATGAGTGGAGAAATGCACCCCCCTCCTCCCCAACACGTGTCTCCGCCACACTTGACAGCTGTCATAAACACCAGCCGTCTTCATGAAGCAATCCCGTCGAGTTTAATAAAACGTATGCGTGCCTGCCCTTGCCTGCTCAAGTGAATCATGAATCACGTGCATTCATTCACATACTGTACATAAACACAGAACATTTATGTGGTGCTAAGGGCAAGCTCAAGCGAGCTACTGAAGTTTTTTTTTTTTAAATTCAACTCGTTTTATATTTTAAATTTGATAAGTGGGCTGAAATTGATACACTACATTGAGCTGCCACAGTGTGATCCTCTCCCTCAGTTTGTGTGAACTGCTTTGCGCTGATAGACAACGATCATGCAATGTGTGCCTTTTGCTGCTGAGGGAGTGCAGCGAAGGGGCTAACAGAATGGTGGAAAAATCAATACCCGTGAGTCTGATTGGGGCCAGGTTATGTTTCCTGCTGTATCAGGCAGCGAAACCTGCTCACTGTGTGTCCTTGGAGTTCCATCACCGCCTTTTATCATCCACTTCTGGGACTGGCTGAGTGGTGTGTTTGCACTGGTCTTCTGCCTTCAGCCATTATTGCCGCTTGAAATTAACACATTTGACTGCGGCCGCATTTCACGAATTTCAGAAGTCACTTCACAACTTTGTACCTGTTTCAGGAGACCCATCGACCAAGATAATTCAAGGGTAGTGCCAGGTTAGCTTGGCGCCTAAAAGCGCCAAGCTATTATGGCACTACCCTTGAATTATCATGGTCGATCCATCCTCTGCTGTAGTGTGTCATGGCTAAATGGGTTAACCCTTTGGCCATCCGTAGTGCTTTTTGTTGCGATGATTCCTTGTAGGAATCATCCCGACAAGCAACAAAAAGCCCTACCGACAGCCAAAGGGTTAACCCTTTAGTGAGCAAGATGACTGGTAGTGTAAACAGTACCAGTGAGTGGGTGCGTGGGGGAGGAAAGGGGTGGGTGGGTGTAACAGCGGAGATCTGATACCAAGTAGATTACGATTATAAATGACCAGTTTTCTGTGTGCGTGTCCAACAGCCATCCAATAAACCAAGTGTTTTGACAAACGGCCTGTTTTTATGGTGCAAGTGTTTTGACAAACGGCCTGTTTTATGGTGTCACGTTTATCATTTTCAAATGGAGGCGGTAGCCCGGTGATGTGAAATATGAGGAAGAATGCATTATGTCCGTTATTTCATGTTAGCAAAAAGTTAGAAGTTCATCACATAAAGTAGGGCATGATGTCCGAGGCACTGTGTGAGGTGGTATTGATTTAATTGATTTTGTATGTATTTGACACTGTATTCTTTGGCTGATTGAGAAAAACAAACACAAATGTAAATAAAAAAAGATATCGATCAACACACTACACCAGGGGATAGATCGACCATGATAATTCAAGGGTAGTGCCAGATCAGCTTGGTGCCTGATGGCGCAAAGCTGAACTGGTACTACACTTGAATTATCATGGTCGATCCTTCTCCTGCAATTGGTATGGGGTCATTAAGTGACACCTCCCAAATTTTGGAAATGCAGGCATGGGGTTACCAGTGAATGTCTGTTTCCTTTCTCGTGTTGTCATTGTTTTTTTTCAGTTATGTAATCTCACCCCAATTCGAATGGGTCCGTTGACCTATCGAATAAAGTGTTCTGAGTTCAGTGAATGGGTTAACACCTTCATGCATGCAGCCCGTGGTTCTGCAAACAGTGCCAAAAAGGGGCAGGGTGTCCCTTATTTACTTCAGTTTATTTATTATAGTTCTCTGATATTAAGCCTAGTTGACTTCATTTTGCAGCAACATGAAACGCGCCATTCAGCGAGTGGCGAGCGACCAGGTGTGTGACGTTCACCAGACGGTGCTGGGTATTCGCGAGGGCAAGGAGGGCTGGTTTCATCTCTACTGCCCTGGGGGCATTGCCTGTGATGATGACGGTCAGCTGTGGGGAGTCATGGTAAGAAATCTCCACATCATGCTGGTGAATTGGAATGTCGGCAACGACATCATTAACAGTGGGCAAGGGGATAGCCACTCTGCCTCAAAGACAAAAGTCCATTTTTGTGAAAAGCTAGATTTTCATTGCAACACATTGTCTTTTGTTGACACAGAGCAGGACCCTGCTAGTGGACTGCTGTGCAGTAGAACATAACAAATGTCACTCGCAGGGTTGGATTGACTTCTGCTTGTGCCCGCCTGTGACAAATTACACCATGATAAAATTCCTGACATTTGGGATGCACATAAAACTTTTTTTTTCGGTTGTTACGATTGTGGTTGTGTTCTGTGAGAGCGTGCATGCATAAATCGTAGGAAACGATCCGATATTTATTTGAGCTATCATGATTACGAATCACGTACCTTTTCAGTAAGTTTCACTGTCGTTCACGCTTAGTGCAGAATCGATTATCTTTTGACACACAGAGTTGAATCCCGAAGAGTCTAGAAACTGCTCGAGTATTCATCACTGTTTACTGCACGCGTGAAGTTTAGCGGTCAATATTGCGCGCCAGTCAGGTACCTTCTAGAGAATGCGGGCTAGGTCGTGACCTGTCTGGCCTACTTTTGTGTGTAGTCATGACGCACGGGGATTTCCCAACATAGGGGCTGGTAATAGCAACCAGATTAGTGTGGACTATTCCAGTGTAATGTTCCTCTTTAATATTTATGAGTTTTAGTTACGTATTTTGTTTTGATTGGTTGTGTTGTACGATTTTGCTCGATTGTTCTGGAAAACATACCACTATAAAAGATTGTATTACGAAGCGCGTGATGTACATTGTTCAGTTGTAGAATTGCGATGTAACAGCGTCAGTACAGTGTTCAGTTGTATAATTGCCGTGCATCGAAAAGCATATTGACATTGAGAGAGCGCTACGCAAGATATCGTGCTTCATTGTCAGTGACGGAGTTATGCAATGTATGGTGATGTACATTGTATGAGAGACGCATTGTGTCAAAGTGTGGACATTTCGCAGAAAAGACATTGTACCAGTGTTGGTGTATTTGTGAACGCATTTTGTGGAGATCGCATCTTACTTACTTACTTACGCCTGTCACCCCTACCCGGGTATAGGCCGTCGACGAGAGACCTCCAGCAACTCCTGTTCTGTGCTTCTCCTTCGATTCTACTCCAGGTGGTTCCCAGTCTCTTGATGTCTGCTTGGAGGTCTCGACGCCAGGAGTTTCTCGGCCTACCTCTTTTCCTCTTTCCCTGGGGGTTCCATGACAATGCCTGCCTAGTGATACTGGAAGCTGGCTTTCTCAGACTGTGACCGATCCATCCCCATCTTCTTCGCCCAATTTCATTCTCTGCTGTTATCTGCTCTGTTCTCTCCCAGAGTCTGACGTTGCTGATCTTCTCTGGCCAGTGGATTTTCAAAATTCTTCTAAGGCAACTGTTCATGAAGGTCTGTACTCTGTTGACTGTGGTTTTTGTCAATCTCCATGTCTCTGCTCCATATAGGAGAACTGCTTTTACATTGGAGTTGAAAATCCGGACTTTGGTGTGTTGTGACAGCTCTCTGGAACTCCACACTTTTTTCAACTGGAGAAAGGCTGCTCTGGCTTTACCGATTCGTGCTCTGACATCTGCATCAGTGCCGCCTTTTTTGTCTATGATGCTCCCGAGATAGGTGAAGGACTCCACCTCCTCCAACGGGGTGCCAGCAAGCAAGACTGGTTCTTCCCTGGTTGCATTCAGCCTCATTGTCTTTGTTTTCTGTTTGTGAATGGTGAGGCCCACTTGGGACGAGATGTCAGCAAGCCTCGTGGTCTTGTCCTGCATTTGTTGATGAGTGTGGGACAGTAATGCCAAGTCGTCCGCAAAATCGAGGTCGTCAAGCTGTGTCCACAGTGTCCACTGTATTCCACTTCGTCTGTGCTCTGTGGTCATCTTCATGACCCAGTCTATGGCCAGTAGGAAGAGGAACGGAGACAGCAGACACCCCTGCCTGACACCAGTTCTGACCTGGAGCTCTCTGGTGAACTGCCCTTCGTGGATCACGCGACATGTCATGCCATCATAGCTGCTCTTGATCAGGCGGACGAGCTTTGTGGGTACACCGTAGTGTCGTAGGAGTTTCCACAGAGTCTCTCGGTCCACGCTGTCAAATGCTTTCTCATAATCCACAAAGTTGACGTACAACGGGGAGCTCCACTCCAGAGACTGTTCCACGATGATGCGGAGAGTGGCGATCTGGTCTGTACATGATCGGTTCTTCCTGAATCCTGCTTGCTGGTCTCTCAGCTTGGGGTCAACGGAGCTCTTCATTCTCTCTAGGATAATCCTGTTGAAGACCTTTTCTGGTACTGACAGCAAGGTGATTCCTCTGTAGTTGGAACACTTGCTGAGGTCGCCTTTCTTGGGAAGCTTGATTAGGTACCCCTCCTTCCAGTCAGCCGGCATCACCTCCTCTTCCCAGATCTTTCCAAACAGTGGGTACAGACTGTTGTCTCTAGGTCTGCTTTCAGAGACTCCGCTGGGATGCCATCTGGCCCTGCTGCTTTGCCATTCTTCAAAAATGCCACTGCTTTTCTGATCTCTTCCCGGCTGGGTCTGTCATAGCTGATGGGTAGGTCGGTCTCTGCCGGCTGGATGTTGGGGGGGTCGGGTGGGCTAGGTCTGTTCAGTAACTCTTCAAAATACTCGGCCCATCTGTCGAGTTGGTCTGCTCTGTCTGCAATAGGCTTGCCTTTTTTGTCTTTTACTGGTCTTTCTGTATGGCCATACTTACCCGACAATCTTCTGGTAATGTCGTAGAGCTGTTTCATGTTGCCGCTGCCTGCTGCCTTTTCTGCCTCTGCTGCCAGGCTGTCTGTGTAGGCCCTCTTGTCTGCCCTGATACGCCTCTTCACCTCGCGGTCCCCACCCGGGTCTGCCCTGGGGGACTTGGGTGGGGTTAGGTATTTTTTAGTTCCCAGGGTCACCCTGGTCAGCCCCACAGGGTGGGTTTTTCTCTCTATTCTGGGGCATGTGTTTCTGTCTACCCTTTGTCCATTCACCTGTATTTGCCTTTTTAAAACTCTCCCTACTGTCTGCACTGCCTGTAGCTCTTGATATTGGATGTGTGTTGCTAAATGGTCTTAGCTTTATTTAGGCCCCATGTGTTAGGTTTATTTAATGTATTTGACCGGCTGGCGACATACATTCAATGTTCTGTTTAGTTTTTTTTCACAAGCAGTGCAGGCACGTCCTGAGAAAGCCTTGTTGCTGTCGGGACGTTAAGCAATGTACAAGTGTACAAGCTCTTCACCTCGCGGTTGGCTTCCGAGTATTCCCCCTGTGCCCTTACTATGGCTGCTCTCGTGCGACTGTTGTTGACCGCTGCTTTCTTCTGCTTCCTCGCTTCTATCTTCTTCAAGGTCTGTGCCGACAGCCAGTCCTTGTGGTGGTGTTTCCTGAACCCTACAGTGTCTTTGCAGGTTGAGTTCAGCGCCTCTCTAACTGCCTTCCACTGCTGCTCTGTGGTGACCGCCTCCTCTTCATTTACTAGCTCCTGTAGCGCTTGAAACCGGTTGGACAGCACCAGTTTGAACTCTTCTCTAACTCCAGTTTCTCTCAGGAGGCCTACATTATAGCGCTGTCTTCTTGTTGTCTCTGTGCGGCTTTTCTTTAGCTTGAGCTTCATTCTTAAGGTAAGCAGATGGTGGTCTGAGGCGACATCTGCTCCCCTCCTCACTCGAACATCTTGAAGGGATCTTCTAAATTTCTTGCTAATGCAGATATGGTCTATTTGGTTCTCTGTTGTATGGTCAGGTGAGACCCAAGTTGCTTTGTGTATTCTTCTGTGTGGGAAGATGCTGCCTCCAATGACAAGTCGGTTTAGAGCACAAAAGTCTACAAACCTCTCCCCATTCTCGGAGATCGCATCGCTGTAATAAAATATTGTTGGAATTGTTACTCCAGTATTGTCTACATCCTTAAGCCACGTGTGACGGATTGCAGCTGAATGAAGTTTATTTAAAAGAACCTTATGTGCGTGCCGTCTGGTGTGACATCATACTACGACCACGATTCTACCACGTAACATGGGTATTGCATCTTTCTTCCCTCTGCAAAATAAAATGTGACAAAAATGTGACTAGGTAGGTCCGGTGGGGAAACTCTGTGATAATGCACCGTCGGTGGGAAAAGCAACGCATGTGGGACCATGAAGTTGTTAACCAAAGAAAATCATCATCCCAAAGAATAGAAAATCATCATGTTCATATCATCCTCTGCTTTGAATGTAACCCATTTAACCCCAAGGACGGATTTCCCAAATTTTAGGGGGTGTCGCCTAATAATTGTAACAAGTTGCAGGAGATGAGTTGACTATGATAATTCAAGGGTAATGCCAGATTACATATAGCTTGGCACCTGAAGGCGCCAATCTAATCTGGCATTACCCTTTAATTACCGTGGTCGATCCATCTCCTGCTGTAGTGTGTCGGGGTTAAATGGGTTATTGATGATGATGAAATAAAACTTCAGAGGAAATTAATTTGTGCAGCTGGGCTCCCTGATCCGCTGCTGCTGTCGGCGCAAAAAGTTCCTGCAGGGCATGACCAAGATGATTGGGCCCGTTATGCTGTTGGCGCTCCGAGACTGCGTGGCAGCCATGGAGGTAAGTCTCGTGTTTCTGGCACTATGCAGACCAGAAGATTGTGGGGTTACCCGCGCGGAACTGTCATGAACTGACGTGCAAAGCAAAAACGAGTATGTTCTGGGCCAGTGGTCATCCGTCTGTTGTCCATCGTCCGTGATAAACTTTAATGTTGGCATATTGTCGGAGACTATTCAAGCCACAGTCTTCAAACTTGGCCCAAGGTTACTTTGTGGCAAAACCTTTGAAAACATACCAATTTGAGTGACCTCTCTCAAAGGTCAAAGACACGGGATCAGGAAATAGATAAAAAATAGCCATATTTTGACCAAATTGATTTACAACTTCAAACCCAAACTTGGTACAAAAATACCTGATGGTAAGACTTGCTAAACATACTGATTTGGTTGATCTCTCAGAAAGTTAAAGGGTCACAAGAGATCAGGAAATAGATCCAAAATAGGCATATTTTAGCAAAAGATGTTTTTTTCTCAAATACTGTTCATAACTTCAAACCCAAACTAGGTGCAGAGATACTTGATGGTAAGACCTATCTATGCATACTAATTTGGATGAACCCTCGGAAAGGTCAGGTGTCACAAGAGGTCGGCAAATGTGTGTAAAATGCCAATTTTGATAAAATTGTAGTTTTATCAACATTTTTGTACAGTTTTCAGTCAAGTTTAGCTCAAAGGTATCTGATGAAATAAGACCTTCCTATGCATACTAACTTAGTTGACCCATCACAAAGGTCAAGGGTCATGGGATGATCCCAAAATAGGCTTTAAAAAAGCCATTTTGACAAAAAATGTTTTTTCTTAAATACTATTTTCACTTCAAACCCAGACTTGGATACAGAGATACCTGATGGTAAGACCTATCTGTGCATTCTAATTTGGATGACCCCTCGGAAAGGTCAAAGGTCACAAGAGGCCGGTAAACATGTGAAAAACACCAATTTTGTTTGGCTCACGTGCAAAGCAAAATTGAGTCTTATGTTCTGGGCCAGTGGTCGTCCGTCCGCCGTTGTCCATCCGACGTGGTAAACTTTAACCTTGGCATTTTCTCGGAGACTATTCAAGCTACAATCTTCAAACTTGGCCCCAGGATACTTTTTGGCAAGACCTTTTTAAACATACCAATTTCAGTGACCTCTCACAAAGGTCAAGGTCACAAGGAATCAGGAAATATATCAAAAATAGCTATTTTTGGACTTTTTTTTTCTTTCATACTTACTTAAACAGGATGAGCGTCCATGGTGTTTTGCCTGTGATGAGCAGTTTTCTGTTCGACACTTTTTGCTGTATTGTGCTGACCTAATTGACACCAGATATAAACACTTCACAGCAGACTCCTTGAAGGTTTTGTTCCGGGATGTTCCCCCGGACAAAATCTTCAATTTTTTGAGAGAATGCAATATTTTTAACAAGATCTGAGCATTCATAGACTATGTGAATTTTTTTATTTGCCCTTTTTGAGAGTCTGTAGACGTTTCTTTTCCAGACATGTGCGACATTTTAGCCTGAGATTTTTAATCTATATTTACATCTTGTCTTAAGACCTTGCTTTTAGTCTGGCTGACCAGATTTTTACCCATCCCGCCGTGAGATGGCCTTAGTCGCCTGCTCGGCGTTAAACCCAAATAACTAACTAACTCAAATACTATTCACAACTTAACCCAAACTTGGTACAAAGATAGCTGATGGTAATACCTTTATATGCACATTAATTTGGTTAACCCCTCGGAAAGGTCAAGGGTCACGAGAGCTTAAGAAATGGGTCCAAAATAGCCATATTTTGACAAAAGGTGTTTTTTCTCAATTACTATTCACAACTCCAAACCCAAACTTGCTACAGAGATACCTGATGGTAAGACCTATCTATGCATACTAATTTGGTTGACCCCTCAGTAAAGGGTCACAAGAGCTCAGGAAATAGGTAAAAAATAGCCATATTTTGGCAAGAAATGTTTTTTTTCTCAATTACTATTCACAACTTCAAACCCAAACTTGTACAGAGATACCTGATGGTAAGACCTATCTATGCATACTAATTTAGATGACCCCTCGGAAAAGGTCATGGGTCGCAGGAGGTCGACAAATGTGTATAAAATGCCAATAATACCAGTTATTATTAACATTTTGGTAAACTTTTCAATATTTGCCACAAAGGTAGCTAATGATAAGACCTTCCTATGTATCCTAATTTAGTCGACTCATCGCAAAGGTCAAGGGTCACTGGAGTTTGACAGATATGCGAAAACTGATTCATTTTTGAGAAAACGTGGATTTTGTTAGTGCAAAAGCCATCCCTTATTGTCAGACATGTATGGATCGGCCATACACATGAGCCATAAGGGCTTTGCTATTCTTGTTAGAATTGTAGTTTTTATCAAAGTTTTTGCAAACTTTTCAATGAAATTTTGTATAAAGTTTGCGGATGGCAAGACATTTCTATGCATACTAATTTAGTCAACTCATCGCAATAGTCAAGGGGGTTTGACAGATTTGTGAAAATGCTTAAATTTTGAGAAAACATGATTATTTTCTCAAAATCATTACCGATGACATCATCTACTAGGAAGCTTCGCTTAGCATATCAATTTTAGCCCCCAAAACTTTGTTGTGTCCCTCACAACAGGGGAGGCAACCCAAGGATGTCGTTACAAGGATAGCCTCCCATGCCACTCTATCCGGTGATGCACTCACCCCTTTCCCGCCAGTATCTTCGCTTAGCTCATCTAGACCAGTCGTGTGCATCTTGTGTGCTCCGACTGTGTATGGTGTGAACTCTTCTTATGTGGATTTACCTTCGGATTCTTTCGGATTGGAAAAAAGAAAAGAAAGAAAGGATATACTTCCGTGGTTGTGTGTTGGTTACCTTGTTCAGAGGATTACTTGGTGTTGGGTCTTATGGAGTACGGGTATTGGGACATGGCAAGGTAAAGCTTCGGTTACTGCCTCAGCTGGTGTTGACCGGGCGGCAGCATTGAACGAATAATATGTACGCGACCGACCAGGAACTCAGACCCTCCAAGGAGGCTCTGAGCGCTCGCAAGGGCCTTTGTCTGTCTTATGTTACAGTGCTCAGGTGAGGACCTGCACCAAGTGTCTCGATTTCCAGTGGCCTAGGGATGCGCACGATGTCTGCCTACCCTGCTCGGGCTGTTCCTCCAGTCGACCTTGCATTCTATGCACGACGTGGAAGGAAGAACTTTGGTCGCAGCTGTGGGCGTTCTACCGGAGAGAGAGACCAGCACACAAGCTTGTAGCGACTGCAGCCTTGGAAGTAAAGCAGAGAAAAGCCATTTCAGACATCGTGTGCTTGTCGGCGCAAAAGGAAGGGTTCTGGTGCCACGTACTGAGCTGCCACGTCCTAAGCTGACGGTTGAACCTGCAAGCAGCCGACGAGACTTACCATCCCGTCTAGCACCGAGAGCTCCTATGCGCCTTTCGGCAAGAGATAGGCCTGTCAGTGGTTCGCTACCCTATGATAACAGGCATTGAGAGCTCGGTCCTCCTGCAAGGAGTATGTTGGGTCGCGCGCACGCCCTCCCGGCAAACAGAGAACCCAGGCAGCAGACGCGGGGGACACCCCCCCCCCCCCCCCCCCCCTCCGAGACGAGACGATAGCGCCCTCCTGCCGTAGGCCAGACCAGCGCCTGGACAGGGCTGCAACTTCGGGGCATCTCTCAGAGTAGGACCGGAGATTAAGCCGCCGACACGACAAGCCACGGAATCATACTTCGGGGTCTCGAGATAGAGAGTGGAGCCACAGGCGATCCACCGACACTGACAGCCGCCTTTGGGTCGGTACTAGTTTAGTCGGTGCATTTAGCCAACGAGATGTGTTGCCTTTTCGAGGGCAGACCCCCGAAGCACATCCCTCCCATCTTGCATATGCAGTGAGGGATTCCCAATGTTTTCAGTCTTCGTGATCGAAGGAGCAATTACAGCGCGTGGGGACTGCGCGCTTCAGATACTGTACTCGTGGTGACGTCTCATCTTCCCTGTCCTCTTCGCCGGACCGCGGACAAGTTCAGGCGTGTCGCGGCAACGGACCTCGTCTCGATCCCGGGCTTCAGAGACACCCACTAGGAGCAGATCTTTGGGCCAGGCTGGCAGGGACTGCTCTACAGCGGAGACGCAGCTTCGACGTCAGCGCCGGGACCACTCAGATGACAGCCGATGGACGGAGGCGGCATCCCTGTGACACCGACGCAGCCCGCGCCCACGGACCACGGGTACAGACTTTCTCCAGTGACTCCTCTTCGTTCAGTGCTCGGACCGCCGGAAGACTTGGTGTCAGTCCTGAGAGGACGACAAGAGACCGACTTCACCTGGTGGGCATTCGGCTCTCTTTACCATCTCTGTTGACGCAGCTCCGACTTCACTTACTTGCCGAGCGTTGGACGAAGCGTTCCATCTTATTGCATCCTTTCTCCCGCCGGAGCACTGCCCCCCTGTCTCTGCCTTTGAAGAGGAAGGCCACAGTGATGGTCGACACACTGCGGCAGGCCAAGCGCTCCAAGTCTCTACCTCAACCGGCAGGCTTCCGGGTCCTAGTGGAGGCGTTCTCGGCGCACCTGCGTACTGATGGCTTTGGAGATCAGGGGTTCTTCTCGGACTCAAGATGGCCAGAGGGGATGGATATTAACTTCCACCAGCAGTGGTATGCAGGTCGCTTCCAGACGTTTTTTTCTGTGCCCTCCCGGCGGTGGACAAGGACGCGTTGGTGCAGGCAGGGCTCAGCCAGCGTTCACTGACACGAGGATTGGACAAGATGGCTTCTTTGGTCTGCAACTTTCTGGCGTGTACGGGATTCCTGGAGATGGCGACACAGTCGGTAGTCAAGCTTTTGGAGAACACCTGGGACCTTTCAGCTCCCCTACGAGAGATCCACACGGTTCTGATGGCGGCGGACAGGGTGGCATTTCATTCTTCGGCCAACTCCATGGTGGCGGCCTCCAACCGCGACCTGATGTGACGAGACAAGATCCTGAGACGCTGCCCCCCCCCCTCTACCAGTTACAGTGAAAAGTCACAGCTGCGGCAGGCGCCCATGGGGGAACTCTGCTGTTCGGACCAACTTGGCAGACGGTAAGGGAGACTTCCAGGGACCTATGACCAGCACCGGCGAGTGCTGTATCCACACGCTTTCAGTCATCCTGCAGAGCCATCAGTTGTGCCCTGCGGCTCGTCAGACCCTCCTCCTCTCGACCTCTCCGAGGCTGAGGCAGAACCTTTTCCCTTCCCGCGCGCTTTCCCCGCACCCCTCCCTACCTGGTCCAGAGGCTCCCGGAAGCGAGGGCGCGGCCGGGCTTGCAGACTTGACTCCGGTCCTCCCGCCGATTCTTGTTGGGTCTCCGGTTGGCGGGAGGCTAGCTCTTCACAGCAGTGCGTGGCGGCAGCTGTTTACGGACGACTCATGGATTCTGTCCACGGAGGGCCTGCGGATCTCTTCCCCCCCCCCCCCCCCCCCCCCCCCCCCCCTGTTGAGACACTCGCCCCTGTGGATGTGAGTACCGGGAGAGCAGGACAAGGCGACAGCTTTGCAGGGCGAGGTGACGGCCCTGTTACAGAAGGAGGCCACGGAGGTGGTTTTGCGTCACGACTCGCAGGCATTCTACAGTCGACTCTTTCTCGCCCCCAAGCCCGGAGGGAAATGGTGGTCGATTATCGACCTTTCGGCCCTAAACAAGTTCATTTCAGCCCCCGCGCTTGATGGAGACAGCCAGAGCTCTGAGGGCGGCGGTGCGACCCCAGGACTTCGCAGTGAGCCTCGACCTAGCGGACGCGTATCTGCACGTACCCATCCATCTGGCGTCGCGGCGTTACCTGCGCTTCGCCTTCCATGGGGTAGTTTACCAGTTTGGGCCCTACTGTTCGGACTGAACCTCAGCCCGTGGGTCTTCACCAGGATTATAGTCAGTGTGGTGGCAAGGTTCCGGCAAGTGGCTTCCAGCCCAGCGTCCAACTATCTGGACGACCTGCTGTTACGGAACCAGATAGCGAGGGTTTTGGAGAGCAACGGAGATGCCCTGCTGACTCTGCTCCATCGCCTAGGTTCCTGGTCAACGGAGGCAAGTCCGACCTGGTATCTTCTCGCCGATTGGTCCACCTAGGCATGGAATTCCTGACCGACATCAACCGGGTACGACTACCAGTAGAACGGATACAGAGCATAGTGGAAGTGTCACTCAGAGCGTCTCACGCGGAAGCTCTCCTGACTGTTAGGCCTGCTAGCGCGGCAGCGGATCTTCTTCCTCTAGGCAGACTCTACGCTCGGCCGATTCAGCTTCATCTGCTCCTGCACTGGTGCCCTCCTCGGGTGATCTGGCAACCTTGGTTCCGGTGATGGAGTTTGTACAGTCTCATCTCCAACGTTGGTCGGACAGTGCTTGGCTGGCGTCAGGGATACCCCTCTTCTCGCTGGTGCCAAAGGTCCTTCAGAACTCAGGGGCAGCAATATGATTCTGATCCCAGTGGCCCCATTCAGCTGGTCCAAGAGCTGGACCACAGATCTCTTGGCCCTCGCGACGGACCCACCACTGGCCCTTCCCACACCAAGTACGATGCTCAAGCAGCCCAGGCTATAGCTGTTCCTTCCGTGCTCAGAGCGACTGATGTTACATGCTTGGAGATTGTCCGGCAGGCCCTCGCAGCAAGAGGCTTTTCAGGTGCTGCAGTGGAAGCGATCTCTGCAGTTCAGAGGGTCTCCACTCAACGTCTACGAAGGAAAGTGGCGAGTCCTCCAGTCATGGTGCGCGGCAGAGCGGCTTTCCCCCTCGGACCTGACTAACCCCCATTTGGGCGAGTTCTTCCTGTGGCTTTTCTTCAAGCAGAACCTAGCCCCCATCACCATCCGGGGTTACCTGGTGATGGTGGCAGACACTTACCGACACCTGGGTCGGCCGGATCCGGGAGCGTGCAAAGACTTGGCAGATCTGATGTCTCACTTCGATCTGCAGCAGCCGGCCTCACGTTCGTTGGTCCCATGCTGGGACCTGTCCTGGGTCACCTGGCTCAACTCCTAGAGATTCAAGCCCCTACCATTAGCATGCCTGGGAGACCTAACCAGGAAGACCTGCTTCCTGCTGCACTTGCCACAGCATCTTGTGTTGCGAGATACATGCCTTTTCGATGCGACCCTCCTGTCTCCCAACGCAGGACCGATGGTTCGGTGTAGCTGCGTATGGATCCTGCCTTCTTGGCAAAGAACCGCCTTCCAGCGTCGTCCGACCTCTCAGGGCCACCAACCAGCCACGGGACTCCCGCCTACAAGGCCCTGTCAGGGCCCTTAAAATGTACCTGCGCAGTACTAAGCCACTAAGACAAGGGCACTCACACCTTTTCCTGCCCTTGGCTCCGGGCAGACGAGACATATCGGCGCAAACAATCTCCTCCTGGCTACGCTGGATGAATCGGTCAGCATACAAAGAGCTTGCCAGAACAAGCTAAAACGATGCGCATCCGGGCTCATGAAGTCTGAGCAGTGGCAGGGAGCATCGCCATTTGACTGAAACTGTGCAATGAGGGATATTGTGGCAGCTGTGGGTTGGCGGGCCGAGTCTACCTTCGCCCGCTTCTACCTACGAGACCTATCCAGCCAGCACACCAACCTTGGCCTTGTAGGGGATATCTCGGCCGCGCAGCACTCCCTCCCGGCGCCTCAGGTGCCATACGTAACGCCTAGCTAAAAATGTCAGGAGTGGGCGCGTAGGGAGGGGCCTCGATAGTTCGCGACTTAGCACGGGCATGGAGAGGTGTACTAAGTTTGCGGCACCCTCCTCCTATTTGCCATTCTTCCTAGTAGTAATGTCATCGGTAATGATTTTGAGAAAATAAATGAATTTTTCTCTAAAATGTATTTTTTAGAAAAATACATACCGATGACATTACTCAGAGGTCCCTCCCTCCTACCCCGCTTGCCGCAGTAGAACTAAGTCTCAGATACTGGCGGGAAAGGGGTGAGTGCACCACTGGATAGAGTGGCATGGGAGGCTACTCGGGGTATCCTGGTAACGACACCCATGGGTTGCCTCCCCTGTTGTGAGGGACACAACAAAGTTTTTGGGGCTAAAATTGATATGAGACTGTCTCAAAAGGTGGTTGTTCACTACCCCTATCCTCTTTATTTGCTAAAAACATTTATCAGAAATAAAGTTATCAATTTATGGTTGTACCAGTGTCAAGAGAAATGATTGAAGAGATACATAAGATAAAACCAAATCTACACTGGTGACCGTTTACAAGGTATGAAATAAAAATATAGTTTTGGGGGCTTTTTATCATGTTTGAAAAAGGGACACTGGTGTGTGCGGTACGGACGAGTACTTCTGTGATCTGTAATAATGCAATAAGTCCGTGGTTTGTGATGTTAATTTGTTGTTGTATACCTAAATTACTTGTGTCTCAAGTAAAATTGCGTACATTTCACAAATTCAAAGAAAAATAGTCTTCTCAAAATTACGTGGTCGATCATGACACGCTTTGTCGGAGAGTAGCCTGAATAAGACGAGCTTGTGAAAAAAAAGCCAAAGAAATGATTATTAACAAACGTCACCAGGCAATCGCACACCATCGCTGTATTCAGAAATTCAGGCTGTGCGAGGTTAGACTTTAATCCTGTAGCAGTTACAGCGTTTTGAAATGAACCACGCCGATTTTTGTCGATTTATCACGATCGATCATTTGAGGCTACCTCCCGCGAGGCAGCGGACTCAAGTTTCCCAGTTGACTAATATGCAAATTGGAAGATCTCGCGAGAACGTGACGTGATTGTTTCTGAGCAAGATGGCGACACCCAGGAGAGAAGGTTGGTTTTCGAATTTTGTCTGTACTGTTTATGATGTCACGGTCGACTCAAGCATCACAATCGACATTGAATTTTGTCAGTTTCACAGCATAGTTATGAAATTATAATAAATGTACTAGTATTATCGCCATTCACTTGCAAAATACGATTCTTTTACATATTACAAAGCGCCCACTTCATTCTTGTTCGCACGTGGTTGCCCATTTCCTCATACGAGGACCAAAACAAGTTTTGAGTCTTTGTCACGGACGACACATGAATTTTATTTGTGGTCCAACTAAAACATGGTACTTAATACTTTGCGCTTAGGCATACTTCTTTCGATTGCTTTTGCAAATTGCATTTGTAAGAATGGCTTAAAATGTTGTGGTTGCTTTCACACCCACCCTTTGTGCTGTCGACCGTGACTTTCGGCTCGAAAGATCAAGTGCTCATAGTTTTTCCGTCCTTTGTCTTTGTCACAGACGACTCATGTGTTCCCATTTCTCCTTTTGATAGTGTTGACTGTGACTACTATTACACATTTTATTTTGGTTTGAATACCTCATCCCAGAAACATGAGCAATATTTTATTTGTTTGTTTTTTTTTGCCTAAGTTCTGAGCGATACCTAGTCGATTGTGACATATTCCATAAGGACTAAGTGAGGCTGATACACATCATAAACAAACTCCTAGTTTATAAAATGAAAGTAGCATTGTACTAAAACCTGAGCATGAGTTTGATATGTTCTTACTCTGTTACTGTGGTAGTAATGGTGTGTCGACTGATATTTTCTTAAGCAGACATGTGACCTTAGCTTTTTTTTCCACAACTGACAGAAATACTAGGATGCTATGATATAAGTTTGAGGCATTCTTTTTAGACTTTTGTAATATTTTATTTTTCATTTTGTACTTGTACTAAGTTGTAGGTCTGTGGGTCCTCCT
Source organism: Semisulcospira habei (assembly GCA_036245525.1). Classification (NCBI taxonomy): domain Eukaryota; kingdom Metazoa; phylum Mollusca; class Gastropoda; family Semisulcospiridae; genus Semisulcospira; species Semisulcospira habei. The sequence goes on from BTPG01000002.1 coordinate 170,172,344, forward strand.
GAGGCCTCCTCTTGCAACAAAGTCCCTGAATAAAAGCAATGCTGAAAGATGCAGAGCTTACAGAGACTCGCTGAAATCTGATCCTGCAAGGTATGCTGAACAGTGCTTGAAAGATTTGGACGGAAATCACAGAAACCGTCAACGACCCCAAAACTGACTAGGAGTTGCAGCGACGTCGAGAACAAGACAGACTGCGTCTAAAACAGCGCAGGTTTGTTTGTTTTACTTGCGATGTAAAAAACTACACTGCGTTTTGTTTAAAAAAAGCAACAACCATTAGTATCCTGTGTAAATTTTTGTATTGAAGCAAGCTGATCCAATCTTCTGGACCAGTTCCAACGCACACTGCAAAATGTATTTTCATTACTGTTTTACAGAGAAAGGATTAAGGCTGGGCAGAGGGCTGAGTGTATTGCAGCTGTGAACCAGCAGTCACCCAACAGTCGGCCACCAGCAGACAAAAGGACCACCCGCGCAAAACAACACTTTGAGGATGCTGAAGTGGCTGCACAACGAATGCTGTGGGCAGCGCAGAAGAGAAAAGAAAGGGGAGCAATGGAAGTCCGAGCAAAAACGACGGCACTGTGAGAAGGCCCTTGCATGGTGCCACAAGAACAAGAGCAGATCAACTGTTGCGGAACTTAGTAAGATCTCATGTTAATTCTTTTCTGAGCTCCAGCACACATGGTGTGGGGATCTTTCCCTTGCTTTTTATTAAAATGTTATTGAAGTCTACTACCTTACCAATATCATGCTGTGATTTTAAATCAGAAGTTGCCATCCTGACCAAAGTCGGCAAGTATGAGTGTTGTAACTGTGTGTGTATTGTTTGTACTGTTTGACTTAGCATTGGATCTCATTTGTTTCAGCTCAACCACCAACTCCACCATCTGCTGACGAGCCAGCACCCACTAGTGACCTTCAACAGACTCCGACTTCGTGTGGTGAAGCCGGGGACAAGAAAGCCATAAACAGGGCTAAGAAGGCTGTCTGCAAGATGCCGACGCGTTTGTTTGGGCGCATTTTTTCTGTCATCACATGCTTTGCCAAGAAATCTCCCCGCAAGCGTAAAGCCATTAGTGACGTTTTAGAGTCACCTTCTGCCAAACTGGTAAAAGAGATTTATGTCGGAACTGGACAAACGGAAGCATAAACCTAGCAAGAAGTGCCTGGCTGCCAGGAAACTGCTGCTTGATACGGTACATGTACAAGAAACAGAATGGTCGATGGGAAAATACACAAAAAATATGTCTGCAGCACAGCTGCTGTTCATAGTTACCTCGAAGATGTGGCTGTAGATCTGCTTGGGAAAAGGTCAGTGGACAAAAGAACAATGAAACAGAAACAAATTCTTCCCAAACGAGTGAAAAGGCTTCACAGAGACTTTTGTCGAACACATCCCGAGCTGAAGGTTTCACGCACGACCTTTTACAGGCAGATACCGCCCCATATCCTCAATGCTGGCAATCAATCTCATCGACAGTGTCTATGTGAAATCTGCACAAGTGTCGACAAGAAGCTGGGCGTTGTAAATAAACACCTGGAAGCCCAGATTGATCGACGCGACAACCTTTCAGAAGCCAGCCTGTGTTCACCCCCAACGCTGGACTGCATAAATTAATTGTGTGAAGCATGTGGTGTGCAAAATGTGCAAAGCCATTTGTATGCCAACATGACAGTAGGACCAGAGACAGTGAAATGGACAGCATAGGAGATGGTACAAAGGGGAAAATCTACTTGACTTTGTCAACAAAGAGGGCACTGTAGATCAGCTGATCAGTCTTCTGATGAAAGAACTGGAGTTGTTTTCCAAGCATTTGTTTGTTTTCCGGTGGCAGCACAACCAATTCAAAACTTGCAAGGCAGCTATCAGCAACTGTCCCCAGCTTGCACTGGTGGTTTTAGACTTTGCGGAGAATTTTCTTTTCAAATACCATGTTCTTCGTTTTATACCAATAAAACTACACTTTGTTCTCTATCACATTTATTTATCCCAAAACATGAAATCCAGTTGAGTTTTAAACTATTTTTAGACCATTTTCTCCCTTCTGTATTTGTTGCCAGTAATTTTAACCACATCTCCAACTTAATCCACATCCTGAGAAAGTCTTGTTGCTGTCGGGATGTTAAGCAATGTACAACCATCCAACTTAATCCCAAATACATTTTTTGACACGGATTATCAGCTACATACATCCTGTTTTTGTCCATACTGAACGTGTCACAATCAACACACATTTTCCATTTATGGGTTATTTTTACCAATGCACCAATTCATTTCTGAGTGTAACGTTGACCTAGTCTAGTATCTCAACGTTTGTGATGCTTGTCTTCAAAATGTATCCTGATGATAAAGTGATTTTCTTCATTTCGGTTTCGAGACTTTCTCCATCATGGGGTTTGTCACGATCAACACACTATTTTTGTTCGGAGCAAATGCTTGTTTGGTGTTGATCAGTGTTGCAGTTAATTCTTATGGAGAGAGTCCCACTGAATAAAATCTAGATTGTTTTGGACATCTGTGTTGGTTCTGTTCTCTCATTACTTAATTTATTAATTATGTTTTGTGTCGGACGTGACAACGGACAAAGTGATAATTGCTTTTTACACTGATAGACACTTTAAAATGAGTTTGAATTGATTCATTTCACCATATTAGTGTGTTCTTCTGGTCAAAAACCAACTCTCCAAGTCCAGTTCTACCTTTTATATGAGTGTTTCTTCCTCAACACTTTGTCTGCTGTCACGTGTGACACATTCCACTTGGCGAGCATAATCATCAAATATCTTTAAAACTATACACTGCACTGTCTTTTCACCTGCTTTTCCATATAATAGATACATTTAAGTGTTCAAACACACAGATTGCATAAGTGCATTTCAAATTTGACTTTAGCACCTTCATGTCCCATTTCTGTTGTCACCTTTTGAGACTGTCTCATATGCTAAGCGAAGCTTCCTAGTAGTAATGTCATCGGTAGGTATTTTTCGAAAAAATACATTTTAGAGAAAAATTCATATTTTGCTGATGCTGAAGCCATCCCTTTACTTATTGTCACAAAGGTCACAGTCACATATGTGCATCAGTCATACATGTGAGCCATAAGTGCTTTGCCTTTCTTGTTTTCTAGGCTAATGTGGATGCTTCTGCTGGCACATATTTTATGATCATCTGCTTATTAATTATTCCCACATGCAGCTGGGAGGTGCCAAGCCATCACAGTCGATGTATCTATCTTCTGTTGTGAGTGCAACAAATGAGCACGTGAATTTTAACTCCCGGAGGGAAGGGGGGGGGGGGGGGGGGATCTAGCATACCATTAACCCTTTGCCTGTCAGTAGCTCTCTTTTCCATGATGAATCATTGTGACAAAACAAACTGCTACCGAGAGCTAAAGGGTTAACTCCTGTGTGCATTCTGCCACCAGTACTGTTTGCTTTAACTTTAAGCCTTTGTGTGTCACTAGCAGTTTTTGTTATGATGATTTCTGAAGGAATTATTGCGTCAAAAATCGCTACTGACACAAAAGGTTAAGCAGTGATGGTAGATGCATTTAAAGATGGTTTGAAAAATGTGTATGGCCAGATGTAGTGTACGTGTGAATGTTGACTCTCCCAGACCCTGTGCGGAATGCTAGAGATGGAGGTGATAGAAAACCAGGACCTCAAGATGCAGATGATCACCACACTGCAGTCCACCTGTGAGGGCAAACGCATGTACGCCGAGCTCTGTGACCGACAGATCGCCCTGAGGGAATTGGTGAGCACTGCTTCGTTTTAACTCGTCCCTTTTTGAAGCGTGTCTTTTATTCAGCCATCCATTGTTCATTAGTTAACGCTCAAACTCCCAGAACTAAATGACTTCTGTTCCGTAAAATTGAATTCATTTAGTTTTGGGAGCTTAAGCGTTAAAAATGAGAGATTGCTTAACCTTTTGATTGTCGGTGGTGCTTTTTGACAAGGTGATTCATGCAGGAATCACCGTGACGTGCTCTGACAGACAAAATGTTAAAATACAAATTTCAGACACCCGCCGTCTTTCCAACATACAAATTTGATTTACTTCTGTCATAGGTGAAGATTACAGAGGGACAGCAGATAGGAAAAAAGCCATGTTTTAAATTTAACCCTTTGGCTGTCAGTGGCTGTTTTGGTCACTATAATTTCAGGATTCATCATGACCAAAACTGCTACCAACAGCCAAAGGGTTAACAGAACTTAAATTCTATTGAGTACTATTCCAGACTTTAAAGTCAGACTTGGTTCTTGATAATGAGATCCCTGTGTTCATACTAATTTTGTTGTACATACAAATTTCCTTGCCGCATCTGAAACTAAAAATTGTGACCTTTTTGTGCAGCAACAGAAGGGCGGCCCAAAGAAACTGACCCTTCCGTCCAAGTCCACAGACACCGACCTTGCCAAGATGCTGAGCTCAGGCTCATTCGGCAACCTGGAGTGTCTGAGTCTGGCCTTCACCCAGGTCACCTCCGCCTGTGCTAACGAGCTCATCAAGCTGCCCTCGCTCAGATACCTAAACTTGTGGTCCACACAGGTGAGAGCTAGCGAGAGGAAGAGCTTCTTATAGCAGGAACTTTGAACTAACTTTCATCTGTAACTCATTTGGCTATGACACACCACAGCAAGAGATGAATTGACCATGATAGTTCAAGTGTGATGCTAGAATAGCTTGGCGTGTATTGGTGCCAAGCTATTCTGGCGCCACCCATGAACTATCATGGTTGATCTGTCTCCTGAAATGCAATACAGACTTCAGAGGAGAACTCCAGAATTATTGGGATTCGATCTTGGGACACAATGAGTTAATCCTGTGCTTGTTGGTAGTGTTTTTTTTCACAATGATTCCTGTAGCAATCAATGCGACAAAAAAATGCTGTTGACACACAAAGGGTTAACCCATTGAGTTGTTTTGATCATTGTGTGTGTGTGTGTGTGTGCGTGGGGGGGGGGGGGGGGGGGGGGGGGAAGAGGATCTACTGTGCATGTTTGATTAGTTACAAGTCATTGGATATCTATCTATCTATATCCCATAGTCTTGCCGACCGTTGGGGCACCACTGGTGACTTGGCAACCAGCTCCCTCCATTCTTCTCTGTTCTCTGCCATTCTTAGAAGTACCCAACGGAGAAAGAAACACGCTTAGAAAAGACGGGTACAACACAATTTATTAATATTTCGGGTAAATACCCTTTGTCAAAATAGACAAACAAACAAACAGAGAGATTAGCCGCTACTTATCTTCATTGGCAGAAAGAATGTGGCAACTGAAGGAGGTGACGTAAAAGAAAGAAAAGGAAGAACAAAAGTGCGGAAAAAGTAAAAATGACGTCAACGAAAAATCGTAAGAGAGAGACTCGGAAAGAACCGGCTCACGGTTTGATACGCGGTTTTGGGGCGGGGCGATCGTGTGCATCCCTTGGGGATGTACGTGGTCGTCTTGTTGCGTGCCTGTGTGTTTTTCTGTGTGCTGGTGGGTGCCTGTTGGGTGGGGTTGGTGGCTCTGGCTTTTTTTTTTTTTTTTTTTTTTTTTTTTTCCTCTTTCCTTCTACCTCTCTCCCTCTTTCTCCCCCCCCCCCCCCCCCCCCCCCCCCTACCCCCTTTACAACTTGTCTCTAGCCCTCTTTCTCTCTTTACGCTTTTTCCTTTTCTCTTATTCCCCTTCCTCCTTCCTCCTTTCCCCCCGCCCCCGTCCCCTTCTCTCTCTCTCTCTCTCTCTCTCTCTCTCTCTCCCTCTCTCTCTCTCTCTCTCTCCCCCCTATTTTTTGAGTTACCCTTGAAGACGGTTTCACAACTACCTAATCTCCACTTATACCAATATTCTCTTACTGAATTTGATTATTTGCTTTGTTTTCATGACTTATTACTTGTTGTGTACCGTGCTAAATGCTAGTTTTTTTTTTTCCCGGGGTCCTCCCGTTTTTCCCCGAGGTAGTCCTCAACTTGAAGGTGATATAAAGTTTGCCTTCGGGTTGGTGTTTAGCAGGCTTTGTGTATTAGACACTCCGCCTACTTCGTGCCCAAGGGTACTCCCCGTTCGTTTTCCTTCTCTTTCTCTCTCTCCGTCTCTCTCTCTCTCTCTCTCTGGCCTCATCTACACGCCTTTTCTTTCGCTCGCTCCTGCACGTGCTTGCACACACTCTTGTCTCTCGTGTTCAGGTTCTTTCCGAGTCTCTCTTACGATTTTTCGTTGACGTCATTTTTACTTTTTCCGCACTTTTGTTCTTCCTTTTCTTTCTTTTACGTCACCTCCTTCAGTTGCCACATTCTTTCTGCCAATGAAGATAAGTAGCGGCTAATCTCTCTGTTTGTTTGTTTGTCTATTTTGACAAAGGGTATTTACCCGAAATATTAATAAATTGTGTTGTACCCGTCTTTTCTAAGCGTGTTTCTTTCTCCGTTGGGTACTTCTTTGCATATTACACGCTTGGCAGTCACCTTTTTGGTCTGGATTGATTTTGCCATTCTTAGCGTATCACGCAGCTTCAGTCCTGTCCACTCTGAGATATTGTCCTCCCATCCTTTCCTCTGTCTTCCTCTCCTTCGTCCTCCTTGCACAGTGCCTTGTAGGATTGTTTTGGCAAGCCCTGCTGAACGCGTGACATTCCCATACCACTTCAGTTTGCGTTTTTTCACAATGGCTAATAGGTCTTCATATGACCCGATGGCTTGCCTGATTCTGCTTCCCACTTCCACGTTTGTGACGTGATCTCTGTATGAAATGCCAAGCAGCCTTCGAAAACATCTCATTTCAGTGGCTTGTATTCTCCTTTCAAGGTCTGTTGTGAGAGTCCATGACTCGCAGGCATACAAAAACACTGAGATGAATAAGGAGCGCATCAGTCTGATCTTGGAGCAGAGTGTGATGTTTCTGTCCTTCCATATGGTCTTCAATCTTGTCAGTGCTGTTGTTGTCTGCGCAATCCTGGACAGTATTTCTGGTTTTGATCCCTCATCTGTCACAATGGCTCCTAAGTATTTGAATTTATTAATGGTTTCCAGTTTTTGGCTTCCAATCATCATGTCCAACTATAGAGGAATCACCTTGCTGTCAGTACTAGGAAAGGTCTTCAACAGGATCATCCTGGAGAGAATGAAGAGCTCCGTTGACCCCCAGCTGAGAGACCAGCAAGCAGGATTCAGGAAAAACCGATCATGTACAGACCAGATCGCCACTCTCCGCATCATCGTGGAACAGTCTCTGGAGTGGAGCTCCCCGCTGTACGTCAACTTTGTGGATTACGAGAAAGCATTTGACAGCGTGGACCGAGAGACACTGTGGAAACTCCTACGACACTACGGTGTACCCACAAAGCTCGTCCGCCTGATCAAGAGCAGCTACGATGGCATGACATGTCGCGTGACCCACGAAGGGCAGTTCACCAGGGAGCTCCAGGTCAGAACCGGTGTCAGGCAGGGGTGTCTGCTGTCTCCGTTCCTCTTCCTACTGGCCATAGACTGGGTCATGAAGAGGACCACAGAGCAGAGAAGAAGCGGAATACAGTGGACACTGTGGACACAGACGACCTCGATTTTGCAGATGACTTGGCATTACTGTCCCACACGCATCAACAAATGCAGGACAAGACCACGAGGCTTGCTGACATCTCGTCCCAAGTGGGTCTCGCCATCCACAAACAGAAAACAAAGACTATGCGGCTGAACGCAACCAGGGAAGAAACAGTCTTGCTTGCTGGCACCCCGTTGGAGGAGGTGGAGTCCTTCACCTATCTCGGGAGCATCATAGACAAAAAAGGCGGCACTGATGCAGATGTCAGAGCACGAATCGGTAAAGCCAGAGCAGCCTTTCTCCAGTTGAAAAAAGTGTGGAGTTCCAGAGAGCTGTCACAAAACACCAAAGTTCGGATTTTCAACTCCAACGTAAAAGCAGTTCTCCTATATGGAGCAGAGACTTGGAGATTGACAAAAACCACTGTCAACAGAGTACAGATCTTCATAAACAGTTGCCTTAGAAGAATTTTGAAAATCCACTGGCCAGAGAAGATCAGCAACATCAGACTCTGGGAGAGAACAGAGCAGATAACAGCAGAGAATGAAATTGGGCGAAGAAGATGGGGATGGATTGGTCACAGTCTGAGAAAGCCAGCTTCCAGTATCACTAGGCAGGCATTGTCATGGAATCCCCAGGGAAAGAGGAAAAGAGGTAGGCCGAGAAACTCCTGGCGTCGAGACCTCCAAGCAGACATCAAGAGAATGGGAACCACCTGGAGTAAAATCGAAGGAGAAGCACAGGACAGGAGTCGCTGGAGGTCTCTCGTCGACGGCCTATACCCGGGTAGGGGTGACAGGCGTAAGTAAGTAAGTAAGTAATCATCATGTCAGTGCCAATGCCACTGGTGTTATTGGTCATCAGTTTGGTCTTCTCTGCACTGATTTCCATCTCGTACACAATGGCTGTACTGTCCAGCTTTTCCACCAGCTGAGATAGTTCCTTCTCTGTTCCTGCAAGGCCATCAATATCGTCCGCAAAGCGCAAGTTCGTGATTGTTCTGCCTCCAATACTGACAGATCCTTCATGATCTTTCAGAGCATCTGTCATGATTTTTCCAGGAAGATGTTGAAAAGAGTAGTTGAGAGCAAGCACCCTTGTCTGAATCAGACTGTAGTCCTAAACCAGTTTCCTATTTTGCCGTTGAAGCAGATTGTGCTAGTGGCCTTGTTGTAAAGGTTTGCTATGACTTTGATCAGGTTGGCATTAATGTTGTATAGTTTCATTGTGGACCAAAGGGCTGCATGCCACACCCTGTCAAACACTTTCTTAAAATCCACAAAGACATGTGGTCTGAAGCCTGCCTGTTCCTCAGCTATGATTTCCTCTGCCTGTGGCTTCAGCCTGTTCAGCAGGATCTTTAACATGACTTTGCTTGGGTGGCATATAAGACTGATCATGCGATAATTCTGGCATTGATGTAAGTTGCCTTTTTTGGGAAGAGTTATTATAAGTGATTGGGTCCATGGTGTGGGCCAATCCCCTGACTGCCAGATCTTATTGCAGATTGTTAGTAAGGCGCTTATTATGTCTTCTCCCCCTTCTTGGACTAGCTCTGCAGGGATGTTGTCTGCTCCTGCTGCCTTCCCTTTTTTCAGCGACTTCACTGCAGCCTCTACTTCTTCTCGGAGGATGGGATAGTTGCCATTGTTGGTCACGGGTGGGTTGACAAGTATGCCTGGGTCCCCTGTAGCTCGGTGGTTGTACAAATCTGAGCAGTTCTCTGTCCATCCCTTCAGTATGTCTTGGTCTTCCATAAGACAGTTACCTTCCCTATCTTGAATGATAGAGGAGCGTCCTTGTTTTACACTGGTCAGGTCTTTCACCAGCTGGTATGCTTTTTTGCTATTATTTTTGTTCAGATTTACTTCTATGTGTTTACACTGATCTTCAATCCACTTATTCTTTGCCTTTTTCATTCTTGCAGTTGGATCATGTTCAGTTTTTCTTAGCAGTGAAGAGGTTAAGGTGTGTGTGTGTTTTGGGCTCACTTGCGAAGCAAATGTGAGTCATGTTCTGGCCCAGTGTGTAATCCGTTTGAAACTGTAATGTTGGCATTTTCTAAGAGACTAATCAAGCCACAGTCTTCAAACTTGGCCCAAGGTTAGTTTGTGGCAAGACCTTTATAAACATACCAATTTCAGTGACCTCTCTCAAAGGTCAAGATCACAGGGGATCAGGGGAATAGGTAAAAAAAATAGCCATATTCTGACAAAAACTATATGTTCACAACTTCAAACCCAAACTTGGTACAAAGATACCTGGTAGTAAAAACTTCTGTGCATATCTACTTATTTGGGGAACCCCTCGGAAAGGTCAAGGGTCACAAAAGATCAGGATATAGGTAAAAAATAGCCATATTTTGACAAAAGATGTTATTTCTCAAATACTATTCCCAACTTAAAAACCCTGACTTGGTACAGAGGTACCTATGGTAAGACCTTCATATGCATACAAATTTGGGTGACCCCTTGGAAAGGTCATGGGTCACAAGAGATCAGGAAATAGGTCACAAATAGCCAATTTTTTGGACAAAAATTGTTTTTCCCAAATATTATTTACAAACTTCTATCCAAAACCTGGTACAGAGATACCTGATGGTAAGACCTTCCTATGCATGATAATTTGCATGACCCCTCTGAAAGGTCAAGGATCACAAAAGATCAGCAAATAATGTAAATAATATCCTTTTTTGTGTAATTTTAGTAGGATATTTAGTAGGATTTTGCAAGACTTTTCAACCACATTTAACAGAACGGTAGCTGATGATAATACTTTTCTATGCATACTTGTTTGGTTTACTACTCACAAAGGTCAAGGGTCATGGGAGGTTGACAAAAGTGAAAAATGCATAAATTTTGGGAAAATCTGGATTTCACAGGTACAAAGACCAACCTTTTCCGTATGTTAGAACACTTGAGCACTTGCTTATTCCAGTGACCCGTCGGAAAGATCAATGTCACAAAGGTTGGATTAATTATGTTGATCAGTCATGCACATGAGCCTTAAGGGCTTTGCCATTTGTGTGTGTGTATGTGTGTGTGTGTGTGCCTTGCTAAATTAAATAATGAAACACATCTTCAGATTTGGCTGTCGCCAACGATTTTGGTGGAGGCGATTCCTGCAGGAATCACCTCGACCAACATTGCCAGTGACAGCGACATGGTTAAAATATGACTCTGCTTTTTGGTGACAGTTTGGGGACACTGGATTACAGCTCATCTCGGAACACCTGCAAAAGCTTCAGGTGCTCAACCTGTGTGAAACGCCTGTCACAGACAAGGGGCTGGTTAGTCTTGCAGGTACTTTACCTTTCTTTTTGGCTCCCTTGCGAAGCAAAAGTGAGCCAGTGGTCGTCCGTCTGTTGTCCGTGGTAAACTTTAACGTTGGCATTTTTTCGGAGACTATTAAAGCCACAGTCTTCAAACTTGGCCCAAGGATACTTTGTGGCAAGACCTATCTAAACATACCAGTTCAATTTTAGTGACCTCTCTCAAAGGTCGAGGTCACAGGGAATGAGGAAATAGGTCAAAAATAGCCATATTTTGACAAAATTGATTTGTTCTCAAATACTATTCACAACTTCAAACCCAAATTTGGTACAAAGATACCTGATTGTAAGACCTTCCAAGGCATACTCTTTTGGTTGATCCTTCAGAAAGGTCAAGGGTCACAAGAGATCAGGAAATAGAAAAATAGCCAGATTTTGACAAAAGATGTTTTTTTTCTCAAATACTATGCACAATGTCAAACCCAAACTTGGTACAAAGATAAGTTGCTAAAATGTTGCTAAGTTTACTGTGCATAGTTTCACAGCCGCCAGTGACCCAACAAAACCCGGCACACTAGTGCTCACTCTTCATTTCACTGCCAGTTGCCTACGTAAACGGGTCTGCAGTAAACCTAGCACACTAAAAATGGTAATAATAATAATAATAATAATAATAATAATAATAATAATAATAATAATAATAATTATATTTATAAAGCACAAAATCCCTGCAGTGCAGGCTCTAAGCGCTGTACAGTGCAAATCAAAGTTAAAAACTAAACACAAATCATTAGACAGCAGCAACACAAAATACAAATATTACAATAGAAATTCAAAAATTAACAGCACATAAACACACCTAAAGCACAAACAACCATCGCAACAAGGACTGGCACAGGATGATCATGATGTTATTGTGAAACAGAAAAGAGACTGGCAATTAACCCTTGTAGCCCCAAGGTCCCATTTCTCAAATTTTGGAGGTGTTGCCTAATGACTATGTACCAGTTGCAGGAGATGGCTTGACCAAGATAATTCAAGGGTAGTGCCTGATAAACTTGGCGCCTGTAAAATGGCAGACCGTTTACGGTTATTTCTGTGTCAGTGTTATGTACTCTTCTACATTTTTGTGTGCATTTTACCAAATGCATTATTGATATGACTTTTTCAGGACTGAAACATCTGCGCAAATTGAATCTCAACAGTACAAGTCTGTCTGCTCTCACATTTGAAGGGCTCAAGGTAAGATCTGTTTTATGTTATTATGTTAACCCTTTTGTTAGGTGTTGGTGGCAGTTTTTGTCACAATGTCGGAATCATCGTGACAAAAACCACTACCAACACCCAAACGGTTAACAAATGTAGAATACGCTAAAAGAATGCATTCTGAAGAAGGCTGCTGCATATTCAGGTGGTTGTCACCGTAGGCATTTATGTTGATCCATTCGGCCCCAGTGTACTACAGCAGGAGATGGATTGACCATGATAATGTAAGGGTAGTGCCAGATTAGCTTGGCACCATAAGGTGCCAGGTGGATCTAGCTTTTACCCTTGAATTATGATGGTGGACCCATCTCCTGCAGCTTGTACATAGCTGTTGGGTGACATCACCAACATTTTGGAAGTGCAGCCTTGGGGTTAAATGGGGTTAGAGCAGTGTGTTATGTCTATGGCCAGTTTATTATATAAAATGTGTGACTCTTTGATATAAAGCTGCATTTGTGTTCTAATTGGAATTACCAACACACCCAAAAAAACGTCCTGCAGATAAGGGAAGACAAAACGTTTTATTAAAAATCAGGGTTTTTTCCTTCTTCTGTAGCATGTTTGTTGATTATTTATTTATTTTTAATTTTATGTGCTTGGCTGTATACCCTTTGGTCTGGATCGGAAACAACAATAAAAAAAGAAGCATACTTCGGAAAACAAGGACAAAACAGTTTTCTTAAAACTGTTTTGTCCATGCCTTCTTGAAGAATTCTCTTTTTTATTTTTATTTCCTTCCATTTGGCATGTTTGGCAGTCGCTTTTTTAGTCTGTGTTCCATTAGTTTGTAATAGTTTCTTATTTATTTACAGTCATGCTCTGCATTTTGTGCTCTGGTTGTTTGCAGTGTTTTACAATTCGTTTGCGTTCATGGCTGTTTCAGGAGAAGCTGCCAGCATTGCAGGAGTGTGATGTGCGCTACACAGATGCGTGGTGATGTGCTGCGCACGTCCTTCCTCCTGCCAACCCCCCTCACCCCAGCCTACGTACGGGGTCGCAGCCAGCCTGCCAATCAAGCCTTCAACGTGCCTGGGAGAGTCTGCCATCCTCTGGCCTCTCCCCCCACCCCCTCCTTTCTCTCTCTATCTCTTTTTCTCTCTCTCACAGAGTGGATCCTGACTTGGCATTGCCCACTTTCAACGCACACCGTAGTCTCTCTCACTACCGTGTCAGACAAAGTATTTTGTGTGTGCTTGATGGGTGTTTCTTACTCTGTGGGTAATGCATCCACACTGGTTACCACACTCGATCTGCTGCTCACTTGCGTGCGTAGCAGATCAAGTGTGGTAACCAGTGCGTACAGTATCTTGCTTGTGGAGGTCCAGGTCGTGTCCAGTGTCTGTGTCATCTATGCCTTTCTGTCAGTTTGGTGTTTTGTGATACATTTCTAGCGTCGTGTAATGGTGACATGCACTGCACTGCATGTGACTTGGATTATTTATTCTCGTATCGGACGATTGTATATTCTTCTTGCAAATTCTAACAGACAGGGGATAAGTGGGTATTTCTATGATGCTTTTGTACTTCTTTCTGTAATTTTTGTGGAGTTTTCAACACAGACTGTGTGTCGTTCCTGATATGAATCCTGAGGATGTGTTGCTGAAACAGGAAGTTCAGTGCATACATTACTCCCCTAAACAGTGTAAACTGATGCAGCAAGATAGTGAATGTGCAACTTTTTCTCTGCTGACTGGAGATAGGAACGTGTCATGTGTTGCACATTTTAGAAATGTGCTGAAAGACTTGCAGAGTTTATTCGTTCACATTGCTTGATCCGATCAAGTTTTTGTATGTTGCACACTGGACAAAACATTTGCACGTGTTCAGGGGTGGACACTTAGGAGCACAGACGTCATTCACAAAGACTGGTCTGTATTGGCTGTGGACCAGTCCTATGCAGGAGAGTGGAAAATGTTTTGAGGCTGTGGAAACTGGCTGGTGCAGGACTTTGACTGACCTGATACCTTGGAAATAGCACAATGAAATTCTGACCAACACCTGATGCAGATGCACTAGCTAAGTTGAGCTTTCATGATAATAACCCAATTTGCTTAAGTCTGGCTTGCTTCCCAGTGACTCCCTCTGTCTAAGGAGCAGAAATATAATCAACGAGGAATTCATCATGGTGAGAAAAAAGCATATACCATCATAATTGGCCGCCTGCAGATGGCGTGAGAACACATACATGTTTCAGGTTTGTGCTGTAATCGTGCACAAGTCCAGATACATGTTGCAGCCTCAGTCCACAGATTTACAGGAGCAGATCTTGGTCGGATTTCACAGCTAAACTGTTGTGTGTCAGACTTCAAAATATGCAGTTATTGAGTGAGAAAATGACATTTTTTTTCAGAGAAGGATTTCACCTTTCATGATTTCTGTGGTGCATGTTGCAGCAGTGTACCGGTAACAGTCCTTTCGACTTGATTCCAGCTTTCACCGACCTTTTACCAGTCTCAGGTCCATTGCTGCGGAGTATTATGATTATACACTGTAGACCAACACACCGACAGAACAGTTACTTACCTCTTCCATCTAATTACCCACAGAACTGTAAACAGATTTAAAGTGACCGTACCAGATGAGTATAGTTTAGCCCATTTAACCCCATGTCTGTATTTCCCAAATTCTGGAGTTGTCAGCTAATGATTATGTACCAGTTGCTGGAGATGGATCGATGATGGTAAATCAAGGGTAGTGACAGTAGCCCGGTGCCATCAGGCGCCAAGCGAATCTGGCACTACGCTTGAATTATCATGGTCGATCTATCTTCTGCTGCATTGGGACTAAATGGGTTAACTACAGTTTTGCACCAAAATACATGCAATAGGGAAAAAACCGGTCCAAAAAGAGGAAGATGAGATCAAGTTCAGAGCCACTATTTTTCATTTAAAGTTTTGAACAATTTTGTAAGATGTTGAACACAAAATCCGCAAGCTCTGATATTTTTTTGAACACACATGAAACAATTAGGGCACACAGATGATGATCTTGACGTGATTACGATAAGTGTCTGACCACAATTTACCATACATCGTCTCTTCGAATGTGTTTTTGAATTTGTCACAAGGTGCAGAATTGTTTCAGGAGCAAAAGTAATGCATGCTAAAAGGTGTAAAACCCCCACGAGACTTGTTGCTGGCAGGAAAGGTGTGCTAAAGTGTATTCCCACTTTTCATGAACCCTCGTGCGCATGCAGTGACTGGTAATGTGAACCCTTTGACTGCAGGAATCATTACGACAAAATCTGCTACCAAATGCGAAAGGGTTGACCACTGCTGAATGTGCAAGGGACTTGAGATTACTTCAACCTTCAAGAATCGTTGGTCATTTTTCCAGTGACGTTTTTTTTCTGTGTGTGTGCGCACTGACTGCATGAAGCTGTAGGCAGCGTGGCACACGTGCACCTTGAACTTACGCAATGCACAACCTTGGCTCATGACTGGCCAAGTGTCTCTCCTTCAAAGGTAGCTTTTGCTCGGTGCTGGTGAGAGAACGTCATCGACTGCCAAGCACTGTAAATTGTTCACTTCCTGCACCAATTGTGTGGTTTGGATCAGCCAGGGTAGCTTAACCCTTTTAGCCCCAGATCCCTTCAGGAGATGGCTTGACCATGACAGTTCAAGGGTAGTGCCAGATTCTGGCACTAACCTTGAATTGTCATGGTAAAGCCATCTCCCAGCAACTGGTACATAGTCGTTGGGCAACACCTCCAAAATTTGTGAAATGGGATCTTGGGGCTAAAATGGTTAACCCTCTGGCTGTCGGTTGCGGTTTTCGTCGCGATTAATTCTGCAGAAATTCTCAGGACAAAAACTGCTACCAACAGCCACAGCGTTAATACCCTTGTGCAATGCAGTCACCAGTACATGTACTGTATATGGTGCCACTGGCTGCATGTACAAGGGACAAGAGTCGTACTAGATCAGTTTAGCCCTTTGGTTGTTGGTAGCGTTTTTTTGTCAATGCATCACACTACCAACAACCAAAGGGATAATTTGGTGTGCACCAAGCAATCCAGGCATGACCTGGAACCATCTTCCTTTTGGTTGATCCATCCCCACGAAATGTACACAGTGTTCAGTACGTAACTGTGTATCCCTGACCAATGTGCTGAGAGTATGCAGTGTTTAGCAATTAACTATGAAATGTGAAGTGGTGAAAGGGGTATGCATCACGTGGACATTGTCTCTGTCGTTTTAACACCAACACCCATATTAACAGACAGTTTCTATGTGCCTGTCAGACTTGGTATCTGCCATGCCCTGTCCTCCGCATGGATTTTGCACTGTATACAAACAGACTTTCCCATGGAACAAGTGTGTGGTGTGCAGACTTCGTTTTTAACTGCAGTGTATGCCGTTGATACTGTTAATAATATGCTGTGGTGTTGTCTGGTCATCTCTTTTTTCACAGATTTTATATATATATATATATATATATATATATATATATATATATATATATATATATATATATATATATATATATATATATATATATATATATATATTTGACTGTTCAGTATTTGTGTATTCATCTGTGCAAGAGTCTTGTTTCTCAATGAATATCTATAGATGTATAATGAGTATGAGTCAATGTCTGTGCAAGAAAGTGAACTTTCCCGTGCAGGATGTGCCATTGAAGTTGTTGGAAGCACATTCTGTTGAGCTGATTCTTGCAGAATCATTGCAACAAAAAGCGCTACCAACAGCCACAGGTTTAAAAGAGTGTTTTACCTAACTGCCAAATGTAGCGCATGCGTGGCCTGGCCTAACTGGTGAGCGATACCATCACAGGTAGCCAGTTCTTCGTGTACCTCGTGTGTGGAATAGACCGCACATGAGGGAGGAACAGCAAGAACCAAGACAGGTTCGCAAGCAGCATATATACATTATATGCGCCCTTGTTGCTGCAGGGACTTGTGAAAATGAATGCTGCTTGCAGATGGCATAGTGGAGCTGCATCTGAGGACAGTGGCACGAGTGAGCTTAGTCCTGCGTCGGCCACTAAGCA
Source organism: Semisulcospira habei (assembly GCA_036245525.1). Classification (NCBI taxonomy): domain Eukaryota; kingdom Metazoa; phylum Mollusca; class Gastropoda; family Semisulcospiridae; genus Semisulcospira; species Semisulcospira habei. The sequence goes on from BTPG01000002.1 coordinate 170,189,421, forward strand.
AGGTGCTCTGCTGTAGCGGAGCACCTTCCTTAGTGGCTGGTGCAGGACTAAGCTCACGCGTGCCGCTAGCCCCTGAACTTTTTCACAGGTTACTGCAGGTCAGCTGTGTTGAGATGCGCTGGTGATCAGATCAAGTTACAGTAGTTTACAGCTGAGTATGGTTTGAGGTTGACTTTTAACCACCTTGCACATGCAGCCATCCGTACTGTAAACAACATCGGTGCCTACATGGACAAGAGAGTTAATGCTGACAGAAGGAATCTTGCTTGCCAAGGGACTTAATCATATGAAAATTGTGGCATTTATTCTTTTAATTTGTGTGTAATTGGCATGTAGATAGCTAGATCATTGTCTCATCATTGCATTGTTTCATGTTCTTTCCTCTATTTTGTGTTTTGTTGGAATTTGTTTTGGTTTCGTGATGAAGATTATGGTGCTTTGGACAAAAACAATGGCCGACGCAGTAGAACGTTTCATAGGTGACTTTCCTCTTGGTGATAGAGAGGCACCTGTTGTAACGAAGCACAGGGTACACTGCATAAAGCTGGGTGTTTCTTACCCTATGTCTGCGAATGTGCAAGCAAAATATCCGATTCTGAAATAAGAATTGCATGTCTTTCGACACAAACTGGATGAAAAGCCAAGACAAACGTGATACAGTTCAGGTGTGTCTGGGCTTTTAACCCTTTGGGCGTCTAGTGGTTTTAGTTGCGATGATTTCTTCAGGAATCGTCATGACTAAAACTGCTACAGACACCCTTTTAACCCATTGGGTGTCTGTAGCAGTTTTAATTGTGAATATTCCTGAAGGAATCATCACAACTAAAACTGCTACAAACACCTAAAGGGTTAAAAGACCAAACGTGTGTGTGATGTATGGCATGTTTGTCTTGGCTTTTCATCCACTGTTTGCTTCAAGAGACGTGCAGATTTGAACCTGCTTCTGATTTCCAGAACATGTCTGTTTTATGAGGTTATCTGCCGTACATTGACGTGAAAGCTCTTCCAGCGTCAGCTTTATGAGTTTAAATCAACACGTATAACCCAAGGGTAGTGTTGTTGCAAAAGCAACCAATAGCTGTCTTGCTGGCAGCCTCTGTCTCGATTATAGTTTTGATACTTCTGTGATAAGTTTGCTGGTTACTGTGATTGGTTTTACTTTAAGGGTTTGTAGCATTTAGAGCGTTGTTCTGTCGAGCAAGCGAAAGTGAGAGATTTTGTTGGTTTGTCCTTTGTAGTTTCATTATCAGTGTTACACATCTTGAATAATTGAGGTTTGCCCTCACCTTACACTTTCTCCACAGGTTTGCGTTTGTGTTTTTATTCATAGCGTGGCACTTCAGAATATATTTCAGCAGTTGTAAATTATTACAAGTATTGGGACATGGGCATTTTACTGGAGGCTTGGGTTGAAATTTCATTAACCCTTTGGCTGTCAGACGGTTCCATGAAAGAAAGAAACATGCATAGAAAGCACAATTGCAACACTTTATAATCTTCAAAATAGACGTGCAAGGAAGTACCCAGTGTTCTAGTCGTCTACTTCTCTTTCCTTTGGTGAGCGACCAGTTCTGCAGGAATCGCCTCGACAAAAGGCACTTCTGACAGCCAAAGTGTTAACTATCTAATTTAACCCTTTTGCTGCCAGTGGTCACGGATTTCACGTCTGAAACCATTACACACTGACCGACAATCGCGTGAAGAACACGGATGAAATGAGACCAAAAATGGGCGTAGAGAACGTAGGACAAACAAGAGACTTATGATCTGCATCAGCCCTTATGATCTGCATGAGCCCTCACAACTGCGATGGCTCATGAGGGGTTGTGTCTCTTGCAGCTGGGTGGCGTTTGCCTTGCCCAGCAGTTAAAGGGTTAACCCATTCAGCCCTGACGCCCTACAGTAGTAGATGAGCCGACCATGATAATTCAAGGGTAGTGCCAGATTAGCTTGGCGCCTGTTGGGGCCAAGCTAATCTGGCACTACCCTTGAATTATCCTGGTTGATCCATCTCCTGTAACAGGTGCATAGTCGTTAGATGACACCTGCAAAATTTGGGAAATACATGTGTCGGGCTGAATGAGTTAACATCATACTGTTCGGACTTGTGACTTGAGTGAAAATATTGTACCATTTGTATTTCAATACAGTGGACACTGTGGACACAGCTTGACGACCTCGATTTTGCAGACGACTTGGCATTACTGTCCCACACTCATCAACAAATGCAGGACAAGACCAGGAGGCTTGCTGACATCTCGTCCCAAGTGGGCCTCACCATTCACAAACAGAAAACAAAGACAATGAGGCTGAACGCAACCAGGGAAGAACCAGTCTTGCTTGCTGGCACCCCGTTGGAGGAGGTGGAGTCCTTCACCTATCTCGGGAGCATCATAGACAAAAAAGGCGGCACTGATGCAGATGTCAGAGCACGAATCGGTAAAGCCAGAGCAGCCTTTCTCCAGTTGAAAAAAGTGTGGAGTTCCAGAGAGCTGTCACAACACACCAAAGTCCGGATTTTCAACTCCAATGTAAAAGCAGTTCTCCTATATGGAGCAGAGACATGGAGATTGACAAAAACCACAGTCAACAGAGTACAGACCTTCATGAACAGTTGCCTTAGAAGAATTTTGAAAATCCACTGGCCAGAGAAGATCAGCAACGTCAGACTCTGGGAGAGAACAGAGCAGATAACAGCAGAGAATGAAATTGGGCGAAGAAGATGGGGATGGATCGGTCACAGTCTGAGAAAGCCAGCTTCCAGTATCACTAGGCAGGCATTGTCATGGAACCCCCAGGGAAAGAGGAAAAGAGGTAGGCCGAGAAACTCCTGGCGTCGAGACCTCCAAGCAGACATCAAGAGACTGGGAACCACCTGGAGTAGAATCGAAGGAGAAGCACAGGACAGGAGTTGCTGGAGGTCTCTCGTCGACGGCCTATACCCGGGTAGGGGTGACAGGCGTAAGTAAGTAAGTAATTTGTATTTCAAGAGGTAAAAAATAAAGATAACAGTATTTCATTGCTAACTTACTACTTGCTATTTAATGACTGATTTTGAAAGAACTTGATAATATGTGATACATTGTACATTCTGCTGGAGATCTGGTGCAACCGTTTTTGTTCTTAATGCCCATGCCCATGCACCCACAGCTGCCGTTTACAAACTGCGCTGGTGGTAGCCTGCACAAGGAGGTTAAATATGTTTAACCCTTTGGCTGTCCATAGTGCGTTTTGTCGAGGTGATTCCTGTAGGAATCGCCTCAAGAAAAAGCACTATGGACAGTCAAGTTAGATGGTTAAATATGAGGATCCTTTGATTGGTATGTGATATACAGAACAAGCTCAAAATGGACTTAATGGACTTGATCCATTTAGCCCTGGGACCCTGCAGCAGGAGATGGGTTGATCATGGTAATTCAAGGGTAGTGCCAGATGAGCACTTGAAGGCACCAAGTTCGTCTGTCACTACCCTTGAATTATTTTGATCAATCTATCTCCTACAACTGGTACATAGTCTTTAAACAATGCCTCCAAAAGTTTGGAAATGTAGCCGTGTGGTTAAGAGGGGTTAAACAGACAGGGATGGTTCTCTCACAGACATCCCAGCCTCATCTCGTACAAGCATTACGTCATGATTTCATGTACATTATAAAAGATCTGTCACACAAGTACGTGTATGTAGGTGTATACATTTATCATCTACCGGTATACAAGTTTGTGTACGGTAGCGTTTGCTTTTTGTCGCGGCATGTTTGACGCTACTTTTCTCTTTGTGCATTTAAGTATTTTCATTGTGACAGACTAAATTGCTTTTTTGGGGTCGTTATTTAATGCTGCTTGCTTTTGCACGATTATTATGTTTTGCTGTACTTTCGTCTGTGCACTGTCCATCATTTGGTTTCAGTTTAGCATGTTTTCATTTTGATGCAGTGCAGGGTGTGAACTGAAACTTAGTGCATGACTATTAACCCATATACTGAGGCTAAAAGCTTCAAATTTGTACACTGCCTTATGCAGGATACATTATAGTACTTACAGATAAGGATATAGACAAATGGCTTTAGTTCAAAAGTGGTGCCAGAATAGCTTGGCGCGTAGAGGCGCCAAGCTATTCTGGCACTACCCTTAAACTATTTTAGTCAAACTTATTTCACACGTGTGTATTCCGAATGATAAGGGTTAACTGAAATAGCTGTGTAAATTGTGAAGATTTGACAGCTTATAGCTCTTCAATGCGAATTGACAAGAGTTGGGACAGCTGTTATAGTTCATAGGTGGTGCCAGATAGCTTATCTGCTCTGGTGCTGCTTTTAACCCCTCCCCTGCCAGTGGATGCAGAACTGGCATAAAGTCAAAAATGGTTCAACAAGAGGCACAGGCCATCATGAGCCCCCGCAGCTGCGGGGGCTCATGAAGATAGGTGTCTCTTGCAGGTGAATCGTGTTCACTTTTTCTTGGCAGGCAAGGGGTTAACTCATTCGAGATGGGACACATACGGATACGCGGCTATTTGCGTATCCGTATGCGTCCCGTCTTGAAAGTGTTAACTCTTACGGTTGATCAATCTCTTGAACTGGCATGGAGTCTTTAGAGGACGGACTCCCAGATTTTGTCACTTTGGTTCAGTGGGGCAAGCGTTAACCCTTTGACTGTTGGTAGCACTTTCTGTCGTGATCCCTACAGGCATCGCCTCAACAAAAAGTTCTGCTGACAGCCAAAGGGTTTACCCTTCAACTCCCGAAACTAAATGACTCCCATTCTATAGAATGGAGGTCATTTGATTCTGGGAGTCAAAGGGTTCACACATTTATAGCTTCACGCAAAGATTGACTCGGGATGATTATCTCCAAAATATTTCTTTGTACAATGCAATATTCCTAGCTTATTTTGTGATGTTTTGGCTGTTCCAGTGGAACAGTAATCAACCTACAGATTATGTGTTTTTGTTTTGTATGTTGCAGCCAAATGCTTGGCTTTTCCTAGTCAAAATGAATAATGGTCAGCCAAACTTATTTTGTATCCTTTCTGAATGAGAGCAGGCATATCCCGTTCAGTGCCAAGAAAATCAGACCACCACCCAGCTGCAAGAGGTATAGATCCTCATGAGCCCCGGCAGTTGTGGGGGCTCATGAGGATCTATGCCTCTTGCTGACACTACTTTGAATATAATGCTGCTGGGAAAGCTAGGACATTTTGATGTTGAATTTACTAATCAACTGGCACTGAATGGGTTAAAACACTTTGAAATTAGATTAACCCACTCAACGCTGACATACCCCTCCTACTATAAAAAGATATGAATAGACATGATGGTGCCAGAATGGCTTGGTCATCAATCTCCTTGAATGTAGTGTGGTGTTTAGAAGATAATTCCTGAAATTTTGTAATATTGACGTGACGACTGTGTGTTAAACGAATAAACTTGCAGCCCTGTAGTCGGAACCACTTCATGTTACTTAGCTGGTTTTTTTTTTTTTAATGATGTGAAAATTAATTTTTGCTGTCTATATTGTTTGACCTACACAAATTATTGGTACGTACTGATTGCCAACTGACGCATCTAATATTTTTGTGATCTTTTTCAAAGGCATCTGCGAATGTGTGAAAATAAGTACAAGGATTGTAACATTCGTATTGTGCTGTTCATTTCATATTTGCCTCATTTATTTGGAATGTGTGTCCTTGGAGGCTTTCATGCATGTGTTTTTTTTAAGTCTGCCTGTTAAACCTCTCGTCACTTGGATTTGTTTGTCATGTTGAAATTTTTGCATTCGTTCACAATTTTATAACCCTTCTTCTTTCCCCTAAAATTGTCGTATCATCTCCTAACAACTAAGTACCAGTTGCAGGTGATGGATCGACCATGATAATTTAAGGGTAGTGCCAGATTAGCTTGGCACCATCAGATGCCAAGCAAATCTGACACAACTCATAAATTATCATGGTTGGTCCATCTCCTGTTGTGGTACATCAGAGCTACAGGTTAAGCAATCAGCTTCAAAACACTGCAAGAAGTCGTGGATTTGACCATGATAGTTCAAGGGTGGTGCAAGAATAGCGTATAACGAGGTCAACAGAAATGTCCCAAATCATGGAGCAGCACGTTTTGCGCTGTCATCGATAGGCCGATTTAAATTAGTTACGTGTGTAGTTGCTTCACGTGTTCCCTTTTTCTCCCTCATAAATACAGCTACTCATACTGGAAACAGTTTGGGTGGCTAGAAAAATCCAAACGAAAAAAGAAACGGGCTAGGAAAGACAATTGCAACACAAGTTTGTGAAACTTGTTCTAAATAGACGTACCGACTAGTACATGATGCTCCACTTATCTTTCCACAGTGAGATAGCTGCATGCACAAGGGGGATAGCCGCTTCACTGCCTGTAAATGCCAGATTTTATTTATTTAAAAAATCTGTTTATTCAGCGCAAGAGCCTTGGCTGTCCAATAGATACAAAGTGGTGCGAGCAAGAGGCAATAACAAGATCCACCTGCAACAGATGCAGGTCCTCATGAGCCCCAGCAAACTGTGGGGGGCTCATGAGGATCCGCATCTGTTGCAGTTTGGTTGTGTTGAGTTTTACTTGGCTGCGAAGAGGTAAAGGGTAATAAGTACTCACCTCTCTTTAGCTGTCGCCATTTTCCCCCAGTCTGATGGTATGTATACCGCTTCATATTTATTACTGTGAAGTATCAAAACATTGTACATGTACCTTTATGTATGGGTTCTTCATCCCGAATCAGTGTGCCTGGTCCTTCTAATCTCCACACTGGTTACTTCCCTTGATCTGCTAGCATTCTGCATAGTGGATCGACGAAGGTAACCAGTATGACTAATCTCACGACTTGTTTTCTCAGCTGTATTACTGTGATTGTCCGTCGTTGCCAATATTGTGAAGGTTGTGTGAGAGAACATCTACATGTATGTATAAATTGTCTGTTCGCTCTCGCCAAGTTTCAATTTATGCGTTTTGATGTTGCCATGGACTTGTGACATTTCTCAATCATTTTTGCTGGTTTCATTTATGATTGAATTCAAGTGTTCAATGTTCAGATATTTATTTGTTTTGATTCTTTGCACATGTTGACATGCTTAGCCTAGAGGCTTTTTAAAAAAATTTGTTGTTTTTGTGTCAGTGACAGATACATACATAGAGACTCTGTGGTCTCCGTTTATCAGTTGCACACTCAAATCTCAAAAGCATTTGCTGTCTGAGGTATTAAATGCCAAGAAACGTGTCAGAAAGTGCCAGAAAAGGACATAAACTCCTCGGAGCTGTGGGGTTAACCCTTTGCTGGTAGTGCTTTTTGTAGAGGTGATTCCAGCAGGAATCACCTCCACAAAAGGCTCTGCTGACAGCCAAAGGGTTAATGAGAATGTGTACCCTTTACGTGTCACGGGCTTGCTCAGCAACAATCATAATACATATGCTTGTACTTGTAATTGTTATACATGTAATAGTCTCCAGAGTGTAGATGCGAGGCTCAGACCAGGCAACTTAACATCAAGTCTATTAACTTTATTTATTGTGCAATGACTTCAAATCAAAACTTTTCACACACTCGCTTTATCTCATTCCATTACACCAGTAACAAACTACAAGTTACAATGTGTCCACATGCTTCAAGGCAAACTTGCTTAAATGTCTAGTCAGCCGACAAGAGAAGTGAACGATCAGAAAGTAATTGTATGCTAGTCTGTCTTTTTGGACCATACGGTTCTCGGTCATAAGGTCCAGATTTATAGACCAGCACACATCTGACAACCCTCTGGCTGTTGGTAGCGCCTTTTATTGAGGTGATTCCTGCGGAAAGCCCCTCGACAAAAAGTGTTACCAACCGCCAAAGGGTTCCTAATGTGGACATGTACATAAAACATTAAAGAGGATAGCCATTTTGGCATATATGGTTTATTTGGTAGTAAACCAGTAGCTAACAATTCCATACGCAGTGTGATATTAGTCAGTGTTGAACTTCAAAAGGTACATGCAACTAGCAGTTTTTGTCAAGACTGACCTTGTCAGCCTAAAATTAATTTGCTATGCCATAGAGTTTTGTTAATGAACATGCATTATGTGAAACATTCCACATGTTTAACGAACAACAGTTTTTATTTTGCTTCTAAAAGCTATCGTTTGATCTTTTATTTAATGATGGTTTGTTCTTTTTGTTAATGACAGTTATGTGCATTCATTTTTACGTAATAAGGTCAGCAACACAGCTCTTTAACTTAGCCTAGCATAAATTAAAATGTTGGTTCACTTGTAATAATTTACCTTTATAATTATACCATTGAGAGGTGTTGAAATGAAGGCACGTGTAAATGTTAGGTTTACCTTCAAAAAGTGGTTGCAAACAATTGCTGAATTAGTAATAAATGAGTATGAAGTAAATTTGTTTTTAGGGGATTCTCAACCCTTCGGCTGTCAGTAGCAGTTTCTGTCGTGATGATTCCTGCAGGAATCATTGCAACAAAAAGCGCTACTGACAGCCAAAGATTTAAATGCTTCATAGTTTTATCAATGACTTTCAGATGAGCTGAGTGCAATGTGTCTATTAACCCTTTGTGCATCGGCAGTGGTCTTTATCGTGATGATTCACTACAAAAACTGCTACCGATGCACGAAGGGTGGACAAATCAGACAACAAATGTTAACATTGGTTGCATCATACAGTAAATTGTCTTACACGTCAGTAGCTGCAGTGGTGCTGCAAGGCTTTAGTCTCTTTATCAGTATTTAGAAACAGGTCATGCTTACTTTCACTTGTGATTCATGCTTACCTTCATTTTCATTTGTGCGTTGACAATTTTCATGAAATAATATGCATATTGTGCATTCTGTTCTTTACTGTGTTTGTAATTCAGCCTGCCAGGTGCAGATTTTGAACGATTCTCGTCTTGTGAAGTTGCCTTTGTTTCGTCTTGTGGAATCTTGCACAATTTTCATTTCATGGAATCCAACAAAATATTACATAGTAAATAAATGTAACCGTTGGTGTCTCAACTTTTTGTTAGTCTTTTCATGAAAAGGAATGGATGAATGAAGAATTGTGTGTGTCGGTACACACGTCGTTTTCTCTGAAATTACAATACAGTTAAGATAATAGTAAGCAGTTTCAGATTCAATAAGCACCAGCCTCAAAAGCCTCTACTCAACCCATACAACCTCACGGTCGCATATCTCAAATTTTGATGTCCCTGGCAATTTTGATGCAAGTGGAGTTGTTCGTATGTTAAAACGGGCAAGATTCGTTGCATTTGCGAAGCTTCAACTTCATTCGGCAACAGGCTGGAGTAGTAACACCGTTGTCTAGCTCTCTACCCTCCACCCAGTAAGTACATTACAGAACCGGGGAAAAAGTCACCCATTCAACCCTGACACTGCAACAGAAGACGGTTTGACCATGATAGTTCAAGGGTGGTGCCAGGATAGCTTGGCTCCTGAAAGGTGACAAGCTGTTCTGGCACCACCCTTGAACTATCAACTTCAAGGTCGATCTGTCTCCTGAGCTGTAATGCAGTCTACAGGGGACAGCTCCTGAATTTGGGAATGTCGGTCTTCAGGCTTCCAGTATCACTAGGCAGGCATTGTCATGGAACCCCCAGGGAAAGAGGAAAAGAGGTAGGCCGAGAAACTCCTGGCGTCGAGACCTCCAAGCAGACATCAAGAGACTGGGAACCACCTGGAGTAGAATCGAAGGAGAAGCACAGGACAGGAGTTGCTGGAGGTCTCTCGTCGACGGCCTATACCCGGGTAGGGGTGACAGGCGTAAGTAAGTAAGTAAGTAAGGTCTTCAGGCTCAACATGCTAACCCTCTTTACTGTCGGTGGACACAGTTTGTGTTTTCGAATTGTAAGTTCAACGTCAAAGATCCGCAGCCGTCAAAGGAACATGAAAGTGGTTTCAGCAAGAGGCATAGATCCTCATGAGCCCCCGCAGTTGCGGGGGCTCATGAGGATCTATGCCTCTTGCTTGCGGGCGCTCATGAGGACCTACACCTCTTGCGGTTGAGTGATGTTCAATTTCTTTTTTTTTTTTTTTTTTTTTTTTTTTTTTTTTGGGGGGGGGGGGGGGGGGGGGGCGCGGCAGGGGTTAACAAAATACATGTAACTGAGACTTTGATTTAATTCTGGTCTACTTCGGCTTGAATCAGTCTCTGACGTGTGTACGTGTCAAGTAACGTGGAATACAACACAAAAAATCAGTTACATACTGCTGTAGTTGAAAGCATGTGCATGTCTAAATAACTGTATCCATAAAAATGATTTATTACAGGAATCACTTTTACTTCACAAAAAAATCAACATTGAAATAAATGTACCATCACTTATGTCACACGGTGAAAACTAGACACCTGTACAAATCTGCAAAGATAAAAACTTTCACCATTAAATGCATTCAAGAGATAAGAACAGACCGCGGATGGCAATGGAATGTACAGTTAGTTCTAGTGACCGCTTGCGTAAAAAAATTCATCCATGTTTGTAGAACGTCACATAGATCTACAATCACCCAAAAAAGCAACTCGTAACGAACAGCACCATTTAACTAACATGCACCTTGTGTAAAATCGCCCCCACTGAAGTACAAAAGCACATGTTCAATGCCACACACACATGATAAAATAATGCCCGACACAAAGTGTACAAGTGTACCTTTACATTATATAACAGACTATCATCTCCTTTTTCCTCATACTGAACATGCAAATGTTGACATTTTCAAACCTAGACAACTCATCCTTTGTATGTCGGTTGTGCTTTTTTTGTCAAGGCGACTCCTGCCCGAATCACCTCGACAAAAAGCAGACCGACACGATGGCATTTCCCAGATTTTGGAGGCGTCATCTAACCACTCTGTAACGGTTGCAGGATAGATCGACCGTGATTATTCAAGGGTAGTGCCAGACAGCTTGGCGCCATCAGGCGCCAAGCTAATCTGGCGCTACCCTTGAATAATCATGGTCGATCCATCTCCTGTTAGTTGATGCAGACTGTTTCTGTCATCCTCATTGATTCAACATAAAAAAGCCCTAGCGGTCCCAGAAACATGGACTTAAACTGTTGTCAGCAGGGAGTTATAGATCCTTATGAGCCCCTGCAAATGGGGGGGGCTCATGCAGATCTATACCTCTTGCAGCTGGGTGACAAATTTTCTCGACACTGAACAGATTAAAGGCAAAAATGTCTCCAAAGGAGCAAAATGATGTGCCAAGTAAAGTGTGACTGTCTGATATTGATTAATGGCTAACAGATGGTTTCCATTATGTATAAACACTCCAAAGATTATCATCAGATGAAAAGACAGGTATCCCTTTGGCTGTCGGCAGCGCTTTCTGTCGCCGTAATTCCTGCATGAATTATTGCAACAAAAAGTGCTCCCAGCAGCCAACAGGCTCAGTGGATACAAATTTAAAGTAACAATTTTGCACATCATTTACAGAAGCAACACACACACGTATCACTTCAGCTGTGTGACTAAACATTTGCTTGATTTTACAATTTATATAGATATATGGTAAACATCATTTCATTTATGTACTAGCAAACTGTATGCAATGGAGACTTAGCACACACTGCCTGCCAGTAGAAAAAAAAAGTGTGTGCTAAAACAGAACAGTGCAAGGATCATGGTTGAAATATTTGTAGTAGGTGCGTTAAATTATGGGTAACATTACTAACATATATATATCCTTGATACTTGCCACATCACCTAATGCTGAGCGAGGCCTGAGGCTGCAAGGTCCAAAATCACAGACCAGCTCACAGAGGTACCTACAGACTGTGTCAGCTTAAGAATGCTCCCAATTATAGTGCTTCTGTCTTTGGTCTGCAGCACGCAGATGCTCTTTGAGCAAACATGTCCACCTCAGTATTTTTTTGAGCAGCTTAACCCATTTAGCCCCGAAGCCCTAAACCAGGAGATGGATCAACCATAATAATTCAAGGGTAGTGCCAGGTTAGCTTGGTGCCAACAGGCACCAAGCTAATCTGGCACTACCCATGAATTATCATGGTTCATCTATGCCCTGCAACTGGTAGGCGGTTGTTAGGTGGCATCTCCAAAATTTGGAAATTTGGTCGTGGGGTTAAATGGGTTAATACAGACACCAGTATATTCCTCCCGTCCCCCCTTTTCCCACTAACGCACAAGGCTGAGGAAATCCCATTACTTAAAGTGCTCAGCTAAGACACGTTAATCCTTTGCGTGTCAGTAGCAGTTTTTGTTGCGATGATTCCTATTTCTGTAGGAATCATCATGAAAAAAGCCGATGCCAATGCACACGGGTTTAATTTGCATCAAACAAACAGGTAACAAACCCAAACACACATTTTTATGCTCAAAGTGGTTTTTTGTTGGTTGTTTTTCTTTTACTAGTCGAGCACACACAATAACTTGGGTGGGTGACTAGCAGAATCGCATGCGCTCTGCTAACAGAACATGCACTGACAGTCTTTGGCGTGCTCCGTCTTTCAAAGTTTCATCTCACTCCAGCCCAAAGAAACAAAGACATCCTAATTTTAATTTATTTCATGGAACTGAATCTGGTCGTTGTTAGAACTTAAGAGTTGGTACATACACCAGTTCTCAAAATGCTTCCCAAAGCTGTGTTGTTATCTAAGAAAATGGCATAAAGATACCCAGGCATGACTGTTGCTGATGAAATTCAACTCCCCAACATGCTGACGGAAGCCTCAACCCCTTCACTGCCAGGAAAAAATGAACACCACCCCAATGCAAGAGGAAAAGAACCTCACAAGCCCTCGCTGCTGCTTATGTTTTTTGCCTCTTGCGGGACCCATTTACATCTGTTCTCTTTGAACGGTTGGGTTATACGGCGTTGAATCTGCCACAGTTTTAAGAATGTTGTTTTTGCTTGCTGGCAGTAGTGAGGTTATGTTTGCAACGATCGACTGCCAACAACAAATAAGAGCGAAATAATGGCGGATGATCAGCCTGTTCCATAAGCATAGACAACACTCCAAACATCTCCAAGAGGCATAGATCCTCATGAGCTCAAAGGGTTCATGACTGAGGATCTATGGATCTTGGAGATGTTTGAAGCATTGTCCGTCCACCATTATTTCACTCTTGATCATTGTTGCGAGTCATCTGCTGCAAACAAAACCTCACTAGTGAAGGGGCTAATCCAAATACCAGTGGCTGCATGCACAAAGGAGTTAATGGATGCTTAGTTATTTTCCTGTGATCTCTCGTGCTCCTGGAGGCGGGCCAGCATGGCGGTGGGAATACGCAGCAGGCAGACCTGGTAACGCTGCTGATGTTTGGGCAGCGTTTCCACAACGCAGTGCCATGTGTTGGTGTGGCGGTTGAATCCCCGCACGGCCTGGTAATGGTTGCCCACGTCCAGATCTCCCACCACAAGAATGTCCTCTCCGTCGTACACGGCCCCACACAGACACGAGCTCTCATTCATAGTGCACAAGCCCGGCGCCCCATAGCGACTCTGCACTGGCATCCAGTAGTCGTTCTTGGACGTGTAGATCTCTGCTCCACAAAACTTGATGCTGTGTCCCGAGTGGACAGCACTAGGGCACTCGATGCGGCGGAAACCACCAAAGACATAGATATCATTGTCAACGGCCACAGCTCGAGCATCACATCTTCTCTCACGCATGGGGGACACAGACAGCCAGGATTCCGTGCGAGAGTCAAAACATTCCACCGCTTCATAGAACTTGCCGACGATGCCACCTGCCATGACATAGATTTTCTTGTCAGCTGCTGCAAACGCGCACCACACCCTCTTGAGGGTCATGTCGGGCAGGGAACGCCACTTGTTGGTGAAGACGTTGTACACCTCCATGGAGGTCAGTGGATCCGTCATGTCATTGCTGCCCCCCAGGGCGTAAATGTTGTCATCGATGGCCACCAGTCCATACCCCACGCGGCCATGCTCCATGGGTGCTATGGGCGTCCAGGTGTTGGTTTGAGGGTCATACTTCTCACCCGTGTTCAGGATACGACACTGGTTGTCTCGCCCTCCAATGGCAAACATGCACCCACCTGTAAAAGAAAAACTCTGTTCTTTGAGTAAGCAGATCATGGCGATTGCGGGGGCTCATGAGGTCATATGCCTCTTGAAACTTGGGTGACATTAACTGTAGTGTAGAACTGTAATCATACTTACCCACTTCCACCACGCCATGTCCTGAGCGAGGGGTCAGCATGGCAGCCATGTCCAGCCATTTGCACTCAGACACAGGCTGACCCTTGGGGAGACGCACAAAGCGACAGGTGGCCTTGTTCTCAGATTCCTCACTGGTTCTGGAACACACATCGGTAAATACATGTACAACATTCCCGATAACACAGAGCTCTGTGTACGAGACATGGCCACCTGATGCACTAAATTTGTCCAAACAAAGTTTCACCGACACCCAAGTTTTAAAATATCTGGGTAGTAATGCGACACCAGCATATCCCGTCAAGCCATTCTAAAGACACTGACGTGAAATAACAGGTGTTCTGCTCTGCAAATGTGCAATTATTTTGGGAATTTTCAGATCATGCCTTTGTTATATTTTAGCAGAGAGTCAGATACAAGGAACACTGAGTGAAATACAGTATATAAATACATATAAAAGATGCCTGGAAATTCCAGTCATCATTTGTTTAGTAGTACATGTACTTCAGAGTGTAATACATCTTAAAAAAAACAGAGCAAAGCTTCTTCCACAAACAGGGCAGATAGGTCGGCAAAAATTATAGACATGAAAGACAAAAAGCAACGTAAAATACCACACTCACAAAAAAGTGCTGAAACCCAAACCTGACAACTGACAGACCTCTCTGAAGATCCTTTACAAAAGCAGTCATAACTATTGATGACATGGTATCAACACTAGTAACAGTTATCTCAAAATACATGTAAGTATCAGGCTTTCCGCTAGGAGTAGAATTTAAAATTGTCCATCAGCGTGACAAAAAAATCTGTCCAAGGCGCTCTACAGTCTGTCGCGTACTTGAAACACAGCTGAAGATAAGTAACTGGACACACTTTTTTCCACAAGATGGGTCTGTCCCAGTGACGGATGGCCTACCATCTTTCCATCTATGTCAAAATTTGTCCATCAAATATGGAGAATTTTCCATTAATGGAGAGCCTGAGTAGCTCCATACCCAACCGACTCCCCTCCCCCTGGCTCACTGATGACATAGCTGATGCCAAGCGCGAGCGCCGACAAGCGGAACGCCGCTGGCGCTCATCCGACCTCACCGTTCACAGACAGATCTTCCAAACCACCAGATCCAAAGTCTGCAGAATGATCTCCGACTCCAAACGTAAACATCTTCAAAACAAAATCCTGGAATCCACTTCATCCAAAACCCTCTACGCTACCATGAACACACTCCTAGGCACTTCTAAAGACTCTCCTCTTCCCAACACACACAGCAAAGTAGAACTCCCGTCCGCTTTTTCCACCTATTTCTACGACAAAATCCAAACTCTGCGCAACACACTCGACACTCTGCCTTCTCCGCCTTGCCTTCTTGTCCCCCCCCCCCCCCCTTTTCCGGCACTCCCCTCTCGTCCTTCTGCCCCGTCTCTCAGGATGAAGTCCTCAAGACCATAAAGTCCATGACTTTCAAAACCTGCGAACTAGACCCCCTCCCAGCTTCTCTCTACCGGGACGGCCTTCCAAAACTTTTGCCCTTCATCACCGACATCATCAACACATCTCTAGAAAATGGCTCCGTCCCCGATATCTTGAAGTCCGCCATTGTCCGTCCTCTCCTCAAAAAACACAACCTCGACCCAAATGATCTCAAGAACTACCGCCCAGTCTCCAATCTCTCTTTCCTGTCCAAGCTTCTTGAGAAGGTTGTCCTCAACCAGCTCAACCTCCACCTCGCCGACAACAACCTCCTCAGTCCCTTCCAGTCTGCCTATCGCAAACATCACAGCACTGAAACAGCCCTTCTACATATCCTAAACGACCTGCTGATCTCCACCGACTCGGGCTACATCTCTCTTCTTATGCTACTCCATCTCTCTGCCGCCTTCGACACCATAGACCACTCTATCCTCCTCCATCGCCTTCACCACTCCTTTGGCATCACTGACTCTGCTCACTCCTGGTTTCTCTCCTATCTCTCCGACAGACAGAAATCAGTCACCATCAACGGCGTCTCCTCCAACCCAGTCAGGATCTCCTGCGGCGTTTCACAGGGGTCCGTCTTGGGTCCGGTCCTTTTCACACTCTACACCTCTCCCCTGTCCAACATCATCCAGTCTCACCACATACACCACCACTTCTACGCTGACGACTCACAACTACTAGACAAAGACAAACTCGACAACACTTAGTCACTACTGACTCGCACGGCTGACTGTATGAAGACGTGAAAAACTGGATGACAGCAAACAAGCTCAAACTGAACGACGACAAAACGGAAGCCATGCTGGTAGGCACTCACCAGAAACTTTCCCAGCTCCCCCCTTCTCTCCACCTTCAACTCGACAGCACCCCTATCTCCCTCTCTGACTCGGTCAAGAACCTCGGCGTTATCGATTCCTCTCTTTCCATGACCAGCTTCGTCTCCGCCACGGCCCAGGCATGTTATTTCCACCTCCGCCGCATCAGTCAGATCAGAAAATACCTCACTACCAAAGCTGCCACCAAACTCGCTGTCTCTCTCATCTTATCTCGCATCGACTACTGCAACTCTCTCCTTTCCGGCCTTCCTCACACTACCACTCTCACTCTTCAGCGCGTCCAGAACAATGCTGCCTGCCTCGTCCTCAGAAAGAAAAAATCTGACCACATCACTCCCCTGCTCAAGCTCCTTCACTGGCTTCCCATCCCCCAACGCATCCAATACAAGATTCTGTCTCTCTGCTACAAATCCCTGAACAACTACGCTCCTACCTATCTCCCCAACTTACTTTACCCCTACACTCCTTCCCGCTCCCTCCACTCCGCCTCAGACCCTCTCCGCCTCCTCATCCCCCGCACCAAACTCAGCACTTTCAGCCCCCGCTCCTTCTCCGTCTACGGTCAATCCACCTGGAACACCCTCCCACTCTCTCTCCGTCAGAAACACTCTCTCTCCTCCTTCCAGTCCGCCCTCAAAACTCACCTCTTTCAACAGTTCTAGCACTATATCACTACACTCCCCACCCCAAGCTGACCGTTGTAATGTATTTTCACTATTTGTGGTACGTGAGTCATAGTCTAAAGCGTGCGCAAGCGTGTGCGAGTTGTGAGTGCGCGCTTAGAGTTATAATTATTATAAGATAAGCGCATTATAAATACCGTAATTATTATTAATTATTATTATTATGTGGGTGTCTTGGAAAAATGGAAATGGCACAGGCTCATATGAGAGATGTGAGAGCCTGAGTGTAACCCTCACTACTTTATTACAGCATACTCACTCAGTGATCTGTCCTTCACCACCACAGGCCACCAGAACCAACTGTCGGCCACGCAGGTTTTCAGGCTTCTCAATCTGCAAACGCTGCCGCTTGGCTTCTAGAACGGGTGCAACTATTGCCATAATGTCCCCACTCGGGTCGTCAGCTTGTTTTAGTCGTGACAGACCTGGGTCAGACAACAACCCGACCCGCAAACAACTGTCTACCAGTACTGGGAGCTGACTCCTGCGAGTGGCCATATCCCAGCGGCACCAACGGATGAGGCTGTCCAAGACATCCTCTTCACAACGCACCTGAATTGTGTCACGGCTCAAGAGCTGCTGAACGTCTTCTGCTAGCATGCGGAGAAACTCTTCACTGTAAGTGGCCTCCCTGAGACAACAGTGACAGCAATGCCCTGGTAACTATTATTTGTGTTAACTCATTCGAGACGTGCCGCCTCCGGATATGCAGCATGTATCCGGAGGCAGCACGTCTCGAAATGAGTTAACCCATTTAACCCTAAGGCCACATTTCCCAAAACAACTATGTACCAGTTGCAGGAGATGAACCAACCATGATAATTCAAGGGTAGTGCCAGATTAGGCCCCCAGGCACCAAGCTAATCTGGCAGTACCATTGAATTATCACAGCTGATCCGTCTCCTGCTGTTGTGCTTTAGGGCTAAAAGGGTTAAAATACATGCAATCTGTCAGCATGTAAATTATCAAATGTACAGGAACAATGCCTTTATAAATTTGCAATGGCATACAAACAATGGCAATACATCATATGACTGTTGCTCTGAGCTTGACCAGCAATTAGTCCGTATGCTCAGTGTTAAAGGGGCATGCCCGACCTTTTGTAAGGCTTCAGTTCACAAAAAGCTTTTACTGGGATTCAGTATACATACCCACTTAGACAGTGACCATCCTATTGTCCCACCAAATGCTTTCTTTTGTCCGTTCAAAGCAAAAAGGGGCCCACCGGAATCTTCTGACGGATACGTAAAAAGATTGCTTCCGATGGGTGATGGTAGCTGACATCATAACTTTTCTATATGACCTTAGGTCATCTGCATAATAATAACGAATCAGAGACAAGAAGGCAGATAAAGCAGCCAAAAAAAACAACAAAAACTATCATCGACATGCGCCAACAATGACAGACTCAGAATTGAAGAGAAGAAAGAGGAAGAGAGACAAATTACCCCTAAGTAGAAATGACATCGGACAAAGGAGTATGGACATGTGGCAACACATAAAGCAAGAGCTTAGCTTGACCACCCATCCGGAATTTCTCGACGGATCTTCCAACAGTTCTGTGAGCGCTAATGAGTGATTTGCAAAATTCAAGATCTTCAGTAGAATTTATCTCTTACTCTGTGATTTCACAAGATTTTAAACCTGTTTTATCACATATAGTTACAAGCTAGTTATCACATTTTATGCTACAGAGATCTGAAAACTACAGTGTGTGTCAAAGTTGCATATTGCTGGTCGTAACATGTTTTTGTCTGTGTGGGCTCTCATTCACTCGATTCAGAGAGGTAGTGTTTCTGTTGCGATGGTGCATTTGTCATTTCTAATGATGTTTTCAGTTACATAGACTTTGATGTGTGAGACGCCGGTGAAATTGACTGCAGTGCAGAAAGTGGGTATAAATACCAATGTTCTGTTTCAATGATGGAAGACGTACGTGTTTCCGATGGGTAAAGGATCAAAGGTCAAACTAGGCACCGTGGATTAGTCGCTTTGCACGCACGCCCTCGGTGTACTACTGTACGCACGATCGTTAGTAGTAAATACTAGCAAGTTGAGCGAAACCCGCATTGTGATTTTGACAGCATAGCGAGTATGGAAGGTTTATTCTACTTTCTCGTGAAAAATTACGTCAAAGGGATGCCGGAGAACATCAGTACACGTGTACACTACACCAATGACCTCGTGACCTGCAGTATTGCAATACACTGATAGTCGGCTGGGTTCTGCCTTATGATCTAGGCTCATAATATACATATTAATTCAAAACGAGGCCGATGCAGACGATAAATCCGCGAGTTGGGTACAAAAACGATGAATTTCGACATCTGGCATTGTACTTACATGACAAAGCTCTAAGATAGTACACAAAGGACCCACACATATACTGCTCACTGCTAGAGCAGTATCTGTTGCAGACAGTTTCCTGACTGTGTTGAGATGCTTGATCCTGGGAAATATAACTTTAACCCATATCATACCGAGGCTTAAAGCTTCAAATTTGTACACTGCCATATATGCATGCTACATTATAGAACTTACAGATAAGGATACTGACCAATGGCTTTAGTCCAAGGGTGATGCCAGAATAGCTTGGCGCTTCTACTTTAGGCGCCAAGCTATTCTGGCACTACCCTTGAACTATTTTAGTCAAACTTATTTCACACACTGGTGTATTCCGAATGATATGGGTTATGTGAATGTTACGCGATGCCAGCAGCATGTATGTGTATTTTGGCTGCTAAATGAAGACATGTAAAAAAGAAAATATGCGTCCAGCGGCAGGGAAGGGGTTAAGGCTGGCTTGAAAGTTTACAGTACCAGTGGCACAAGGGGGTTACAGTTCCTAGCGTTATTTATTAAGTGTTCAGAAACTAGGTGAGACTGAGAGTGCATATGTTGAAATGATATATCACTGTTATCAGAGTGACATAACAAAAACCCATGCGAGCATGTGATGTAACAGAGATTTCAAAACAAACTAGAAATGATCCTGCAAACCAAATCCTACCTTAGGTGCTCATCCAGGTACTGGGTCACTTTCAGGTGGATCCACGGACATGATAGGCGAGCTGTGAAGTCTCGAATGCCGATGCAGTTGTGCGAAGAAATGCATCCTTCCAGGTACTCACAGCACATGTCTTTCAGGTCTGTCAATAGCAGCAAGTCTGCAGCTAGGAGGACATCCTGGATATTTTCTGGACTTAGTGTGATCTCTGATGTGTACACATAGTCAATGATACTTTTAAATGTGTTTGCATCAACATTTAGGTTATTCAGGTTGACACAACTTTTGCCTTCGTGCCGTGACAAGTTCCCATCGTAACTGAAAAGTGCCCTGAAAGCGAAACAGAGTTGAACAAATGTGATATACTTAATGGAACACATCACTGTTAACAACACTAATGTGGTAGAATGTATTTTTGTATGATACTTTTCCTCATGGGTAAAGTGATAATAAAAGGGTGATTCGGACTGCATTGTGTTTGTTGTTATTTGAGTCTTGAAGCATAGTCAAGCTAAGCTTTGGATTGATGGCGGGTTAGTTATAATAATAAATAATACCGTTATTATAGTTCAGGTATTCATTCAAACATACTTCTTTTAGAATGGGTACACTAAACATGTATATATATGATCTATTAGTGTGTTCTTGTATTTCTTAATAAATGGAAGTAAGATGCACTTGAGTTTATAGTATACATGAGCAAATCTCAAAAGGTCGCTTGTCTGGAACCCTGTTCAGAAATAAGTTTGTATTGACTCACTGAAAAAAAATGATTGAATGTGTATATATTATAACTTTGCTTTTTTTTTTTTTTTTTTTTTTGAAGGGGGGGGGGGGGGGGCAACTAAATTTGAAAAAAATAAAGAATTCTTATACCAAGTTGTGTGTCATTCATAATCCATTTGAGTGGTTTATTTGTGAGATGATTTTAAATTGAAAAAAACACAAGAATTTTGGCAGAGAAAAACATTACACAGAATAGGTACCTCTGATAAAAAAGCTTCAGCATGGAAACGGACGACAACTTGAGAGAATGAGAATATGAGAGCCCCAGCCTACCCCTCCCCCAAACAATATATTTATTCTAATTAACACGGTAATTAAGCAAGCCCACGTCAACAAAGACACCCAATACCTTTATTACCTAGCCATTTTAGTTCCACTCCAGAAATCATTCAAGCTACGTTTGGGGGAGGGGTAGGCTGGGGCTCTCATATTCTCATTCTCAGAATAATTAATTCTAGAATGAGAATATAAGATTTGAAAACCAATCAAATCGATAAATGCCACATCGATCAACAAATTATTGTAATCAACTAGCCATTTAGACAAACCCAACGCCATCCAATACACCCAATACCTTAATCGCCTAGCCATTTTAGTTCCACTCCAGAAATCATTCAAAGCTACGTTTTTTGATCAGCTACCAACCTGCGATTATTAAGCCAGATTCACCACTCCCACCTAAATAATGAATGCTGTCATTGACTTTTTTAAACAAAGGCTAATTATTCAATCGGCATTTACAGTTTTACCTTTGTCAATGTAAACGACTCATTTACGATCAGCTGTTTTCGAGAAATGACTACTTGCGTCATTGTGGGAATTCCCGTTAGGCATTATTGCCCCAACCCCTTGGAAACAAAAGGCTAGTTAAAATATCTTCCCGAGAAATACACACCACCCACCCCCACACCCCACCACTCGATGCTGTCAGAGTTGGCCTTCCTGAGAATACTTTCTGTTCATACCACCATGGTAAACAATAGTCCTCTATGCCCAAATAGTGTGTCTCTCTCTCTCTTTCTCTCTCTCTCTCTCTGACGCCAATAGTTTTACCCCCAGAGAATAATAATGTGGGCTCCTGAGAATCCTATTTAAGAATCTATAGATTTATTTAATCCTCTCCGTATTTAAACTAACGCGCTCCAGCACTTACCACCAATGTCTTAATCGCCTAACCGTCCTAGTTCCATTTCAAAAATCATTCAAGCTACGTTTTTTGATCAGCTGACAACACACGATTATTAAGGCATATACCCGACCCCACCTAAATAATTAATGCTGTCATTGACTGCTTTAAACAAAGACTAATTACAACACAGTCAGTATATAGTACTGAATACCTAGTCAAACCGTCACGCGTCACCGGTTTATAACACACACACACACCCGCTTAGTGTACATAAGCGGAACAGCCAGCTGGCTAATTTTGGCTCATCATAGGCGAAAAATCTTTCTCGAGCAGTGAAGAACATTCTCGATTCTAAAACTGTCCCCCTACAACTGAAACTGTCCCCACACCACTGAAACTGTCCCCATCAAAACAAGGGGGACAGTTTTGCATTCTAGAATGTTCTAAAGCACGTGTTTGCTGTTGTAATCGTCCCATAAATAGCGTACATGTCGTAGTTGGCTACACGTCAGCGTTTGCTGATTCACATCCTGTAACCTGTTCCCACGAAAGGGACCTTAAGTCGCTTTCGGTCGAATGGAGCTACAGGCCGAAAATAGTGCAGGGGGTTATCTTGGGTTAGTTCGAGTGATCAACTGTAAATGCATGTTTCTCGCTTAATAACAGATCTACAACAATAGTTTGTGCATCAAATTAATTTGTATTGATAGTAGATTGTAATGGTGTAAATATCTCAAAACTCAAAATTTCCGACTTATGGTCCCTTTTGTGGGATATAGAGGTATAAAGTCGACTCACAGTCTAGGATGTTCCAAATGACGTGTTTGCTTATGAAATCGTTTGCAATACTGTAGGTATAAAAGTAAACCAACAGCCAATAATCATTCTTTTCCGATTACATCATACCAGTAAGCAGGGCCAAACGATAGCCAGGCATAAATGGCGAGCCACCAAAACAAATATGTTGAGGAAATGGAGATTGGTGAAAAAACGTACACTCAAGCTTTTTTAGACGAGCTGACAAAAGACGAGACTCTTGCTAAAAGTCGCCTACGCATAGACTTAGCAAGAGCGAAAAATAGAAAGGAAACATGAAAAAGACAAAAAAGAGAATTAAAATTATGGTTGAAAAGCTACGTGAGCAACAATCATCGTTTGACGCAGCGGTAGCTGACATACAGAGGCTAAAAGGTCTTCTTAAAGAAGAAAAAAGTGGCTAAATGTGGCAGTGGTTTTTTCTACACGTCTTTGGCATACCTCGCGAGGGGGAGCCATAAATACCTTCTAGGTATTCTGATGAGACCTAACAGGTTGAAATGGCTCACAGGTTAGTACTCTATTTTTCATAGTTTGAGATCTTTTTTTCTCATATGGTGTGAAATCTGTGACACTAACCTTTGAAAGCTCTGACATTTCCAAATCAACTCCAGCGTTATCCAGGGCCTTTTGAAAGCATTTGTGTACCCAGGTAAGGGAACAGTGTAATTTAGTGTAACACATGACCGCTTTTGAATACCAGGAAGGTGTTCGCTTTCAATAGGCGTGTAGTGAAATAAACACCATTACAAGTAGGGACAGGAATATCAGAGATAGGCGGAACGGGACTTCACCCCCGCGCTGGGAAAAAAAGTAAATTACAAGTACATGATAAGGTAACCTATAAGTTACTTTCAACTGACACATAACTTATAGGTTACCTTATCATGTACTTGCAAGTTAGTTGTCACAAATTCTTATAAGTGACTTAAAATAAGAACTTATAAGAACCTAAACATAAGAACTTGTAAGTTCTTAACCCAAGTCACAACTTACTTGGACAGAATTTCCAAGTTACAAGGACAACAAGAAAACTTTTTTTTCTCAGTAGTACTCTGGTGGTGGGGCTGATGGCATCAAATGAGCAGGCATAAAAGGCATGACATCTCTTTGTGAAGAGTATTTCAGAATTAATGAATGATTACCAAAACTGATCTTTACTTGCCTAACAGTCCGTAAACTTTTTTCATAGTTTCTTCTACGCCTATTTTCTTTCCTTCCTCTAAAAAAGATTGCTTTAGCTCTTCAACATTCGCGGGTTGACTACGCATCTTATTCTGTATTTCAGACTTCTGTTGCTTGTAATTTGCTAAATCATCCTGGACTCTTTTAAATTCGTTATCGTCAATTTCATTATTTTCCAAAGCCTTACTAATAATAAGTTTCATACTCGTCAGCTTAGCTGCTGCGAGCGTACTTAATGCTTCATGCTTCTGCAACTTCATATAAAATCTTTTGTTAATAGCTTCCATACCAAAGCATGCTAGACTTGTGACAAGACCAATACCTTCAACAGCAATTCCTACGACACTTCCCACCCCCGTTGCAAAAAGAGTTATACCTCCTACAGATAATCCGGCCGAAACCACCCCCATGGCCATTGATGTGTTGTGTACAGAATTGAAAACCGTATTGTAACGGCGTTTACACCTCGAGTATTTTGCTTGTTCTTCTTCCAAATACTTCAACGCTTCTGTAATATTCATTAAACGGAATGAATCTGCCTTTAATGTTTTATCACGCTCAATAGGTTCAAGCTGCTCAGGTGGTATTTGTGGATACAAGTTCACCATTTTTTATGACAAATATTTTTTTAATCAGCAATTACATTTTGCAACTCTTCAAAAGTATACAATTTGCTAGCATAATAAAATGCAACAAGATCAATGTGTTCAAGGTTTATGTAAGTTAGACGAACAAAAGTTGTTTTGTCAACCACCACCTTGACAGTGGGAATACTGCTTGAAACATTAATAACATCATTATTTTTTGTAATGGCAATAAAGACCTTTGATGATTCTGTTACTGTTTCATTCCATGTAAGTTTAATTCCTTGTGCAATTTGAGCCTCTTTTGCAGAAGCAACAGATTTCATGATAATTTCAAATACTATTGTCGCTTCTCTAGCCACGACTAAGCTTGCTGGCATAAACACAACAGAAGTATCTGATCTACCCTTTCTAGTTGTAAGAAGATATCTTCGTCTTTCATAATTTTCAACTTTCAGTTTTTCTCTGCTATTGTTGTCTGGGGCAAAACTTGGAACAAGGCTTACAATAAGCGGCCCAGAATTAACAACCTTCCTAAACACTAAGGCTCCTTCATCATCAGTGTATACATAAGGACTAATAAATTCAATCTTTATGTCCCAGTCAATTGTTGGAGGTGGTGCCGGTACAGGTGAAACAACCCACTTATTTCCCACATGTATTAAGTTGTAAGGCGCATTATTTACAGGTGGAGTAGGTACAGTAACATCACGAAGCTGACCAAGTTTAGGAATCTGTTTTTCACCATCTTTCATGTCAACAATTACTTTCCTTTTGTACATGCCATTTGAATCAAGTTCAAAACCATATATTTCTCCAATTTCCCCTTCCTTCTCAAAATCCTGTACGTCTGCCAAATCTTTCAACTCTGTTACTGGACACGCAACTGGTATGATTCTAGGCTTTGGACCAAGACCACTCATTTTTTATAAACAAAAATAAAATTATTTAATTTCTAACACAACACTAAAATCATGCATAAGATTGATTGATTGTACATTGCTTAACGTCCCGACAGCAACAAGGCTTTCTCAGGACGTGCCTGCACTGCTTGTGAAAAAAAAAACTAAACAGAACATTGAATGTATGTCGCCAGCCGGTCAAATACATTAAATAAACCTAACACATGGGGCCTAAATAAAGCTAAGACCATTTAGTAACACACATCCAATATCAAGAGCTACATGCAGTGCAGACAGTAGGGAGAGTTTTAAAAAGGCAAATACAGGTGAATGGACAAAGGGTAGACAGAAACACATGCCCCAGAATAGAGAGATAAACCCACCCTGTGGGGCTGACCAGGGTGACCCTGAGAACTAAAAAATACCTAACCCCACCCAAGTCCCCCAGGGCAGACCTGGGTGGGGTATCATGCATAAGAACTGGTTTACCATCCTGATTAGTTACAGATATACTCAGTGACTCAAAGAAACTAGAACATAATTTCTTAAACTGCAAATTAGGAAATCTAACAACTACACTTTCACAATAGGGTGCAGTTCCAGTTGGTAAGCATCTCAACAAAGTTGATGGTTTTCCATTGTGTACATTTTCAGTCGTGTTTAGTTCTTTTAAATAAACATTTAGAAATGTGTGTACTGACAAATGAACAGGATATGTTCCAGTTATTTTAGTTACAACTGACGTATAATACCATCCACTAGTACCATTATCTGTAAAACCCATTACCCAATTTACAGGCATTGTATTTCTGTCTATTAAACCAAGTAAATATGCAAGTTCAGTTGAAAATAAAGGTATAGTGCCTGTAGGAATTTCTAATTCAACAAACAAGTTAGCCTGATTTAAAGTTGCTTTAATTTTTAAATTATTTTGAAACCATGTAGCTAAAGTACAAAAGTCATAATACCCAGATGGTATAAAGTGTGTATTAGTGTCCAAGCCACTATTACCAGCATTAACATAACTCATATAAAAACTTGTATTATCCGTTACATTAAACCACTTTACTGTATAAAACATTTCATGGATAGCCACAGCCTTGTTACCATCACGATTATCAATCCCATTAGTTAACCACACTGGTTTGCTTGTGTCAAGATTTGTTAAGGTTATAAACATTTCATTTTTATTATCTCATAAAAAAAAAAAGGATGGAATTTAAATCACCAACAATTAATACTGTAAATGCATACCAATTTAATGTGGATGCCAAATACAATGTTGCACCAACCTATGAACAAAAAATAATTCAACTAAATCAGCTTGATATAGCTTTGTCTGAAGGAGATTTATTTCAAGTAAAAGTACCAAATCCATTTGACCATTACCTAAACCCTCCAATAACAGATGACTCAACTGCAAAAAGGTGGTCATCAAGCCCACTACAGATGTTTCAAAACCAACTTAACTTTGCTATACTGTGTTCAACTACAGGCTGTGGTGTTTCATTCACAGACCACTTGAATCACCCAAACAAACTGATTAAGTCTGTCTATCGTTTCCACATGTATTACCAGCTTAGAAGAATACTATCAGAACTGCATACACCATTACCAACTGAATCCAGTTTTAATCAGTTTAATAATCCCATGGATATGAAAGCATTTGAACGCATCTGTAATGAGTTTAACATCAGTACAAAGTATGACTTTACACAAAAACTTGATGATCACAAAGGCCTGGGAACATTGTATTATGCTATGAGTCACAGACAATACCCTCAAGATTATTACCCTGGTTACACTTCATTCTCATCAAAATCTGAAGTGTGGTTAGGCTCAATTGAACAGAAACAGTCTAATGCGTGGACCACATTTATTTTAGATAAATCTGATGGGTTTACTCAAGCGGGAGTCGAGCGCGTCAATGAGTCTATCAGAACATATGTCTGGTGTTTACTAGGAGCACAATCACTAACAAAATCAAACATTTTGAATGGAAGTGGTAAATTTGAAGCATAAAAACAGTTTCTTGCAAATCTTGAAGATTCAGTAAATTCATCAGTTTATCTCCCATCAAGCATACAGCGTTACCAAGACGTTTTAAGATATGCCAGATCAAAAGTTGACTTTGTAGTTGGTATTGGGTTATACATGTTGCCATCAGACCTTCAACTTCAAATGGGGACAATAACAAATTATAATAATGAAATCATTGTCGCTGGTCGTGATCAGAAATTAGGACTCAATCAATCTGTAAACTTGGGGGCCACAACCACACACGTACAGTCATTAAAATCATTACAGACGGTAACACCCCCGGCCCCGGCCCCAACACCGGCACTCATACAATCAGTACAGTCAACCCCTGACACACATGAGTCGGAAAGAACTGCATTGGTAATAGGTCTAACAGGATTAGGGGTTTTACTTCTTTATCTGTTTCATTAAATAACCCACTATTAACCCTCCTACTGTCACCAAAAAGACCCACACATGTTCTGCCATAAACCCTACTGCCTTTGCCGCTGTACTAATCAGCCAACTGACAACAGTGCCTATAATGCCAGGCAAAGCGTCCATTGCTTTCACAGCCAATTTCTTAAGCAAGTCTGATATGTGAGACAGTTGTTTCTTTACCCACGACTGTAAGTCTTTTGGATCTGTGGGGACTGGGGTTGGTGGTGCTGGAGGTGGAGAACCACCCCCGGAGACAGCCAACACAACTGTACTGATAATAAACCCCAGAGCTGTAATTAAACTGGCAATTGTGATACCCTGTTCTCTGAAAAGTGTTTTTAGTCTCTCAGCCAGAGTAGTGTCTTCGTGAAGTATTTTTTGAATAGTTTCTCTAATCCTGTTCACCTGTGTTTTAAGTTTTTCTTTTCCAATTTCAACTACTTCTAACCTCGCTGATCTTTCTATATACAAATCTTTTAATCTGTGTTGGATTCTTTGTTTCATTTCTGTGTCAAGATTCCCATTGTCTGCGGTAGCCAGTTTCTCTTTTTCACGTTCTATGTGTTTATCAAGCTCACCCAGTTTGGCAACATTGTTTACCATATCACCTCTTATCATCTGCATTAATTTATTCAACCCTATAATCTCTCTCATTGACAAAGGTGAGTCATCTATTGTTTTCATTACTTCATCAGTAAATGAGGTTTCTTGTATCACTGTGTTTGCTATTTCTGGTAGGCTTGTTACTGGTGCCATTTCAATCTGTTGCTCTGTTGGCAACTTTGTTTGCGTGTCTTGAAGCATACTAACCAGTCTTGGGGGAACAGGAGACCCTCCAATACCAAGGTATCTTGCCAACCCAGAGTTACCACCGACTTCACCTTTAATTGTACTTAAAGCTCTAAACTTAGAAGGATTATTTTTATGTGTTAGATATATTTTCCCTCTGTCTGTATTTACGAATAAGTGTCCTTTATCATATTCAAACTGATTAGGATCTATTACATCTGGGCGCGCTCCAACACTGTCATAAAATGAGTTTACTTTGTCTTTTAACAGTTCATGATACAAAGGAGAAGTAGTTACCATTCCAGTCATATCTGTGATACTGGTATCTGAGACATTCATGTCATCCATTTTAAACTCTTCATGATTAAATCCTCCTGCTGCCATTGTTTTATTAATTTATTATTTTTTATTGTGCCTAATAAAAATGACACAGTCTTACGGATCAAAGTTAGACCCATACAGAAAACTACGTGAGCCCCTGGGTGTTAAGGGCATAAGACAATCAATCGTCATCACAAACAATCCTAGTACCATAGACCAGAACCAAACACTTACAGTCAAGTTTCCAAACCTAGGTCCCAGTGACGTTATTGTTCCTGGCACTGCACGCCTTGCTTTTAATATTGAACTATCATCAGACGCAGACGTGAACAGAACACTAGTTAACAATCTTGGCAGAGCAATTGTTAGAACTATTAAAGTAAAACTTGAAGGACAGGAAGTGTTTAGTCTTGACGACTCAGATGTGTTCTACTGTTACAAAGATCTTTGGCTCACAAGAGAAGAACGAGAAGACCGTGTTTACCAAGGCATACAGTCTGATAACGTTGGTAAACTTCGAATCAATGCCGGAGACAAAACAACTACTGGGGTACCAAAGGAAGTTATTATAGCAGAAACATATGGAACCAGATTCTACATTCCACTTGAGTTTGAAATCCTAACAGCTCATCTGCCTTATTATCAAGGGGCACTGAATGACCGTCTGAGCTTTGAACTAACTTTCAATGACTACTCCAAAGTTATAAAATCATCTGCCACAGATGCAACATATAAGATCTCTAACATTTCCTTGGAATATGAAATTGTTACACATACTGAACTAGCCAGACTCATTCAAAATCTATACCAGTCAAGACTTCCAATTTATTATGACCGTGTGATTAGACATAGTTTATTACCCAAAGACAAGAGCGACCCAATGTGGAATATAAACTTAAACACACCTGCTAGGTCACTGAAAGGTATTCTTATGTTGTTTGTTGAACCAGCGGCTCCATACAAACGGGATTCAGAAAAATTCTACAATCCTAAGATTACACATTTGTCCTGTACAATCGAAGGCCGTCCTAATCAAGTGTACGCATCTGGAATGTTACCTTATCAACACTACGACGAGATCACAAAATATTTTGCAGGAGGAAGGATTAGAGATAAACCAGCAAACATTGCGTGCAAAGATCTACATCTGTATGATGTTAGGATCGGACAATACCTGACAAACAAATATGCACTGTGGCTAGACCTTCGTAGTACAGATGACGATTACCTTCATGGGTCAGGACGAACTGTTGAGAATGGTAGTGATGGGATTACAATTCAGATACAAAAGAAGGTTGAAACTGCTGCAGCCATAAACATATATTTGTACCTGATATATGACGCACAACTCAATATTGCAGACAGTAGACTGAGTGGACACATATATTAAAATTATATTGTGTATTAAAATGAACCTAATGACCCTTGACCCACACTGTGGCTTATTTTGTGGTGCGACAGGGTGTGGTAAAACTGAATTTGTACTTAACCTCTTACAAACAAGATACATCCACCATTTTGAAAACATTGTAATATTTTGTCCTACGATCAAACATAATAAAGCATATCACAACCGTTTATTTATTTGGACTGATCATAACATTTACTTAATTGATCCTGAAAAGAAACTGAATGATTACCTACAATATTTTTACAAACAATTTGAAGGACAGCCAACATTGTTTATAGTCGATGATTGCTCTGCAGAGAAAGACATTGTCAAAAAGAGAAATACTTTAGCAGAACTTGCCTTCAGTGGTAGACACGCAAACATCAGTGTTTGGATTCTCACTCAGAAATATAATGCTGTACTAAAAGATTTTCGAGAACAGTTAAAGTTTATCTGTTTGTTTTACTGTAAGGACCGTGACAGCTTTGAAGACTGTCTCAGAGAGAACGATGTCATTCCAAATAAGCAAGAACGGGATGATGTAAAAAATAAACTGAAATCAACTAAGCATCTAAAGCTCATTTTAAAGACAGATCAACCCACTGGATATGGGTTAGTAAATTAATTTATCTTTTGGGTTTGTCTATAAAAATGACGGACGGACAAGAGGATCAAAATTGGCCTATTGGTAAATTCATGGATATTACATCGAGTTTCAGGGGTTTTATGCTTATTAGTGACTTAAAAACACAAGTTAGACGCCCTTTTTCAACACTCCCAACACCGATGAAGATGTACATGACATATAGTTTTTATCTTGGATATTCTAATACTTTTCCATGTTATAATAATAGGACAAATGATTTTTTAGTTTATGATGTTGAATCTGACTGGTTTAAAATTATGTGTTTACAAATATACCATCAAATAAAAAAAGAAAATAAAAATATTAAATTTATTACTGTAAATAAAACGATATTACACATGCAAAAGATTGAACATGATACAACAGAAGACATATCTATGAAGTGGCTTATTAGTTGGTAATTAATTTTGTCTATTATATAGATTTTAGTCAATAAAGTGCCATTTTCATTATATAATTTTCTATTTATTTTTTTGTCGGACAAATAAAAAAGATGGACAACCATCAAAGATTAAGAAACGTGTTTCACACAACTGACTTACCTATATCTAATATTTACAATGTCTATGAATCAATAGAAAGATCTTTTTTAGTCATACAAAATAACCTTCTTTCTGATAGTGTAAAGATTCAGATTGTTGCAAAAATAAAATTTGCCAGAGATGTTGGTGAAGTTATTGTAACGTATATCTCGACAAGGCAGCACACAGTTAATTCGAGAAGAGAACTAGAGAAAGTGTTTAGAGAAAGATTGTTACCAGACTTCCATGAAGCAATTGACAGAGCAGAAATGCAAGGGTCTGGCTGGCATGAAGGCCTTGTACATGAACTACAACTGAAGCAGTCAAGATATCATCCTATTTTAGGTAGATCTTGGATACCACTTCCAACTGAGGTTGCAAACAAAAAGGCTGTAGTCAATATTCAAAACAATGATAATTTATGTTTTATGTGGTGTGTGCTTGCTAAACTTCATTTTGTAAGAGTAAAACCTGATCGTGTATCTAACTATACCAAATTTGTAAATGAACTCAACTTCAGTGGCATTGAGTTCCCTGTTAAAATAGAGGATATAGATCTGTTTGAAAAACTAAATCCTGGTATATCTGTAAACGTGTATATATGGGATAATGAATCTGAGAATAAGTTACAGCCAATTAGAGTATCTCCAATTGCCCCAACCTATGGGCAGCCAGAAGATAAACATGTTGACATGTTGCTAATTGGAGATGACAATAACTTCCACTACACAATTATCAGAAATATGTCACGTCTAATTCATTCACATACAACGAAACACAATGGAAAACAGGAAGTGTGCAAGAGATGTTTACAAAGATTTTCCTCCATAAAATTAGCAGACAAACACGTCTTGCACTGCAGATCAGCTGATGACATACAAACTGTACTTAAGTATCCAGATCCTGGTAGTCAAGTGTATTTTAAGAACTATGGGAATCAGCAAAAGCTGCCGTTTGTAGTGTATGCAGATTTTGAATCACTCGTTGTTCCATATGAGGGTCCAGTTCCAGAGTCATTACCAAAGACTATAAAACTAAGTGACCAAGTGGTGTGTTCTTTTGGATACATTATTGTTAGGTCAGACGGTCTTCATTCAGAACCTGTTATCTACAGAGGTGAAAATGCAGCATGTCTGTTTTTAACAGAAATGAGACATCTGTATAGTCAGGTAGTACAATATCTCACAACATGTCAGATGCCTTTGGTGATGACAGAAGAAGACAAACTGAAATTTGATACAGCTGAGATGTGTTGGATTTGTGAACAACCCCTCCAGGGTGATAAAGTTTGTGACCACGATCACATAACTGGACGTTACAGAGGCGCTGCACATAACAATTGTAACTTGTTATTAAAAACAGATCATAAGACATATAAGTTACCAATCTTTTTTCACAATCTCAAAGGATATGATTCACACATCATCATGCAGGCTGTAGATGAGTCGTACAAAAACATAAGTTGCATTGCCCAGACAACTGAGAAATACTTAACTTTTAGGTTAGACAAATTAGCATTTTATGACTCCATGCAACATTTGTCTTTAGGTCTTGCTAGTCTGGCAGAAGGACTGAGTGAGTATCCAATAACAAGTAAATATTTTGAGCCGGACTTGATTAAAAAAGGTGTTTATCCATATGAGTACATCAGTGACTGGGTAGTTTTTGAAGAAAGGAGACTGCCTCCAAAAGAGAAATTTTATTCCACACTAACTGGTAAAGGTATTTCTGACTCTGAATATCAGCATGCACTTGATGCGTGGGAAAAACTAGGGTGTCAGACAATTGGTGATTACCACGATCAGTACTTAAAAGCTGATGTTTGCTTGCTAGCAGATGTATTTGAAAGTTATCGTGAAAAGGGTTTGTTGCACTACAGTCTTGACCCTGCTTGCTACATAACTAGTCCTGGCATGACATGGGATGCATTTTTGAAATCCAGTAAGATATTTATAGACCTGTTGTATGATCGTACGATGGGTGAAATGGTGGAACGTGGATTGAGAGGTGGTATTAGTCTAGCAGCAAACAATTATGGCAAGGCCAACAACAAATATCTTGACGACTTTGACCCCTCAATGTCAAGGTCATTTATTACGTACTTGGATGCTAATAATTTGTATGGATTTGCAATGTGTGAATTGTTGCCATTAAAAAACTTTTGTTTGTATGATTTGTCACAGTATGGCATAAAAAAATTAACAAAATATATTATGGATCGAGGTCAAAATGATGAAAAGGGTTGGATCTTTGAAGTAGACTTGGAGTATCCACACCATTTACATGATTACCATAATGATTATCCATTAGCAGTTGAGAAACTGAGTTTGACAGGGAAAAAAGAAGACACTAAACTTGTACCAAATTTAAATGACAAATTCAATTACGTTTGTCACTACCGCTTGCTGCAGTTTTACATCAGACATGGTTTAGTACTAAAAAAAGTTCATAGAGGAATTCAATTTGACCAAAGTGCTTTCATGAAAGATTACATAATGAAGAACACAACCCTTCGTGCCAGAGACGGCAACACTGCATTTGACAAAGACTTCTTTAAGCTTATGAACAATGCCTGTTTTGGCAAGACAATGGAAAATCCTCATCACCGCAAAGATGTGAGATTAGTAACAACTGAATCAGGTGCAATTAAACTTACAGGCAAGCCACAGTACACGGGGTATAAAGAATTTCATCCATCATTGTATGCAGTGTCACTCAAAAAAAAGATTGTTAAACTGGATAAGCCAGTATTTATAGGTATGGCTATTCTGGAGTTGTCAAAATTATTAATGCTTGAATTTTATTATGATTACTTTAAACCGAAGTATCCTGAGTGTCGATTGTTATACACTGACACTGACTCTATGATCATAGATGTGCCTACTGAAGACTTTTATGAAGACATGAAAACAGAGTTACACATGTATGACACGTCTGATTATCCTAAAGATCACCCGCTGTTTAGCACACAAAACAAAAAAGTGCCTGGTAAGTTTAATGATGAACTAAATGGTGTGCCAATAGTTGAGTATGTTGGTCTGAGATCCAAAATGTATTCTATACTTCATCAAAAGGGAAGTCAGTCGAAAGCCAAAGGTATCAAGAAAACAGCAATAAAAAATAAAGACATTCGACATGAACATTACAAGCAAGTGTTAGATGGTGCATTAATGCCTGATTATCCAAACAAGACACTAAGATCAAACAAACATAATATTGAAATGATTCAAACATATAAAAAGTCTCTAGCAGTAGGTGATACAAAAAGAGTGTTTCATAGTAAGGAAAAAGCTTATGCACCAGGTCATTACAGGCTCAAATTATCTGAAAAAATAGCTGATGAACTGTTTGATGAACTAATTGATGAATTGAAATTGTTAAAAATGAGTAACGGTGTCTGTGGGAATAATCTGTAATTCTTCTCTAACAAATGCCCTCTGGGGTGCAGGCTCATACAGATAATATATTGTTGCATTAGCTGAAGGAACTATTTTTTTTATATTATGAACAGATGTAGACCAAATTGGATCAGTTGCCCTACGTCTAACGTCATTTTCAGCCTCACCAGGTTGATACAAATATCTCACCTGTTTTGTAAATAAGTTAATGTCTGGAGGTGTTGTTGTTGTTTTTATTTCTGACGGTATTGTTTTCAATTTAATAGCATCAACAGGTTTAGGGTGACCCTCATTATTCATTGCTTTTATTACAGACGGTAATCTTTTAACCCACTCAGTGTTACGTGTGTCATGCATGAGTTCCTTAGAATACTGATAGCTAAAAAGTCTCTCTGATAATTGTTTATTGAAATTTTCTACAATAGCCTGTGATCTATGCAAGCCCTGTATGCCTCGCCGCACTAGCACTCCATGCTTTGCAAATAACTGATTAACAGCGCCTTTAAATTCACTCCCATCATCAACCTGCACAAGCCTAGGGTATTTTAAAGGACCTCGACTATATATTTTTGATAATGCAGTGGCCACTGTTACAGCTTTTTTGTCAGTTATGGGTTCTGCATCCTTATACCTTGAAGCTATGTCAACAACAGTTAATGCATACTTGTATCGTTTCTTTCTTATTGTGTCATGCGGAAGAAACAGGAGGTCCATTTGGTGTGTGTCATTAGGTGATGTGTTTTCAAAATGAGGCCTTGTTATTTTTCTTGGAGCAGGGAGATATATCTGCCAAATTGCCTGTTTTTTAAGCCACTGTTTTATTTGGTTAACATCTCCACCCACAGCAGCATGTAATTTTTTTATTGCAGTATTCCCTTTCCAGTAGCCAATTGGAGAGTAATATATTTTTGATAGTTTAGCGTCTGCCATTTTTTCTAGCAATATAAACTCCTGTAAAATATACTAATGTCATTCCTACTAGAACAAATATTATTTCTCCATTTCTTTGTTCTGGGCTTGGTTGGTAGTAGTCACTAAGTTTTGGTTGTGGAATAGACATGTCTTCACCAGTAACAAGATAGTATTCTTTGATCGCGTCATCAACATTTGAAAATGTATGCTGTGCATGACCCTCAAGTTTTAGTTTTTCATTAATAAAATCAAGTTTCTCAATTCTTTGCTTCTCATAATCTTGTTGAGCTTGAGCTAGTTTTTCAGACGCCTCATTGTGGCGCTTCATTTCTTCTGCTGATTCTTCTTTACTCACTTTTGAAAAGAAATAGTTTGACCGACTAAATGCCAATGCGTTAATAACTGCACCGCCAATCATAACAGCTATAGTTGCCATATTTTTATTTACATAGAAATATTTTCTGGAATAATTCCTTGCTTGACTAGAAAATCTTTTGTTGCAATCGATGCTGTTATAACAACTACTAGCTTAGCACTGTCTTCAAAGTCTAATTTACTAAGGTCTGCTGATTTCATTTTGAGTAGACTTTTTCCCAACATAGAATATGCTACTGCTAGTCCACTTATTACAGCAGAGTGATAGACAAGGTTCATTAAGTTCTTTGTGTCGCTCATTTTCTTATACCATAAAAATTAAAATAATAAATTTATTTACTGCATGTAAAATGGGTCCAAAGGTTTTGGAACTGCTGGTAATGTCGAGACTTCTTCTTTTGTTTTTGGAGTGTTTGATTTTTTGGACACTGTTCGAGTGTTTGGTTTGTATTTTTTATATAATTGGTAACCTACGTAACCAAATCCGACAACAAATCCAGCAACTATATATTTTGTAGTTGGTTTTTTCTCACTTTTGGGTGGTTGTGTTGGTTCTGGTGGAAGTGGTGATGGTGTGTTAGTCTTTTCTGTTAATGCTTGAAGCTGTAATTTCTTTTGTCTGTTATATTCAGCTAATCTTTTTCCAGCCTCTATTCTACCTGGGCTTTTAGTCTTAGTCACTGTTTGAACCTGTGTCAAGACATGGCTCTGTTGTGGAGTCGTCTCGTCCATTTTCTTCTAATTTAAAATTTATTTTAGAAAAATCAATATGACTACTAGTAACAAGTAAGGTTACAGCAGGTGCAAGGTAATTCCCAAACTTATAAAACATAAGGCATGCTAATTTGCCTATTGAACTTGAAACTATGGGATTACTTTCAAGGTCGTGTGAAAGATTTTCACTATCAACAGGTAAGAAGTGACTTACAGCTTTTGTATATAGGCAGACAAGAGATCGACTTAAATCAAGAGTCATTAGTGAAGCGATGTGGTTTTCATATTTAGAATGAAGCTTGATTAGCTCGTCAGCAGTAAGGGATTCTATGTCTTCTGTCATGTATTGTTTACCGAGAAAAGCTTTTGATTTGCCGGACACAACTACAGAGAGAAGACGCTGTTTTTTTGAGTCTAAGTCTTTGTTCTCTACAGCACAGATATCGCTTAGAAGTAGTAATTCGTCTTGATTCATTTTAAAACGTAATATAATAATTTTGTTTAAAAAAGTCAATGACAGCATTAATTATTTAGGTGGGAGTGGTGAATCTGGCTTAATAATCGCAGGTTGGTAGCTGATCAAAAAACGTAGCTTTGAATGATTTCTGGAGTGGAACTAAAATGGCTAGGCGATTAAGGTATTGGGTGTATTGGATGGCGTTGGGTTTGTCTAAATGGCTAGTTGGTTACAATAATTAGTTGATCGATGTGGCATTTATCGATTTGATTGGTTTTCAAATCTTATATTCTCATTCTAGAATTAATTATTCTGAGAATGAGAATATGAGAGCCCCAGCCTACCCCTCCCCCAAACGTAGCTTGAATGATTTCTGGAGTGGAACTAAAATGGCTAGGTAATAAAGGTATTGGGTGTCTTTGTTGACGTGGGCTTGCTTAATTACCGTGTTAATTAGAATAAATATATTGTTTGGGGGAGGGGTAGGCTGGGGCTCTCATATTCTCATTCTCTACTTGAAGTAAATCTTGTTTGTGTGTTGCATGGGGATTAAAGTATGTGCACAGAGAAAAGTGTTTGGTTGATGATGATTCTTTTCTAATTTATAATTTGAATTTGAAAATTACGGTTTTTGTCGTTACCTCTATGGTCATAGTAGTCCCGAAAGTTGAGTACAACAGATGATACAACTAAAGGTACATAATCACAAAAGCAACATAACCACATGATTATTAAATATTATTGCATTTGTTATGCAGAAAATAAGCTTTATCCGTTAAAATGAGTCAAAAACAATTATTTAGCTGGAGACAAAAATAGGCATCATGATTCCTGTCAATTCGTAATGTTCAACACCTTGACTGTAGTGTGACACCATGCTTAGTAATAGTACGATACAAATTTTTCTCTAACTCCCTAAAAATGTTACAAAAAGTAAAACAATTGCTGGGTACTGTTTCAGTAGTGTCAGATGCATGATGCAATCAAATCAAAATCAAGTTTTCAAAATGAGAGACGAAATTTCAGCTATAGATTGTAATGTTTCCTCTCTGACCTTTTGAGATTTGCTCATATGTGCATCATATTTAGGTTGTAATTGTAGTAATATTCTTTTCTTAGTAATGTTTTAGTAAATAATTGTATAACTATTAAGGTTAGTTAATTAGTTTGCAATTATCATGATGATTGGAGGAGAGTTTGTTGTTGACCTTTGTGTCAGGAACTGTTAGGCAAATGTAGCTCTATGCCATCATGGCTAGCTGAGTTAGGAAAAGAATGCAGCTCATGTGTTTAGTGCAGCATGTGACCTCTGCATGATCATCAGTTTGCCTCTCTTCCCCAGTATACGCTCTCAAGACAGAATTTGCGCTCTGCTGCTGACTCGAGTCCTATGTCTCTGTCTCGTCAAAACAAAGTGAGAAGACATTCAGGTACCAGAGCCCAGTTGTTTGGAATGACCTCCCACGCGAACTGCTATGTGGATTCCAGAGAGGCATTCAGGCGAGCCATAAAGACCCATCTTTTTTCTATCTGGTACAAATGACTTTTGTCACAGACCTGTCATATTGAAGTCATCTATACCTCTATTAGAAGTAGTGTGCGTGTGTGTGTGTGTGCGCGCGCGTGCATGAGTGCAAGTATGAGTCCATCATAAGCGTAGCATTTTGGAATGACTTTATAGATTGTTTATAGAGTGCATTGTATTTTTATAATAATTTTTGTAAATTGCATTTTTTGTAATTAGTTATTTTTGTAGTTTTTGTTAAGCGCCTAAAGCTCTAATCTTTGGTTAGGTGCGATACAAGTACTCTTTATTAATTATTATTACTATTACATGTATATAGTAGACATGAGTTTTCAGTGCTGACATTGTGACATTTGCTCTGAACTGCACAAAAGACCTTGTGTTGGCTTCTATCTTAAATTTGAGCCAGGAGAAGCATTTTGTTATATTGCAAGCCTTTGTCAAACTGATGAGGTATGTGAATTACTTTTCGTAATTTGTACATCAGCTAGAAGTAGAATATTAGTTTTTTTATTAACTGGAAAATACACTTAGAAGTTCATTATTATATTAACAGTTTTACATATTCTGTTGCTGTAAATGTATTAACATACAGAAAGACCAGTAAAAGACAAAGAAGGCAAGCCTATTGCAGACAGAGCAGACCAACTCGACAGATGGGCTGAGTATTTTGAAGAGTTACTGAACAGACCTAGCCCACCCGACCCCCCCGACATCCAGCCGGCAGAGACTGACCTACCCATCAGCTGTGACAGACCCAGCCGGGAAGAGATCAGAAAAGCAGTGGCATTTTTGAAGAATGGCAAAGCAGCAGGGCCAGATGGCATCCCAGCAGAGTCTCTGAAAGCAGACCTAGAGACAACAGTTGAGATGCTGTACCCACTGTTTGGAAAGATCTGGGAAGAGGAGGTGATGCCAGCTGACTGGAAGGAGGGGTACCTAATCAAGCTTCCCAAGAAAGGCGACCTCAGCAAGTGTTCCAACTACAGAGGAATCACCTTGCTGTCAGTACCAGGAAAGGTCTTCAACAGGATCATCCTAGAGAGAATGAAGAGCTCCGTTGACCCCCAGCTGAGAGACCAGCAAGCAGGATTCAGGAAGAACCGATCATGTACAGACCAGATTGCCACTCTCCGCATCATCGTGGAACAGTCTCTGGAGTGGAGCTCCCCGCTGTACGTCAACTTTGTGGATTATGAGAAAGCATTTGACAGCGTGGACCGAGAGACTCTGTGGAAACTCCTACGACACTACGGTGTACCCACAAAGCTCGTCCGCCTGATCAAGAGCAGCTATGATGGCATGACATGTCGCGTGATCCACGAAGGGCAGTTCACCAGAGAGCTCCAGATCAGAACTGGTGTCAGGCAGGGGTGTCTGCTGTCTCCGTTCCTCTTCCTACTGGCCATAGACTGGGTCATGAAGATGACCACAGAGCACAGACGAAGTGGAATACAGTGGACACTGTGGACACAGCTTGACGACCTCGATTTTGCAGACGACTTGGCATTACTGTCCCACACTCATCAACAAATGCAGGACAAGACCACGAGGCTTGCTGACATCTCGTCCCAAGTGGGCCTCACCATTCACAAACAGAAAACAAAGACAATGAGGCTGAACGCAACCAGGGAAGAACCAGTCTTGCTTGCTGGCACCCCGTTGGAGGAGGTGGAGTCCTTCACCTATCTCGGGAGCATCATAGACAAAAAAGGCGGCACTGATGCAGATGTCAGAGCACGAATCGGTAAAGCCAGAGCAGCCTTTCTCCAGTTGAAAAAAGTGTGGAGTTCCAGAGAGCTGTCACAACACACCAAAGTCCGGATTTTCAACTCCAATGTAAAAGCAGTTCTCCTATATGGAGCAGAGACATGGAGATTGACAAAAACCACAGTCAACAGAGTACAGACCTTCATGAACAGTTGCCTTAGAAGAATTTTGAAAATCCACTGGCCAGAGAAGATCAGCAACGTCAGACTCTGGGAGAGAACAGAGCAGATAACAGCAGAGAATGAAATTGGGCGAAGAAGATGGGGATGGATCGGTCACAGTCTGAGAAAGCCAGCTTCCAGTATCACTAGGCAGGCATTGTCATGGAACCCCCAGGGAAAGAGGAAAAGAGGTAGGCCGAGAAACTCCTGGCGTCGAGACCTCCAAGCAGACATCAAGAGACTGGGAACCACCTGGAGTAGAATCGAAGGAGAAGCACAGGACAGGAGTTGCTGGAGGTCTCTCGTCGACGGCCTATACCCGGGTAGGGGTGACAGGTGTAAGTAAGTAAGTAAATGTATTAATATTATTATGGGTTTCTTAACCCATATCATACTCAGGATAAAAGCTTCAAATTTGTACACTGCCATGCAAGCTACATTATAGTACTTACAAATAAGGATATAGACCAATGGCTTTAGTTCAAGGGTGGTGCCAAAATAGCTTAGCACCTAGAGGCACCAAGCTATTCTGGCACTACCCTTGAACTATTTTAGTCAAACTTATTTCACACACTGGTGTATTCCGAATGATAAGGGATAATGAATTAACCATGTTATTCTATGCAAGGTGGTTACCATTTGTTGCAATGCATTGGTTTGTTGCTTTTGGTTATGAGAGTAGAGATTGTGAGATTTGTAAGTATAGAACTTTTGGTATAGTAATTTTACGGCATTTGACATTGTCTGTCTGTATTTGTAATGTGTGCTTAAAGCCTCGGTAACTTATATGGGTACCGTGCTTTCAGGGTGTTCTGTTCTTCTCTCCTACCTTAGCATAACACCATCTGCACATAAAGTATGTCAACAAC
This sequence comes from Semisulcospira habei, assembly GCA_036245525.1. Classification (NCBI taxonomy): domain Eukaryota; kingdom Metazoa; phylum Mollusca; class Gastropoda; family Semisulcospiridae; genus Semisulcospira; species Semisulcospira habei. The sequence goes on from BTPG01000002.1 coordinate 170,231,284, forward strand.
TAAAGCTTGCCACTGATCAGAAATTAACCCTTGTGGTGTGTGATCTAATACATGCACGATAACCATCCCTAATACACTAACAGTACCATCATATTGGGTTTGCGGTAATCAGGTGACAAACTAGCACTAGAGTCTAGACTACAGCATTTACTGAAACTAAAAGGTAATCTGGAAGGTAATCTGATCAGTAAATGCCGGAATCGTTTATTACACCAAAGACATTGCAAAGGCCTTTTCGCCTAGCCTGGCTGGTAAAATAAGTAGTAAAGTGTGGATGGATACAAACAAAATGCCCGTCTGTTTGACACTGTGTTCTGAACTATGAGCCAGAAAACTTACAAACCTCAGATACTGGCTGGCAGCCGACAAGACGCTCTTTTGAACTGGAACTTGAACGTCGTCGATTGAAACAAATGCATCGCACAGATCAGGGTTTTTTCTTGTTTCATTCAAAGCCAATAGTAATTTCCTAGCATGATGTTGGTAGGAAATCCGCGTACCACTTTCCCCGTTTACTTCTGGCGATGCCGCTGCCGTCGCCATTTTCAAGCTTTTGATGATGTAGGGAGACGGAACGAGGACTTCTTTGTAAGTATGCAGACTAGAAACGCATAGATTATAGTGTTGTTGTGTCTGTGATAAAAATATTACAAAAGTAATATGTTGACTTAGTTTCATATGTACAATTATTGTCTATGGGTAGATTTGCCAAAAATATAGTATTTAAAGATCAGCTTCCAGTCCTGTTTTTGGACACCCTTGCGCTCGGAACTTTCTGTTTCAACGAAAAACAAATCCAATGATAAATTATGTTCGCTTCAGAAACGAACGCAAAAAGTGCTCATTGTCATTGTCAGTCAAATTATAAAAAAAAAGCACCGAGTTGCATTACGATGCATGCGCTAGGGTGCGTTCGTTTGCTATTGTCAGGTTCGTCTCAGCTCATCTTCCTTGCAGACGCACTGCAGATAAGTAGCCTTTCATTAGTTTCAAGCGCTTCCGGCGGCGAACTCGTGAGTGGACAGCTATTCTGTTTCGCATAGGCTGTCTTCGAGATGAAATTTGTATAGATTTAACCTTTCCAGGAGTTTTACTTTGCTCTCTTCTAGCGCCTTTAGGTAGCCTTTAGGCGAGAGGTAATTCTTTACTTAATATGACATTGTTTCTGCAATACTCTCTTCAAACTAAAGGTCCCTCTTAGTCTTAGAGGCACTGGAATGAATGAGCTTAAGTCCTGCGCCAGCCACTAACTGACTAAGCAAGGTGCTCCGCTACAGCGGAGCACCATGCTTAGTGGCTGACTTAGGACTAAGCTCGTTCATGCAACTGGCCCCAGGTCTCTTTGTGTCCAGGATGGCATGCTTGGTCTTGTGATCACTCCCAGCTAAAACATTTAGAAAGAAGAATGGATCCTCATACGGCGAGGTCCAGTCAGTATGCTTCTAGCTGAATTGCCCATCAGATCTATAGGGGAAGTTCTCCGCAGTTCAAAGAATCTGAATCATGTTCTGCTTGAGGTCCTTGACCAAGATTGAGGACTGAAAAGGGAGAATTAGTGAATCACTGGGTGTGCTGCAAGCTCCTGCTACCCCTCTGTAATGAGCACAGAGTAGCTGAGTAAAAATAAATTCTTTGTCACGACAGAGATATATATCTGTGCCTAGGAGAATGATTCTGTAGTCATCTGTGTTTACTGCATCAAGGTTTGTTCTGCACTTGTGAACAGCTTTTCTAGTGTTGTTTCCCTTTTGCGTTGATATCCATGAAAATATTAATCCTCTGCACCTTTTGTTCACCCCACAAACGTCTAGTGCAATGGCTGCCACTTTGAAGTTTTCGGCCACTTTGAAGGAGAGTGACCCCCAGGCAAATGCGGTGTTGATTGTTGGGCAGACAAAACACTTGGCTCAGGTCACCTATGATGAAGTCAAGACCAAGCTGGGGACACATGTGGAACCAGAGGTTGGTTGATGACAGACAGTGCTACTGCTAGTCAGTTTAGTGTGTTTATGGACTGGAGTCGCATCAAAGTTTACAGACAAATGAATCTATTGGAAAATGTTTGGAGTCCCACTCACATTCATTAATGTTATCCCAAAAAGAGGCAAAAAATGATGCACAAGGTTTATTTTTACCAATTATCTGCTTGCTAACATAATTTGCATTCTTTTATAATATAAAGTTTGATACAATCCAAAATTACCGTTGCATAGTAATGTGCATGAGTGTTTAGGGCATTTCCCCTCTAACACTTTACTTTACAGACCTATTGTACAGCAGTGGCTGGCCTGCACCCCTCACCTACAGACTCCTGCTCTTTGTGGCTGAACAATGCAACCGTGGCAGCTCTACCAAGCAAATGCAGCAGACACAACACCCCGTCTCGTGCCCACGCACTGTCTAAAATTGTCAAGAGCTGCCTAGCTGGCGGAGACGAATATATTGTGGTATGTTTATAATCCCCCCTTGCACAAGCAACCACTGGTGCTGTGTACTGCTCAGATCATGGGTACCTTGGGCTCATTGAGTAAAGGAAAGTATATTTCTGCATAACAAATCAACCCAACATTGTTAACAAAGATTTTCCAGTGCGAAAATGTACACAAAAGATATAAGAAGCAAACTGATGCAAATATAGAACAATCACCGAGTTGTTTAATGGTTTTGTGAGCGCCTAAATTCGGAAAACGCACGAAAACTTGCAACCATTTTGTTACATGGCTACATGTCTCTGCTTTCTGTGAACAACTGTCTTTACAATAATAATAATAATACTAATACCGTTATTATATAGGCGCTTTTTCTCAATTTTTGGGGAAATCGACTCAAAGCGCAGCGCCTGAAACCCAACACACACACTCACGAAACAGACACGGATTTACGCCATTTAAGACAAACACAGTACAAGACAAACGAAGGGCCAGTCAGCTACTGAAGTTACAGAGAATTTTTGATCGCTTGTATTTGAAATTTGTAAAGTGGCCTGAGACCGGTACCAAAGTGGGGAGGGGGGGGGGGGTGGAAGAACCGGAGTACCCGGAGAAAGAACCCCCGACGGTCCGCCCGAATTAACGGTGACACTTACCAGAGGAGAAAAGTCCAACGCCGGAACCCGGTATCGAACCGCGCACCTTTGGCATTGGTGGCAGGCGCCTTACAGACAAATTCACATTGTGTGGTGTTTGGTGCTTTTAATGTACAGACCATAGCCTCTTTTGTATATATATCTGTACCTCCATTTAGGCTATCCATGTACTTATGATGCAATAGTAACGTAATTTATTTTCCCTTCTGCTCATAAAGTGTTGTGTCACTGATGTCCATTAGTAGACGACAGGCTGCAGTCTCATCAACAAAGCACTAATCCACACAACGTGCTTTGTACTGACAGAAGAGAATATTTCCTACAATAATTATTGTGTTTTTGTAAATACACATTTGGTTATGGTTGACCTAGAGACATTTTTCCGCCAAACAAGTTTCGCGTACCGTGTGTAATGAGCGGAAGACAGATTTTCCGATTTCAATTGTTAATGCGTGACGGTCAGAATGCTCCACAGGGGATCCAACAAACACATACAACTTTGACAACAGCATTTAATGTGCGAAAAGTCACGTGATAGGCAAAAATGGACCACAAGGTTTGTTGTATCCCCACTTTGACGGCGTGCCGTGCGTGATCAGTGGGAGAAATCGCAGAGCGACCAAGAATTCTTTAAATTTCATCTCTTCTGATGATCGATAGCTGGTCCCTTTCACAATAAAATGACAGTTCTGAGCTTTTTGATAGCCGTAGCAGACATTTCTTTCCACAATTAAATACAATTTCTGAGTTTTTTGATAGCCGTGGCAGACATTTCGATCCACAATAAAATGACAGTTCTGAGCTTTTTGATAACCGTGGCAGACATTTCTTTCCACAATAAATGACATTTGTGAACTTTGCTCTGAGTTGTCTCATTATTCTGTTTCTCGTGTCTTGTTATGTGCAGAAGATGATACACCTTTTGACACTTTTTGTGTGCTTCCATTCTTTAGGTGACTATAAAATAATAACTGTAAAAGTATTATTATAGGCCTTGCAAGTATCATGTATGAATTACATTTTATTGCCCTTGATGTGATTACTTTGCAAACTTCAAAACTACCATCTCCTGTGCATAACGGTGTCCCAACATTTTGTTTAATGTTTTAAAACCACCTTTTCTGCTCATATGTCTGAAATTAATATCAGGTAGAAACAGTATTTCTGTTGAATCCTTAGTGATTTTGGGTTTGTAGTGTACATCAAATTCTGTGATCTTGATACCAAGACACCAAGTTGCGCAGAAGATACCCAACACCAGTTCTCATTCACCTCATTTAAAGTCTTTTTTTTTAAACTCTTGCTAAACTCCGTAAAGCAAATTTTCAGAAAGTACAGACACTAAATTATATATTTCTATCTTCAAAATGTCTGTCGGTCAATTTTGATTTTGGCATGGTTATGTAACACGGCTGGCACCCATGATCTGAGCTGTACACTGCTGCAAACAGAGCAGTGTCTGCATGCACAAGGATTCAAGCCTCTCACTCTTCCAACTTTTGTCCTCTGCAAAAGAGATACAAGGGTGACAGTCTTCAATCCTGGAGGCTGATTCAGCTTTTTTTAAATCCCAGAAAGCTGAATGTTAGCTTTTTGTTCAGACAACACAGTCTGGCTTGTTCCATTGTAAGGAATACATTCTCATGAGCCCCTGCATCTGCAGGGGCTCATGAGAATTTATGTCTCTTGCTGGCTGTGCAATGCACCATTCTCAGTCTTTTCAATTTCTTGCACTGTTTCTCTTTATCCTGTGCAGCCAAACCACATAAATCTGTGTGCTGGTCTGTGATATGGACCTTACAGCTTGCGGCTGTAGGTCGATAATCACAGACCAACACACATCTATGCCTCTTGGTGGTAAAAGTTGGTCCCATTCACTCAGATCACTGCTTTTTACTTTTAGACAGGAGAAGATTTTAACCCTTTGACTGTCGGTAGCACTTTTTGTTGTGATTTCTGCAGGAATCAACGCTGCAAAATCTGCTACCAGCAGCCTGAGCGTTGATTTTTTCCATACCTACATGTTAGTTACTAGTTGTACGAGAATAAGATAAGGATGTGGGTCAAATGGTTGTTGTGATGCATCTAGTGTGGTAGTGTAGCGTCTGTGCTTGTCGCTCTCGCTTTCAGCTCCCAACGCTGGCTAGCAGTTCTGCGAAAAGGGGAGCAGAGTCTTTTAGTCTCTCCCTGCCAGTACACAGCCTCTCCAACAACAAGCCTCATGTAGTGCCTCTTAGTGGCGACTCGAGGTAACCGAGCACCTTACGGACTCGGGCTGAACTACAAAGGACTCGGAGGAGATCTGGCCCCCAGACATGTAGCATGCAGGCCCACCGGTGTGTGGACACGCCCTGATGTCCATGAACCAGATGCCCAGCTATGGGTAAATAGCCCCACAGCCTTGTGGGTGCCTTGGGAGAGGCAAAGGCTAGGGGAGTAAACCCTATACAAATCTGGGCAGAGATGCTTGATAGCCTTGGTTAGCAGATCTTCAAGGAGAAGGAAAACTCTGAGGAAAAACCTGAGTAGATTGGACTCATAAGCCTTGGTCGGCAACCTATCTAGGAGAAGGACTCTCCATAAACCAAACCATCCTGTGCTCCCAGGAAAGGCCTTTTGACCAGGAGTTAAGGGTGAGGTAACCCTGATGGAAACCCCGAGTTCTGAAGACGGAGGTACTGGGCTGCACAGCGCACTCTAACAAACCACAGTACCATGCATATGCAGCCATATGACACATGGAGATGGATTCAACAGAAATGATGCTCGCCTTGTGGAGTCTCACCAGGCAGGTGCAGTACTGGGCTCTGTGCCTCTTCAGAGCCCACCCCAAGCGACTGGAGGATCTTCCTGACTGTCTCGAGGAGCCAGGAGATGGGGAAGTAGAGCGACTGGCCAGCGAAAAAACAAGACCAGAGACAAAGAAAAACCCAGTGTGAACATCATGCACTGGAATGCAGAAGGGGTTACCAACAAGAAAACATAACTAGAGCACTTTCTGCATGAAAACAGCATAAACATCTGCTGTATACAAGAGACACACCTGCAAGAAGGGAAATCTTTTAAGCTCGGAGGATTTCAGGTCTTCCGAAGTGATCACCAAGGGAGGAAGAAAGGGGTTATGACCCTAGTTAGAAACAACCTGAAAGTTATGACCCTAGTTAGAAACAACCTGAATGCCAGCGAAACCAGGAGATTCATATAAGAGGCAGAATACATCCAGGTCAAGGTAACCACCAGTGACAGCACCCTCGAGCTGGTCAACTACAACTGCCCTAATGATAAGCTGCTGTCCCTCGACACTATCCAGGTCCCGGACAGTGGATTCCTTATCACTGGTGACTTCAACAGCCAGTCCCAGAGTTGGGGATATGACACACTTGATAAGAGAGGAGAAGACATCGAGGAGTGGCAAGATGAAAACCACCTGATACTTGCCAATGACCCTGAGAACCAACCTACCTTCTACTCTCGCTGCTGGCTCACCACTACACCGGACCTGGTGCTTTGCACTGAAGATGTCCATAAGCACCTCAGCAGAACAGTGGGACCACAGTTAGGAGGAAGCGAACACCGCCCTGTCCTCCTCTCCCTAAAAGGGAGCATAGCAGCTAGCTCGCCACACCAGCCAAGATGGAACTACCGAAAGGCAGACTGGCGCTTGTTCAGTATCCGAACAAATGAGCTAACACAAGACCTCGCTGTGTCTGGAAGGAACATCAACAATGTGGTCAGAGATTTTAACGACATTACCAGTAAGGCAGCCAAGGAAACCATACACCTCATACCTCGAGGTGTCCGGAAAAACTACACCCCATACTGGACTGCAGATCTTCAGAAAGCACATGACAACCTCACTAGGGCCAGAGAAGAGGCTGAAACCAATCCCAGTCAAGAAAACGACATCAAGCTACAACACAGTAAGGCCCAGTATCTGAAGCTGAAGTTGGAGTGCACAAGAAGAAGTTGGAGAGAGAAGACTGAACATTGACAGGGACACCACCAAGTTGTGGAGACAAACCAAGGCATTGAACGATGAAGGCACCAGGGAACAGAAGATCACGCTGGAAGAAGAAGGAAAAGCACTGACTGGTAGGAAAGCTGCAAACATGTTTGCACAGATCTATGCAATTGCAAAAGAAAGTAACATTGTCCCACAAATGCTTGAGAAAAAAATCAGACAGGAAGAAAGAGAGAGAACAAGAGATGCAAACATCCATGATGCAATAAAGAAGGGCATCACCCTTCCAGAACTGAAGATGGCCATCAGACAGCTGAAAAAGACAAAATCTCCAGGTCCAGGCAGCATCTCAAACGAGATGTTACAACACCTTGGCAACACTGCCTTAATGAAGCTACTGAACATATTTAACCACAGCTGGAGAGGAGGACAGATACCCCATTGCTGGAAGGAAGCCAGGATGACCTCAATTTTGAAAAAAGGGAAGAATAAGTCCAAAGCCCTGAGTTACCGCCCCATCAGCCTGACAAGTTGCGTGTGCAGAGCATTATCGTGCCAGAGCAAGCTGTCTTCAGTAGCTACAAGAGCACAGAAGACCAGACAACACACCTTGCACAGGTCATAGAAGATGCCTTTCAAGATCAAAAGTGACATTAGCTGCTTCATTGACCTACAGAAGGCTTTTGACAAGGTGTGGAAAGATGGTCTTCTTGTGAAACTCCTTCACAGTGAAATCCAAGGGAACATGTACCAGTGTACCAAGTCATACCTGCACAATCGCAGTGGATGGGTACTGTGGCCAAAAAGTGCTGCTGCGTCAAGGGGTGCCACAGAGGGGAGTCCTGTCACCGACCCTGTTCATACTATTCATCAACGACCTTGTGCCAGAGCTACCTAAGGGAGTCCAAGCAGCCCTGTATGCAGGTGACCTGGTACTCGGGTGCACAGAGGAGTATGCAACAACCGCTACATACAGGATGTAGCTATCCCTGGACAAGCTGACAGACTGGACCAACAACTGGTGTGTGACCATCAACACAGAGAAATAATCAGCCACACTTTTCTCTCTCTCCAGCAAAGCAAAAGCTGGCATCCTAACACTGGGCAACACTCCACTGCAGTATGAAGACAAACAGACATACTTGGGAGTCACCCTTGACAAGAGGCTGACGTGGAAGCCGCACATCTGGAATGCAGAAGCGAAAGCTAGAAGAAAGCTGAACATCATGAGGGAGCTGGCTGGAACACAATGAGGAGCCAATGAAAAGATCCTCAAAAATGTATATCACACGCCTTTACCATAGCCGACACTTAGTTCGCTTCCAGCTGCCAGAGAGATAAGGCTGCCGCGAGTTCCACTTTCGCCCGCTCATTCTATTTATATCGCACTACTGAGCGGTACACAGCGTGACCGGCTCTCTGCCGCTATAACAACTACCTACACATTTGTATTCATAACACATCTCTGCCTAAAGTGACTGTTGTGGAAGCAACATCGTTCAAATGTTGAAATTCTCACCTACACACTGATACCAAACATGACAACATTACGACTTGCACTTGTGTAGCAGGTCATGGTGAAAATAAAGAGAACGGGAATTTGTTGATGTACGAAAACGAGAATTTATTGTGAAATTGACAAAGTTCCCACAGCCATAACACAAAGACGCTACTTTTCCCAGTGAAACACACTTGCATGCATAAGGGTTAGCATGCCTACAGTACGTATCACTTAATGGATTTTGGGTTCATGGTGGGGGACGGAAGCAGGAGGGTAATTAATGAGGTCACTGACAGGTGTCGACAGACAAGTTCCAGACATCCGACTTGGTGTTGTACACTCCCGGCATTGGGGAAAGAGAGGGCTTAGTTACACGGATACTATTGAGGAGATAGCCACGTTTCTTTCTTGGGAAATAGTGTAACACTAACAGTCAACCTTGTAAATGTACTTTTGATTTAACTTTTGATCATGATGGAGTCTGATGAAACGCGTACAGTCTGTGTACACACAGGTGTGTTCCATGCAATGAGAGTTAATGCATTGTGCAGAATATGTGGCGAGAGATCACAAAAGAGATACACGGATAAAAAGTCATTTCTTTGTATCAATTATGAACACTTAATCCACAGGTGTTATGGAATTAATATCCAGGAAGACAAAGACATGATGCACTCCAAAACAATGTGTAGGAGTTGCTATTGTCGGATGAAATGGATAGACTCGACTGAAACACGTGTGTCCGAGGAGACAACGCGAAATGCGGCGTCTGATATTGCCTCATCACAACACATTTGGACCATGTTCCATCCAAATACGAGTGTTGAAGAATGTGTCGCGTGTGTTCACTTCATGCAGCTAGGTAAAGGAGGACGACCAGCGAAGCGGGGTTCCCGGCATGGAAAGAAACGATCGTTTCAATCCGCGGCATGTGACACTCATAACACCGACACTGATAACAGCACTAATGAAGGTGATAGTGGTATACAAGTTTTTATTCCGCCGACGTCTACTCCCCGTAAAACGGTTCTTTTGTCTAGTGTGTCAGAAAATGTGTTAAACCTCAAGGTATGTTTAAAAACACTGTTGAATATTGTGACCTGTTATGGACTGATCGTATTTCGGGATGGCAATAGCAGTCTGTGGAGTACCGAGACGGCTGCGGGCGAGAAATGCCAGAACACGCGACCTGTCAGTGACCTCATTAACCACCCTCCTGCTTCCGTCCCCCACTATGAATCCAAAATCCGGTAAGTGATACTTACTGTAGGCATGCTGACCCTTATGCATGCAAGTGTTTCGTTGGGAAAAGTAGCGTCTTTGTGTTATGGCTGTGGGAACTTTGTCAATTTCACAACAAACACCGACATCAACAAATTCCCGTTCCCTTTATTTTTACCATAACCTACTACACAAGTGTAAGTCGTAATGTTGTCATGTTTGGTATCAGTGTGTAGGTGAGAATTTCAACTTTTGAACGATGTTGCTTCCACAACAGTCACTTCAGGCAGATTTGTGTTATGAATACAAACCAGTAGGTAGTTGTTATAGCGGCAGAGCGCCGGTCACGCCGTGTACCGCACAACACGCGACCTGTCAGTGACCTCATTAACCACCCTCCTGCTTTCGTCCCCCACCATGAATCCAAAATCCGCTAAGTGATACTTACTGTAGGCATGCTGACCCTTATGCATGCAAGTGTGTTTCGTTGGGAAAAGTAGCGTCTTCATGTTATGGCTGTGGGAACTTCGTCAATTTCACAACAAACACCGACATCGTACATCAACAAATTCCCGTTCTCTTTATTTTCACCATAACCTGCTACACAAGTGCAAGTCGTAATGTTGTCATATTTGGTATCAGTGTGTAGGTGAGAATTTCAACTTTTGAACGATGTTGCTTCCACAACAGTCACTGTAGGCAGAGATGTGTTATGAATACAAATGTGTAGGTAGTTGTTATAGCGGCAGAGCGCCGGTCACGCCGTGTACCCCCACAGTAGCAAGCGATATAAATAGAATGAGCGGGCGAGAGTGGAATGTGACCTCGCGGCGCCTTATCTCACTGGCAGCTGGAAGCGAACTAAGTGCTAGGCGCCAGCACTGGCTGGTAAAGCCGTGATCAAGGCACAGTGAGACCACACCTTGAGTCCAATGCATCGTTGACGGCAGTCCAGTCACACCAGCAGACCACTGACAGTGTTCAGAACCAGGCACTGCGTATCATCACCGGCGCAATGAGATCCACACAATTGAAAACATGGAAGAGACAACAGGCATCCCACCCCTGCGCATGAGAAGACATTGCAAAGCCTTGATCCAGTCCACAAAGGTCGTCTTCCAAAGACCATCCTATGAACGCCAGGATGAAAAACCAACCTCAGGGAGACTGAAAAGATCAAGCGCTGCAGAGAAAACACCAGGCAAAACTCCCTGCACAGGTAGAGGCTCTGAAACCTGTTCGTGACTTCCCACCCTGGGAAAACGAGCCAAAAAACATCACGGTACCCTACATCACCACCAAAGATGAGCAGAGCACTATGAGCAAGAAAGCCCTGACGCTGGCCATCCCTTCACACTGTGGTGTCTACGATAATGAAGAAACTGATGGAACGGCAAATTTGTTTGCAGAGGAACTTACTTACTTTACTTACTTACACCTGTCACCCCTACCCGGGTATAGGCCGTCGACGAGAGACCTCCAGCGACTCCTGTCCTGTTCTTCTCCTTCTATTTTACTCCAGGTGGTTCCCAGTCTCTTGATGTCTGCTTGGAGGTCTCGACGCCAGGAGTTTCTCGGCCTTCCTCTTTCCCTGGGGGTTCCATGACAATGTCTGCCTAGTGATACTGGAAGCTGGCTTTGTCAATCTCCAAGTCTCTGCTTCATATAGGAGAACTGCTTTTACATTGGAGTTGAAAATCCGGACTTTGGTGTGTTGTGACAGCTCTCTGGAACTCCACACTTTTTTCAACTGGAGAAAGGCTGCTCTGGCTTTACCGATTCGTGCTCTAACGTCTGCATCAGTGCCGCCTTTTTTGTCTATGATGCTCCCGAGATAGGTGAAGGACTCCACCTCCTCCAACGGGGTGCCAGCAAGCAAGACTGGTTCTTCCCTGGTTGTGTTCAGCCTCATTGTCTTTGTTTTCTGTTTGTGAATGGTGAGGCCCACTTGAGACGAGATGTCAGCAAGCCTCGTGGTCTTGTCCTGCATTTGTTGATGAGTGTGGGACAGTAATGCCAAGTCGTCTGCAAAATTGAGGTCGTCAAGCTGTGTCCACAGTGTCCACTGTATTCCACTTCGTCTGTGCTCTGTGGTCATCTTCATGACCCAGTCTATGGCCAGTAGGAAGAGGAACGGAGACAGCAGACACCCCTGCCTAACACCAGTTCTGACCTGGAGCTCCCTGGTGAACTGCCCTTCGTGGATCACGCGACATGTCATGCCATCGTAGCTGCTCTTGATCAGGCGGACGAGCTTTGTGGGTACACCGTAATGTCGTAGGAGTTTTCACAGAGTCTCTCGGTCCACGTTGTCAAATGCTTTCTCGTAATCCACAAAGTTGACGTACAGCGGGGAGCTCCACTCCAGAGACTGTTCCACGATGATGCGGAGAGTGGCGATCTCGTCTGTACATGATCATTTTTTTCTGAATCCTGCTTGCTGGTCTCTCAGCTGGGGTTCAACGGAGCTCTTCATTCTCTCCAGGATGATCCTGTTGAAGACCTTTCCTGGTACTGACAGCAAGGTGATTCCTCTGTAGTTAGAACACTTGCTGAGGTCGCCTTTCTTGGGAAGCTTGATTAGGTATCCCTCCTTCCAGTCAGCCGGCATCACCTCCTCTTCCCAGATCTTTCCAAACAGTGGGTACAGACTGTTGTCTCTAGGTCTGCTTTCAGAGACTCCGCTGGGATGCCATCTGGCCCTGCTGCTTTGCCGTTCTTCAAAAATGCCACTGCTCTTCTGATCTCTTCCCGGCTGGGTCTGTCACAGCTGATGGGTAGGTCGGTCTCTGCTGGCTGGATGTCTGGGGGGTCGGGTGGGCTGGGTCTGTTCAGTAACTCTTCAAAATACTCGGCCCATCTGTCAAGTTGGTCTGCTCTGTCTGCAATAGGCTTGCCTTATTTGTCTTTTACTGGTCTTTCTGTATGGCCATACTTACCCGACAATCTTCTGGTAATGTCGTAGAGCTGTTTCATGTTGCCGCTGCCTTTTCTGCCTCTGCTGCCAGGCTGTCTGTGTAGGCTCTCTTGTCTGCCCTGATAATCTGCTTCAGCTCGCGGTTGGCTTCCGAGTATTCCTCCTGTGCCCTTGCTTTGGCTGCTCTCGTGCGACTGTTGTTGACAACTGCTTTCTTCTGCTTCCTCACTTCTATCTTCTTCAAGGTCTGTGCCGACAGCCAGTCCTTGTGATGGTGTTTCCTGAACCCTACAGTGTCTTTGCAGGTTGAGTTCAGCGCCTCTCTAACTGCCTTCCACTGCTGCTCTGTGGTGACCGCCTCCTCTTCATTTACTAGCTCCTGTAGTGCTTGAAACCGGTTGGACAGCACCAGTTTGAACTCTTCTCTCACTCCAGTCTCTCTCAGGAGGCCTACATTATAGCGCTGTCTTCTTGTTGTCTCTGTGCGGCTTTTCTTTAACTTAAGCTTTATTCTTAAGGTAAGCAGATGGTGGTCTGAGGCAACATCTGCTCCCCTCCTCACTCGAACATCTTGAAGGGATCTTCTGAATTTCTTGCTAATGCAGATATGGTCTATTTGGTTCTCTGTAGTATGGTCAGGTGAGACCCAAGTTGCTTTGTGTATTCTTCTGTGTGGGAAGATGCTGCCTCCAATGACAAGTCTGTTTAGAGCACAAAAGTCTACAAACCTCTCTCCGTTCTCACTCATCTCCCCTAGTCCCTGTCTCCCCATCACCTCTTCGTATCCGGTGTTGTCCTCCCCTATTTTGGCATTAAAATCGCCCTTGACGATGGTGATGTCTCGCTCCGCACATTTGTCCACGGCACTCTTGAGTCGGTCGTAGAACTCTTGTTTCTCTTCCTCATCACTGTCATTACTTACTTACTTACTTACGCCTGTCATCCCTACCCGGGGATAGGCCGTCGACGAGAGACCTCCAGCAACTCCTGTCCTGTGCTTCTTTTTCGATTCTACTCCAGGTGGTTCCCAGTCTCTTGATGTCTGCTTGGAGGTCTCGACGCCAGGAGTTTCTCGGCCTACCTCTTTTCCTCTTTCCCTGGGGGTTCCATGACAATGCCTGCCTAGTGATACTGGAAGCTGGCTTTCTCAGACTGTGACCGATCCATCCCCATCTTCTTCGCCCAATTTCATTCTCTGCTGTTATCTGCTCTGTTCTCTCCCAGAGTCTGACGTTGCTGATCTTCTCTGGCCAGTGGATTTTCAAAATTCTTCTAAGGCAGCTGTTCATGAAGGTCTGTACTCTGTTGACTGTGGTTTTTGTCAATCTCCATGTCTCTGCTCCATATAGGAGAACTGCTTTTACATTGGAGTTGAAAATCCGGACTTTTTGCAGGGTGGGGAAGCTACTTACTTACTTACTTACGCCTGTCACCCCTACCCGGGTATAGGCCGTCGACGAGAGACCTCCAGCAACTCCTGTCCTGTGCTTCCCCTTCGATTCTACTCCAGGTGGTTCCCAGTCTCTTGATGTCTGCTTGGAGGTCTCGACGCCAGGAGTTTCTCGGCCTACCTCTTTTCCTCTTTCCCTGGGGGTTCCATGACAATGCCTGCCTAGTGATACTCGAAGCTGGCTTTCTCAGACTGTGACCGATCCATCCCCATCTTCTTCGTCCAATTTCATTCTCTGCTGTTATCTGCTTTGTTCTCTCGATGGCAGCCTGTTCAACCTCAGACGACTGCAGGCCCACACGAAAACCCTAGACCAACTGATTCGTGAGCTGCTCTTCGCTGATGACGCTGCCCTCGTTGCACACACAGAGAGAGCCTTGCAGCGCATTACGTCCTGCTTCGCAGATGCTGCCCAGCTCTTTGGACTTGAGGTCAGTCTGAAAAAGACAAAGGTCCTTCATCAGCCGGCACCCAAGGAAGAGCATCGCCCTCCCCACATCACCATCGGCGAGTCCGAACTGAAGTCTGTACACCAGTTTACCTACCTTGGCTGCATCATCACGTCAGACGCCAAGCTGGACAAGGAGCTGGACAACAGGCTGTCAAAAGCGAACAGTGCTTTCGGGCGACTATTCAAGCGGGTGTGGCACAATCAACAGCTGAAAAAAGGCACCAAGATCAGCGTGTACAGAGCTGTCGTCCTCACCACCCTGCTGTACGGTTCCGAGTCCTGGGCCCTCTACCGCAGCCAACTACGACTCCTCGAACGCTTTCACCAGCGCTGCCTGCGTACCATCCTCAGCATTCACTGGAGTGACTATGTCACCAACGTCGAGGTCCTTGAACAGGCGGAAACTGTGAGCATCGAGGCTTTGCTGCTGCGGACACAGCTTCGCTGGGCGGGGCACGTCTCCAGGATGGAGCATCATCGCCTACCCAAGATCACTCTGTTCGGCGAGCTCGCCACTGGACACCGAGACAGAGGGGCACCAAAGAAGAGATACAAAGACGGTCTCAAGAAGTCACTTAGTGCCTGCCAAATCGACCACCGCCAGTGGTCTTCGCTTGCTGCGGACCGTGACACCTGGCGCTCCACCATTCACAAGGCAGCCGTCTCCTTTGAGGACTCTCGCAGAGCTAACCTTAAGGACAAGCGGCTCAGAAGAAAAAACAGAGTTGTCGTAACTCAGAACCCTGACCAGACCTTCCCCTGCAGCCACTGCGGTCGAACCTGCCTGTCCCGGATTGGCCTCCGCAGCCACGAAAATGCCTGCAGACGACGTGGGCAAGCCCTATAGAATCTTCGTTAGCGAAGTCAAGCCAAGAGAGAGTCTCTCCCAGAGTCTGACGTTGCTGATCTTCTCTGGCCAGTGGATTTTCAAAATTCTTCTAAGGCAACTGTTTATGAAGGTCTGTACTCTGTTGACTGTGGTTTTTGTCAATCTCAAAGTCTCTGCTCCATATAAGAGAACTGCTTTTACATTGGAGTTGAAAATCCGGACTTAGGTGTGTTGTGACAGCTCTCTGGAGCTCCACACTTTTTTCAACTAGAGAAAGGCTGCTCTGGCTTTACCGATTCGTGCTCTGACATCTGCATCAGTGCCGCCTTTTTTGTCTGTGATGCTCCCGAGATAGGTGAAGGACTCCACCTCCTCCAACGGGGTGCCAGCAAGCAAGACTGGTTCTTCCCTGGTTGCGTTCAGCCTCATTGTCTTTGTTTTCTGTTTGTGAATGGTGAGGCCCACTTGGGACGAGATGTCAGCAAGCCTCGTGGTCTTGTCCTGCATTTGTTGATGAGTGTGGGACAGTAATGCCAAGTCGTCTGCAAAATCGAGGTCATTCGTCACTGTCATTAGTGGGCGCATAACACTGGATGACGTTCAGCTTGAGCTTTTTGTTCTAAAGGCTGCTGTGATAATTCTTGGCCCAAGAGGTTCCCAGCCCATCAACGCTCTCTGTGCCACTGGTGACAGCATGAATGCTACTCCTTCTGTACGGGGGTGCATTCTCCTCTTCATGACCTGAATACAGAATCATCTCCCCACTTAACAGCCTTTTCTGGCCAGACTGCGTCCATCTGGCTTCACTGATACCTAGCAGGGAAAGGTTGTACTTTTGCATTTCCCCTGCTATCTGGGCGGCCTTGCCACTCTGGTACATGGTCTTGACGTTCCATGTGTCCATGGTTGTGTCCCTGGATAGAGAGAGGTGGCTCAGTCCTGTGGCTTCCGAAGACTTCCGGCTTTCACCACTGGACGTCATAAATCTTCTGGTAGAAGAACCTTCCTCCTCCAGGAAAGGAATTACTGTTTGTCTTTTGCGTCGGCGTTTTTGTAGCTATCTCCTTTTTTGCAGGGTGGGGAAGCTACTTACTTACTTACTTACGCCTGTCACCCCTACCCGGGTATAGGCCGTCGACGAGAGACCTCCAGCAACTCCTGTCCTGTGCTTCCCCTTCGATTCTACTCCAGGTGGTTCCCAGTCTCTTGATGTCTGCTTGGAGGTCTCGACGCCAGGAGTTTCTCGGCCTACCTCTTTTCCTCTTTCCCTGGGGGTTCCATGACAATGCCTGCCTAGTGATACTGGAAGCTGGCTTTCTCAGACTGTGACCGATCCATCCCCATCTTCTTCGCCCAATTTCATTCTCTGCTGTTATCTGCTCTGTTCTCTCCCAGAGTCTGACGTTGCTGATCTTCTCTGGCCAGTGGATTTTCAAAATTCTTCTAAGGCAGCTGTTCATGAAGGTCTGTACTCTGTTGACTGTGGTTTTTGTCAATCTCCATGTCTCTGCTCCATATAGGAGAACTGCTTTTACATTGGAGTTGAAAATCCGGACTTTGGTGTGTTGTGACAGCTCTCTGGAACTCCACACTTTTTTCAACTGGAGAAAGGCTGCTCTGGCTTTACCGATTCGTGCTCTGACATCTGCATCAGTGCCGCCTTTTTTCTCTGTGATGCTCCCGAGATAGGTGAAGGACTCCACCTCCTCCAACGGGGTGCCAGCAAGCAAGACTGGTTCTTCCCTGGTTGTGTTCAGCCTCATTGTCTTTGTTTTCTGTTTGTGAATGGTGAGGCCCACTTGGGACGAGATGTCAGCAAGCCTCGTGGTCTTGTCCTGCATTTGTTGATGAGTGTGGGACAGTAATGCCAAGTCGTCTGCAAAATCGAGGTCGTCAAGCTGTGTCCACAGTGTCCACTGTATTCCACTTCGTCTGTGCTCTGTGGTCATCTTCATGACCCAGTCTATGGCCAGTAGGAAGAGGAACGGAGACAGCAGACACCCCTGCCTGACACCAGTTCTGACCTGGAGCTCTCTGGTGAACTGCCCTTCGTGGATCACGCGACATGTCATGCCATCATAGCTGCTCTTGATCAGGCGGACGAGCTTTGTGGGTACACCGTAGTGTCGTAGGAGTTTCCACAGAGTCTCTCGGTCCACGCTGTCAAATGCTTTCTCATAATCCACAAAGTTGACGTACAGCGGGGAGCTCCACTCCAGAGACTGTTCCATGATGATGCGGAGAGTGGCGATCTGGTCTGTACATGATCGGTTCTTCCTGAATCCTGCTTGCTGGTCTCTCAGCTGGGGGTCAACGGAGCTCTTCATTCTCTCTAGGATGATCCTGTTGAAGACCTTTCCTGGTACTGACAGCAAGGTGATTCCTCTGTAGTTGGAACACTTGCTGAGGTCGCCTTTCTTGGGAAGCTTGATTAGGTACCCCTCCTTCCAGTCAGCTGGCATCACCTCCTCTTCCCAGATCTTTCCAAACAGAGGGTACAGCATCTCAACTGTTGTCTCTAGGTCTGCTTTCAGAGACTCCGCTGGGATGCCATCTGGCCCTGCTGCTTTGCCATTCTTCAAAAATGCCACTGCTTTTCTGATCTCTTCCCGGCTGGGTCTGTCACAGCTGATGGGTAGGTCGGTCTCTGCCGGCTGGATGTCGGGGGGGTCGGGTGAGCTAGGTCTGTTCAGTAACTCTTCAAAATACTCGGCCCATCTGTCGAGTTGGTCTGCTCTGTCTGCAATAGGCTTGCCTTCTTTGTCTTTTACTGGTCTTTCTGTATGGCCATACTTACCCGACAATCTTCTGGTAATGTCGTAGAGCTGTTTCATGTTGCCGCTGCCTGCTGCCTTTTCTGCCTCTGCTGCCAGGCTGTCTGTGTAGGCCCTCTTGTCTGCCCTGATACTCCTCTTCACCTCGCGGTTGGCTTCCGAGTATTCCCCCTGTGCCCTTACTTTGGCTGCTCTCGTGCGACTGTTGTTGACCGCTGCTTTCTTCTGCTTCCTCGCTTCTATCTTCTTCAAGGTCTGTGCCGACAGCCAGTCCTTGTGGTGGTGTTTCCTGAACCCTACAGTGTCTTTGCAGGTTGAGTTCAGCGCCTCTCTAACTGCCTTCCACTGCTGCTCTGTGGTGACCGCCTCCTCTTCATTTACTAGCTCCTGTAGCGCTTGAAACCGGTTGGACAGCACCAGTTTGAACTCTTCTCTAACTCCAGTTTCTCTCAGGAGGCCTACATTATAGCGCTGTCTTCTTGTCGTCTCTGTGCGGCTTTTCTTTAGCTTGAGCTTCATTCTTAAGGTAAGCAGATGGTGGTCTGAGGCGACATCTGCTCCCCTCCTCACTCGAACATCTTGAAGGGATCTTCTAAATTTCTTGCTAATGCAGATATGGTCTATTTGGTTCTCTGTTGTATGGTCTGGTGAGACCCAAGTTGCTTTGTGTATTCTTCTGTGTGGGAAGATGCTGCCTCCAATGACAAGTCGGTTTAGAGCACAAAAGTCTACAAACCTCTCCCCGTTCTCACTCATCTCCGAGCCTAGTCCCTGTCTCCCCATCACCTCTTCGTATCCGGTGTTGTCCTCCCCTATTTTGGCATTAAAATCGCCCATGACGATGGTGATGACTCGCTCCGCACATTTGTCCACGGCACTCTGGAGTCGGTCGTAGAACTCTTGTTTCTCTTCCTCGTCACTGTCATTGGTGGGCGCATAACACTGGATGACGTTCAGCTTGAGCTTTTTCTTGGTTCTAAAGGCTGCTGTTATAATTCTTGGCCCAAGAGGTTCCCAGCCCATCAGCGCTCCCTGTGCCACTGGTGACAGCATGAGTGCTACTCCTTCTGTATGGGGGGCATTCTCCTCTTCATGACCTGAATACAGAACCATCTCCCCACTTAACAGCCTTTTCTGGCCAGACTGCGTCCATCTGGCTTCACTGATACCTAGCAGGGAAAGGTTGTACTTTTGCATTTCCGCTGCTATCTGGGCGGCCTTGCCGCTCTGGTACATGTGCCCATGGTTGTATCCCTGGATAGAGAGAGGCGGCTCGGTCCTGTGGCTTCCGAAGACTTCCGGCTTTCACCACAGGACGTCATAAGTCTTCTAGTAGAAGAACCTTCCTCCTCCAGGAAAGGAATTACTGTTAGTCTTTTCGTCGGCGTTTTTGTAGCTATTTCCTTTTTTGCAGGGTGGGGAAGCTACCCCCACGCCCAACCCCCTTACTAGGAGGACCAGGGGTTTTCTGTCGGGGTCACCTTCCCTTAGACCATGTTGGTTCACGGCACCTTATTTCATTCGGTGCACCCCTCTCACGAGGGACCCCCTATCCACCACCCAGGGGACGCGCCTCAACGCTGTATGGTCCCAGCGCGAGGTGGGGAAGCTACCCCCACGCCCAACCCCTTACTAGGGGGACCAGGGGTTTTCTGTCAGGGTCACCTTCCCTTAGACCATGTTGGTTCACGGCACCTTATTTCATTCGGTGCACCCCTCTCACGAGGGACCCCCTATCCACCACCCAGGGGACGCGCCGCAATGCCATATGGTCCCAGCGCGAGGTTTGCAGAGGAAGGACAAGATGAAAATGGAGTCAGCTTCACAGAGATGAAGACCATCATTAAGTCTATGTACAGACCACCACAACGGCCCCAAGACAGTTACCATCAGCTGTCCAGACAAGAGCAGGTGACCATCTTCCGTCTGAGGACCAGGCACAACTGACTCAATTTCTACCAACACAGGCGCTTCCACCTCGTGCCATCTCCCCTTTGCCCTTTTGGAGAAGCAGAGCAGACCACGGAGCACATCCTCCAGGACTGTGGGAACCACCAGCTGCTGAGGGAGGAGATATGGCTGAAGCCCGCCACTCTGCAAGAGAAACTGTACGGGCCTGTGGAGGTGCTACAGAAGACCACAGATTTCATTTTGAGAGCCAAACTCAAGTGTGACGGCATTCGAGAAGAAGAAGATAAGGATGATGATAAGACATTAACTCATTCAGCCCGACGCACATATTTCCCAAATTTTTGAGGCTTCATCTAATGACTATGCACAAATTGCCGGAGATGATCGACCATAATAATTCAAGGGCAGTGCCAGATTAGCTTGGCGCTGACAGGCGCCAAGCTAATCTGGCACTACCCTTGAATTATCATGGTCAACCCATTTCATGCTGTAGTGCATCAGGGCTGAATGGGTTAAGCCTTTATGAAAGGTGAAGGCCAGAATAGCTTGGCACCTAGAAGCTACTCTGATGCTACTTTTGAATGTCGCCTGTTCTAGGGCTACAGGATTATATGTCATACCCATAAAAGACTAGCTTTTACCCAGTTATATTTTTTTTGGTACACTACTTCATTCATTTGTCAGGTGATTTATATTTTGTCAGCTGGTTTGTGAGCGAGCAGATGTTCTGGCCTCGGCCTGTGCCATAGCTCGTGCCCTGCCCCTGTTCTGCGGCAAGTCCAACCTGCCCGAGACACAGCGCGTTGTGACAGTAGAGGTGCTGCTAAAGGGACCAGGCAGTGAGGAGCCCCTGTCAGAGGCAGACATCAATGCTATCTCTACTGCTGCCTCCAGTGTCAGGCTGGCTGCCAAAATCACTGACATGCCCTGTGCCCAGATGCACACTGATGCTTTCCTTGAGGTATTTTCCTGTTGTACATTATTTGTTAACCCTTTGCATATCAGTAGCAGTTTTGTTGTGATGATTGCTGGTCCTATTGCTATTGAGAGCATAACCAAATGACTGTGTAGTGATCAGAATTTCACTCTTAAACTCTCAGAACTAAATGACTTCTATTTAATAGAATGGAAGTCATTTAGTTTTGTGAGTTTAAGAGTTAACAGTAACCATAAATTTTCTCACTGTATACATTTTGCAGTATGTTGAAAATGCCAAAGTATATTTGTTGCGTCTAACCCTTTGGCTGTCGGCACTATTTGTCAAGGTGATTCCTGAAGAACAAGAAGTGCTACCAGCAGCCAAAGGGTTAACGCCCTACAGGAGACAATGGGTTCTTACCCCATCCCCTGGGCTTTTCTAGGGCGGGTTCGAGTGTTCATTCGCTTGCCTACCTCTGGATTGTCAGGGGGGGGGGGGGGGGGGGGGGATCACCCCCCACACACACTTGGGGGGGGGGGGATCACCCCCCCACACCCCTCCTCAAACCCGATCGTCCCTCATACGCCTTTTGGCGTGAGCAGGGACAGTAATCTGGACTCTTACTAGAAGATGGGTCGACCATGATAATTCAAGGATAGAGCCAGATTAGCTTGGTGGCATTAGGCGCCATGCTAATCTAGCAATACCATTCAGTTATCATGGTCAATCCATCTCCTGCAACTGTTACATAGTCGTTAGATGGTGCCTCCAAAATTTGGGAAATGAGAGCATGGGGTTAAATGGGTTAAGATTGTGCTGGTGTTCTGTTTGCAGGAAGTGAAAGCTGTGGGACAGGAGCTTGGAATTGCCCCTATCATCATTCGGGGGGAAGAGCTGAATGAGAGGGGGTTTGGAGGTAGGTCATTCATTAAATAAGTCTTCTTCCAAATTCACAATTGGGTCATAGAAAGTAGGTTGTACCATTTTAAAGCAAGAGCAGTGAAGACTATGTGCAGCAGCCGCCTTGTGTGGTCTTAACCTATTTAACCCCACGGCCGCATTTCCCAAATTTGGGAGACGTCAGCTAACAGCTTTGTGCTAGTTGCAGAAGATAAATTGACCATCATTCAAGGGTGGTGCCAGATTAGTTTGGCGCCTGATGGTGTCAAGCTAATCTGGCAATACTTCTCAATGATCCTAGTGAATCCATCTCCTGCTGTAGTGCATCAGGGCTAAATGGGTTAATGTTTACTGTGGTATGCACTGTCTTAACCCTTATCATTCGGAATACACCAGTGTGTGAAATAAGTTTGACTAAAATAGTTCAAGGGTAGTGCCAGAATAGTTTGGTGCCTCTAGGCGCCAAGCTATTCTGGCACCACCCTTAAACTAAAGCCATTGGTCTATATCCGTATCTGTAAATACAATAGTGAAATAAGTTTAAATAAATAGTTCAAAAGACAATGAGGATGAACGCAACCAGGGAAGAACCAGTCTTGCTTGCTGGCATCTCGTTGGAGGAGGTGGAGTCCTTCACCTATCTCGGGAGCATCATAGACAAAAAAGGCGGCACTGATGCAGATGTCGGAGCACGAATCGGTAAAGCCAGAGCAGCCTTTCTCCAGTTGAAAAAAGTGTGGAGTTCCAGAGAGCTGTCACAAAACACCAAAGTCCGGATTTTCAACTCCAACATAAAAGCAGTTCTCCTATATGGAGCAGAGACTTGGAGATTGACAAAAACCACTGTCAACAGAGTACAGATCTTCATAAACAGTTGCCTTAGAAGAATTTTGAAAATCCACTGGCCATAGATCAGCAACATCAGACTCCGGGAGAGAACAGAGCAGATAACAGCAAAGAATGAAATTGGGCGAAGAAGATGGGGATGGATCGGTCACAGTTTGAGAAAGCCAGCTTCCAGTATCACTAGGCAGGCATTGTCATGGAATCCCCAGGGAAAGAGGGAAAGAGGCAGGCCGAGAAACTCCTGGCGTCGAGACCTCCAAGCAGACATCAAGAGAATGGGAACCACCTGGAGTAAAATCGAAGGAGAAGCACAGGACAGGAGTCGCTGGAGGTTTCTCATTGACGGCCTATACCCGGGTAGGGGTGACAGGCGTAAGTAAGTAAGTAAAATAGTTCAAGGGTAGTGCCAGAATAGCTTGGCGCCTCTAGCGCCAAGCTATTCTGGCACCACCCTTGAACTAAAGCTATTGGTCTATATCCTTAACTGTAAGTACTATAATGTAGCTTGCATAATGGCAGTGTACAAATTTGAAGCTTTTAGCCTCGGTATGATATGGGTTAATTGTACTGTGTCATGCAGGGCTGTATGGAGTAGGGAAAGCTGCAGTTCGCCCACCTGCCCTGGCAGTGCTCAGTCACCGACCTAGTGGTGCCACTCGGAACATTGCCTGGGTGGGAAAGGGCATTGTCTATGACACTGGTGGTCTCTGCATCAAGTCAAAGGTAAGCCATTTATTTCATCAAAAACATTACCGATGACATGACAAATGGGAGTGTCTACTACGTGCTCAAATTCTAGCCTACGAACCCGTTGTGTGCACACACAACCCGGGAGGCACTCGGGGAACCCTCCAGAGGGGCCAAGAGTTGTCTCCCGGACCTGCCTATCCGGTTCCGAGTCACCTGACTCGCCAGTCAGCTACGTAGGCTCACGACCTTCGGACGTGTTCTAGCCTCGCGCTCCCTTCGACCGGTCGGTCTTGGTGCTCGAGTTCACCGTGACTTTGGCTTCGCCTGTTGCTTCGCTTCTGCTTCGCTTCTTGCTTCGCTGCAGCTTCGCTTGCGCTTCTTCGCTTGGCGTCCTCCTTGGTTGGCTTCGCTTGGCGGACCTGCTGCTTCCCGCCATTTCGCCGGTGGCGACATGGACGTCTCTTCTCCCGCTACCGCTTCGGCAGAGAGGTAGGATAGTTAGTTGGGCCCGGAGCCGGTCCCCGGGCGGGGTACCGGCCTGTGCCTTTGGACTCTACCTTGTTCGGGTTGTGTGGGTTTTGTTGAGCGGGGACTCTTAGCTCGGCGGGGCCCTGGTGCCCTCGCCTTTCCCCTTTGGGGTGAAATTACTGGCTTCCCCTGGTAGCCTTCGGGGAGCATTGTTTAAACCAGCTGCGGCGCGTGGCTCATGTTGCATCTCCGGCCTGGCTGGGGTATGCTTGTTTCGAGAGCGCACTCTTAGCTTAGAGCGCTACAGCATTATTGCCGGGGGACACGGCCTTTCGTCCCTATTGTCGTTTGGCCCGCCGTGTGATGGCCTTAGTCCCCTGCGCGACGTTGAACCCAAATAACTAAACTAAACTAAACCTATTGTCGTTTGGCGCACATTCCTCTCCAGCCTGGCTGGGGTAGGCTTTGTTCTAAAGACGCAAGCTTAGCTTCGGGCGCTATAGCAGTATAGCCTGGGGGCACAGCCCGTTTGTCCATATCGTTCGATACGGTTCCCCTTGGTAGGACGAGCCCTGTTGGTCTCGACCACGTACCGGCACGTTGTTTGTTTGGTGTGTTGCAGTGCCCTCCTGATGACCTGCACGCAGTGTGGAGGTTTCCAGTGGCCCTCGGATACGCACAAGGTCTGCCTGCCGTGTGTCGGCTGTACATCTGAGCGTTCTTGTGACGTTTGCGCCGTCTGGCCGGAGCTCCGCTGGGTCCAACTTTGGAGCTTCTACCGACGTGAACGCCCGACACCTGTGCCTGTTGCAAGACCTGCGGAAGTGCCGGCTGTCATCTCAGACACACCGACCGCTCTTGCCCCCGATGGCCCCAGTCTGGAAAGATCTCCACAGCGGACACAGCAAGGTAGTGTGCGGAGTCGGGAGTTCGAGGCGCGGGTTCCCAGGAGGGATCGCGCTTGGACCAAGCCTTACGACAGGCAGAGAACCCATCTCGACACAGAGGTCAGTTCGGAGAGACGTGCCTCGCGCCGTCCATGGTCAACCGGTCCCCACTCGTCTCCTAGGAAGGCCTTGGATCCCCCTCGGCCGCTGCGAGCCCGCCTCGCCACAGAGTCCAGCTCGCGGAGACATTCGCGCACACTCATCACACCTCTACCTGTGTCCAGTTCCTCCTTGCGATCAAAGTCTGACCACCACTCTCGCGCTCCTTCGTGTGAGCGTCGTAAAGTTCGGGATTCTTCTCGTCATCTGGACCATGGACCTTCGCGCTCTACCTCTTCGCGGCGTTCGTCCCACGTTCCCCGCCGTCTGCCTCGTCCCGCCCGTTCCCCTTCCCCTCGCCCAGCCTCTTTCCTTCCTCCTCGTTCCCGAGGATCACGGTCTCCAGCTCGTAGTCGCTCGTCTGGTCGCCGCCGCCGTTCCCGCTCCTCTAGTGCGTCGCGTCGCCGTCGCGGACGTCGCTCTCCCCTGCGTGCTTCGGCGCCTTATGGCTCCCCTCGTCCTCGTCGAGCTGATCGCTCTCGGAGTCACGGTCGCCGTCCCTCTTCGACGGCTCTCGGCGGCGTGGACGACGATTCGTTGAGTCTTCTCCCTGATGATTCCATCTCAGTTCTCCTCGGAGGTCTCAGCCGCTTTCCTTCACCGCTCTCTCCTTCGGATGCGTCGACAGCCCACGGGTTACCGGCCTCCTCCCGCACAGAGGTTCTTCTGGCCCTCGACGAGGTCGCTCGCCTCATCTCCGCCACGCTTCCGGCAGCGGACTGCCCTCCATCCCCCCCCCTGAAGAGGAAGCCTTCTGCCTTCGTCGACGCGGGTAGACAGGTAAAGAAGTTCAAGACTCTCCCTCAGCCCCCCTCCTTTCGTGAGCTTCGGGATGTGTTCTCGGCCCACCTGTTGTCTGACTCAAGGGACAGTAATTTCTTCTCGGACCACAGATGGCCTCCGGACCTCGATATGTACTTCCGCCAGCAGTGGTACGCCGGCCATTCCCAGGCCTTCCTCTGCCCTCTCCCTCCGGTGGATCCAGCCGCCGTGGTTCAGGCGGGTGGGGCCTCTGCACTCAGACGCGCGCTACCCGCGGGTTTGGACAAGACGGCTTCGCTTGTCAGGAATTCCTTGGCCTGCGCCGGCTTCATGGAGCTCCTTACGCAAGCCTTCCTCCGGCGCGTGGAAGACTCGTGGCACCCGTCCCTGACCCCCCTTCTTGGCGACCTCCTCGTCCTCGCTGAAGCGGCCAGCCGCGCCGCGTATCACTCTTCAGTCAACGCTATGGCTGCAGCCGCCAATTGTGATTTACTCCGCCGCGACGCTGTCCTGCAGGCCTGCCGGGGAATGCCTGCCGACCTGAAGACCCAGCTGCGTCGGGCCCCCCTCGGGGGACCCCTTCTCTTTGGTGACACCTGGCAAGCCGTCAAGGATTCCAATGCGGACAGGTGGCCTCCCAAGTCTGTTCCTCGGCGCTTTCAGTCAGCCCGCAAGGCCGTGGGTCGCCCCCTGCGGATCTCCAGACCCGTCGCCCCGACCTCAACAACCCAGCTGCAGTCCCTGCGTCGCCGTCGCCCCGCCTTCGGTCGCCCCGGCCAAGCTAACGCCCCCGCCCCCGCTTGGCCCCGTCCCGCCCGTCGCCCTGGGCGCGGGCGGGCTCAGTGACTCCTCCCCTCCTCCGCCTCCGCCGGCCGTCTCGGGTCCTCCAGTCGGCGGCAGGCTCGCCCTCTTCAGCGACGAGTGGCGATTACTGATTCCAGAAGACCCGTGGATTTTAGACACTGTTTCCGGCGGCCTACGGATCTCCTTTCGTTCCCCTCCTCCTCTGCGTACGACTCCGCTGTGGACCGAGATCCCCGCAGACCCGCTCAAGGAGTGCGCCCTACGGGGGGAAGTCGACTCTCTCTTGAGGAAGGATGCCACAGAGGTTGTGCGCCGCGCAGACTCGCTGGGATTTTACAGCAGACTTTTCGTCGTCCCCAAGCCCGGCGGCAAGTGGCGCCCAGTGATCGACCTCTCAGCCCTAAATCGCTTCATCGTGGCTCCTTCCTTCCACATGGAGACGGCCCGAGCCCTGCGTACCGCGGTGCGACCCATGGATTACGCCGTCAGCCTGGATCTCTCCGATGCTTACCTACACGTACCCATACATCCGGCCGCCCAGAGGTATCTGCGCTTCGCGTTCGATGGAACCGTTTACCAGTTTCGAGCCCTACCCTTCGGCCTCAACCTCAGCCCCTGGGTTTTCACCCGCTTGATGGATGCAGTTATGGCCAAGGCACGGCAGTCGTCTCTCAGCCCTATGTCCAACTACCTCGACGATCTCTTCCTGAGAAACCACGTCGAGTCCGTCTTGGAAGAGGACAGGGATACTCTGATGCGTCTGCTGTCGCGACTGGGGTTCCTCCTCAACGTCGGGAAGTCAGATCTCACGCCCTCGCGCCGCTTCATTCATCTCGGAATGGATTTTGCCACCGATCTCAACGTTGTTCGCCTCCCGGATCCCCGGATTCGGAAGTTGGCCACCTTCGCCAACCAGCTAGCTCAGCAGGAAGCAGCTCCCGCCCGAGTTTGGCTTCAACTCCTCGGACTGATCAACGCAGCGGCGGACCTTCTCCCCCTGGGTCGCCTCTACGCCCGCCCCCTTCAGCTGCACCTCCTGCTTCTCTGGAGACCCTCTTCTGGCGACCTTGCCCACCTGGTCCCGGTTTCCCCCCTGGTTCGCCCTCACCTTCTACGCTGGACCGACACGGCTTGGTTGGCTTCGGGAGTCCCTTTGTCCTCCCCTCCCCCGCACCTCTCCCTGTGTGTCGACGCGAGCCTCTCGGGGTGGGGAGCCCACCTGCTTCCTCAATTCTCCTCGGCTTCCGGCCTCTGGCCCCCGGAGTTTGCGGACAAGCACAGCAATTGGTTAGAGCTGCAGGCAGTCTGGCAAGCCCTCTTCGTTTGGGAGAACCAGCTCAGGAACCAACGGCTTCTCGTCCTCTCCGACAACTCGACGGTGGTGGCCTACATCCAGAGACAGGGGGGCACCCGATCTCCCGACCTCTGTATGCTCCTCTTCCGTTTGATGCGCTGGGCCGAGGAACGCGACATTACACTCCTCGCACGACACATTCCGGGCCACTTGAATGTGTTGGCGGACTCGCTCTCTCGCCGCGGCCAGTTGCTCCACACAGAATGGACGTTGCGCCCGGACATCTTCCAGATGATCTGCGCCCGTTGGGAGACTCCCTTAATCGACCTCTTTGCTACGAGGTGGAATCGCCAGCTTCCCCTCTTCGTCTCCCCGATTCCAGACCCGCTGGCCTGGGCAGTCGATGCCCTCTCGATTCCTTGGGACGGCCTCATCGCTTACGCGTACCCCCCAACAGTCCTCATTCCCAAGGTCCTCCACAAACTTCGAGGGAGCAACGCAGTCCTGCTTCTGGTCGCCCCGCTGGCTTGGACCCGGTCCTGGACCACCGACTTACTCAACCTCGCCACCTCTCCTCCCCTGCGCCTTCCCACGCCCCGTTCCATGCTCAAGCAGCCCAGGCAGGCTCTCTTCCACCCTTGTCCCGAACGCCTGTCTCTTCACGCCTGGAGGTTGTGCAGCGCGCCCTCACCGCTCGAGGCTTCTCTGGTGCAGCAGTGGAGGCAATCGCTGCAGCCCGCAAGCCTTCCACCCGGCGTGTTTACGAAGGGAAGTGGCGCGTCTTGTGTGCCTGGTGCGACGCCCGTCGCCTCCTACCCACCGGCCTGACTAACCCACAGCTAGCGGACTTTCTCCTATGGCTCTTCGAGGTCCAAGGTTTGGCGCCCATCACCATCAGGGGATACTTATCCATGGTCGCCGACACGTACCGTCATCTCGGCCTTCCAGACCCCGGCGCCTGTAAGGACCTTTCCGACCTCATGTCCAGCTTCAGCCTCCAACGTCCGACTCAGCGTTCTCTCATTCCTCGCTGGGACCTACCTTGGGTCCTGACGTGGCTGAATTCTTCCCAGTTCGAGCCACTCGCTCTAGCCCCTCTGGCAAATGTGACACGCAAGACCTGCTTCCTTCTAGCCTTGGCCACCGCGTCCAGAGTTAGTGAGCTACACGCTCTTTCTACCCGCCCAGACTGCCTC
Source organism: Semisulcospira habei (assembly GCA_036245525.1). Classification (NCBI taxonomy): domain Eukaryota; kingdom Metazoa; phylum Mollusca; class Gastropoda; family Semisulcospiridae; genus Semisulcospira; species Semisulcospira habei. The sequence goes on from BTPG01000002.1 coordinate 170,260,309, forward strand.
CAGTTCAGGGCAGATCGCTCCGTGCAGCTCTTAACGGACCCCAGCTTTATTGCCAAAACAAGGTCGCCCCTAACTGCTCCACAGATCATCACCTTGCGGCCCCTGGGAGGGCCTGCCTGCTCTCCGGAGACTCGGCGACAGGATCCCGTGCGTGCCCTACGCATCTACCTGCGCCGTACCAAAGTTACCCGTAGAGGGCGCTCCCGCCTCTTCCTGCCCATACGCCAGGGCAAGACTGATATCACAGCCCAGACGATCTCCTCCTGGCTGCGCTGGGTAATACGATCGGCATACATGGATCTCTCCCCACGCGTAGCGCAGAGACTGAAGATCCGCGCACACGAAGTACGCGCCATGGCCACGAGCGTCGCATTCGATCGGAACTGCGCTGTCAAGGACATCGTGGCCGCGGTGGGCTGGCGAGCAGAATCTACCTTCGCTCGTTTCTACCTTCGGGATCTGGCGGGACAGCGAGACAACCTCGCCTTGTTGGGGGACCTCACGGTGGCACAGCACTCCCTCCCGGCGCAGCAGGCGCCGTAGGTACGCACCTAGCTCGTTACCTGGGAATTAGCAATGGGAGGACGGTCTTGGTCTCCGGTAGTACCGGGGCGGCACCCTCCTCCTATTCGTGATTCTCCCATTTGTCATGTCATCGGTAATGTTTTTGATGAAATAAATGCATTTTTCTTTAAAAGGTATTTTTTCGAAAAATACTTACCGATGACATGACACGGAGGACCCTCCCACCTGCCCCGCTTGCCGCTGGTGAGCCTAGTATCTGACTGGCGAGTCAGGTGACTCGGAACCGGATAGGCAGGTCCGGGAGACAACTCTTGGCCCCTCTGGAGGGTTCCCCGAGTGCCTCCCGGGTTGTGTGTGCACACAACGGGTTCGTAGGCTAGAATTTGAGCACGTAGTAGACACTCCCATTTGTCATGTCATCGGTAAGTATTTTTCGAAAAAATACCTTTTAAAGAAAAATGCATTTTTGTCTAGAACACAGCTACATTTTGCTGATTAAATTCAAGGGTCGTTTTTCTTGGGGGCATTGTCAATTTGTGAATCTAATTGAACCATAGCATTCAGCTATGTTAGGCAGCATAACCTATAACTCTCAGTTAAAGAGATGAACTCTAACAGACGTACTGTTACCTTTGTAACACTCTTGGCATCAGAACACTTTTAGTTTGTGCCCCCTGTGCTTCTGGTGTCAGCAGTGTTGCAGTGAACTACTTAACTACTGATCTTGATCTCTTTTACATAACTTTCTACCCCAGCACGTCGGTCCAAAAGTTAGAGAACAATTAACCATAGTAGCTTAGGGATAATGCCAGACCAGCTTTGCGCCACCATGTACCAAGCTATTCTAACACTACTGTTGAACTGTCATGGCTGATTGATCTCATGTTGTAGTTTATCAGGGCTGAATAGGTTTTCATTCACGCATGTTTGGTCCTAGGGTCTTCACAGCTGTACTGTATCTGGCTATATACTAATGTGCAATTTATATGTAACCCATTTAACCCTACAGCTCTGTACAGGTTGGACGAGATAGATCGACCATGATAACTCAAGGGTAGTGCTAGATCAGCTTGGTGCCTGAATGCTCCAAGCTATTCTGGCACTACACTTGAATTATCATGGTCAGTCCATCTCTTACTGTAGGGCATCGGTGCTAAATGGGTTAAGCTGATTTAGGTCTACATTGTTCTATTATATTTTTGACCGTATCGTGTACTGGTGTTTCTGCATTCTTCAGACGGGGATGTGTGGTATGAAGCGAGACTGTGGGGGAGCTGCAGGTGTACTAGGTGCCTTTTACACAGCAGTGAAGCTGGGCTTCCAACAGAACCTGCATGCTGTTCTGTGTCTAGCAGAAAACGCTGTGGGACCAGAGGCCCAGCGACCAGATGACATAGTCACGCTGTACTCAGGAAGGTCAGTAAATTATTGCAAGATGAGTTCTGCTGTATTGATCATAATGATCCCTTTGCGTCTCTCTGATCACCCTGGTGCCAAGGGACATTAAACGGAATTGAAAATAATATTGTTGATAGTGCTTTTGGGCTTATGTGTGAAGCAAGAGTGAGTCTATGTTCTGGGCCAGTAGTCATTCGTTTGTCCGCTGTTGTCTGTTGTAAACTTTAACATTGGCATTTTCTCAGAGACTATTCAAGCTACAGTCTTCAAACTTGGCCCAAGGATACTTTGTGGCAAGACCTTTCTAAATGTACCGATTTGAGTCACCTCTCACAAAGGTCAAGGTCACAGGATCAGAAAATATATTTTAAAAAATCGCTATTTTGACATAATTTATTTTTTCTCAAATACTTTTCACAACTTCAAACCCAAACTTGGTATAGGTAGTGGCAGCCTCGCCAGTAGGCTACCATCAAGCATAAAATCGCTGCATTTTGTGCCAACTTCAACTCAAATTTATCATGCATCTACTGCACCGATTGTTTTCATTCTTATGTCAAAATAATATACGTCCTTTCCTCTTTCCAATGATGATAATATGATATATGTTTTGTTTGTGTGAAAAAACTGAAAAAATAAACTTTAAAGCATGTGTTTCGGCTTGCGCGAGCCGCAAGCTGACTTCCCGGCGTTTGCTTCGCGTAAGCGCCTACACGATCCCTCCATTCAACAAGCCAGCAGATTTACCACACACACGCTACACAGCTATATTTAGTATCAAAATGTGGGTCATGATGTCAGCTTCAAACTGGTATAAGGTGTTTGGTGATTTTTGTATACACACATGAAATATTGTAGTTTTTCCACAAAAATAAGAACAAATTTTCGTTTTTTTAGCAAAACAGAACGTATAAAAACACACATCTGGGTACCATTTTGTAGAGGAACGTCAAATCTATCGAATGGTGTTAGAGGCTAAATTATGCAAATGTGGTGGAAAATCTGCTTGAGGAATTTCCCACTCACGTTGCGCGCGACTTCTTCTGACCGCAATTCAAAATGGCGACGACTGAAGACGAACCGGTACTTCCACTTTCGAGGAAATTGCAAGAAAACTACGTAAGTAAAAGCTTAATCGCTTTGCAGATTTATGCTATATTGTCATTTGTATGGTTTAGAAACTATTTCGTTTATTATTCTTCGGAATTCGTGCATACACATCCTTCTATCACTGCGTTCAGCCTCATTGATCATCGCATCTTTCTTTGGATGGAAAGTGCCATTGAATATAGGAAAATACTTCACTACAGAAGTCAGTTAGCTTTATTAGCTGCTTAGTAATGTATTTGTAAATGCATTTATCACTTTCCTATTTAATTTCAAACGTCGATGCTCATCTGTTATGGTTATATTCAAGTTTAACTGTCGGGCATCGAAGCGAGTGATAACAGCCAGGGGCAGATAATTTGATGAGCGACTATGCGACATTGACAAAATAGGTCTCAGAGCGGCCAGTATTTCATCATTTCTCTTCGTTTTTTTTTTGTTGAGATAAATAATTAGTCACACTCAGCATGATCAAAATACCCTGCTTTTTATTTTTCTTTACTCTAGGCCTAATTAAATCTTCCTCCTCAAAGCCCCCACCCGGGTCTGCCCTGGGGGACTTGGGTGGGGTTAGGTACTTTTTAGTTCCCAGGGTCACCCTGGTCAGCCCCACAGGGTGAGTTTTCCTCTCTATTCTGGGGCATGTGTTTCTGTCTACCCGAGGTCCATTCACCTGTATTTGCCTTTTTTCAAATCTCCCTACTGTCTGCACTGCATGTAGCTCTTGATATTGGATGTGTGTTGCTAAATGGTCTTAGCTTTATTTAGGCCCCATGTGTTAGGTTTATTTAACGTATTTGACCGGCTGGCGACATACATTCAATGTTCTGTTTAGTTTTTTTTTTCACAAGCAGTGCAGGCACATCCTGAGAAAGCCTTGTTGCTGTCGGGACGTTAAGCAATGTACAATTAATTAATTAATTCCTCCTCAAAAGATGTTTAAGGTAAACAATGACAATAGTACTGTTTGTGTAAAGAGCCATACTCAGTCATCATGATGTTGATAGTGAACCGCCAGTATTATTTAACTGATTAACATTATATTTAACAAAACAACCTCCAGTATTTTTAAACTGATTAACATTATATTTAACTAAACAACCTCCTTTGTTTTAGGTGGTGATGAGGCGTACACTGTACTCAAGAAAGTCTTCCTAGCCAAAGGGAGGGGGAGGCGCCCTGACCTGCCCACCTTCAGTGCACTGGATAACTCACTTCTTCAAGTTTATCTTCTGAATGAAGAGTGTGACAAGACTTTTGATGACGCACCAGCATTTTTTTGGAACCTTTTTCCGGACTTGACAGAGAGTCGTCTGAGATGTTTGGTGCCTGAGACAAAGCTAAACTGGGAAAAGCAGAACACTATACAACTGCAAGAGGATTTTATGAAGAAGCGTCATGACACGACGTGTAGGACCACACCTACACCAACTTGGCATCACCAGACAGCAACTTTTGACAGGCGATTGCCACCTGGCATCACTACAGTCGCCAACAAAAGGCTTACTTCTTGACCTGGAGTCATTTAGAAAATGCGAAGGCTCTAAATTCAAAATGATGTATAGGTGGTGGTTCAGATTGACCTAGCAAACTGTGACCGCTGCAGCAATGAGGAGGAGGGTTGTAAAAGTGGGCAACTTTAAGATTCGACTCATTCGCTGAAAAAGGGGAATGTAGATTCGTTTTTGGTGGAAACGCTATTGTGGCAGCGTTTAATCCAGCAGAACTAGGTAACACCACCACGACATTGGATTCTGAAAGAAAAGGCATGACACTGACCATTCAGCAGTTGGGGAAGGAGCTGACCAGTGTGCGGCATCGCATTAAAGAAGTGGAGCAGGAAAATCAAACACTTAATATCAAGTTTTAGGCTGAAATGAGGACTTTGCAGCAAGTTTTAACCAAAAGGACACATCAGCTGAGTCTTGTTAAAGTGAGATTAGAGGGACTCCAGATCAACCACGACAGCATCACAGCTCGCTTGAGACAGTATACGAAAGGGACACTTTCCAGAAACTAAACCATACGGCAAACAAAGTGATGAAGCTTCAAGAAAGTGTCGATGATGCAACTACTTTTGCCGCAAACATCGGAGACCATTACCAACATTTCAAAAACACTCTGCTGTAGTGTGCATTTTTGTTCAGTGCTGATTGCATTGCTCAAGCAGTGAGCTGGTTTCATTGGTCCTTACATCTGTCCTTTGACTGTGCAGACTGTCTCGCAAGGTTCAGATCAAGCCGAGCTGCTATTTTAGACATATATATTCATCAATATAATTATGACGTACATTATTTCCAGGTGTCTCTTTACATCTTTTTTTCTGTTCATAATCATAACTGAATATCCTTTTTTTCCTCTGTGCTAAATGGCCTCAAAATCTGCATACTGGTTAAAGTTTTTCAGTCATATTTGTGCTTTCAACATGTTGTCGATGATACTTTTATTTTATTTGTAGCATGTTCAACATGAATGACATGATGTATGAAAGTGATTTTTTCTAATATTGCAGCAGAATATATATTCTGACTTGTGTCCAAACCGCATGAAAATCCATCAAGGCGTTCAAAAGTTATGCTAATTTTTGTGTTGCGCGTCGTTGCTCATGTCCGCGGCATGTCATTTTGAGCATTTTCTGGACTTTGGCACATTCTATCAGAACGGTTTATGTATATTACAGTCTGAAAAAAAATAGGCTTACTTTTTGTATATATATTTGTTAAAATCATCTCACAAAAGGTTATTTTAAGCGAAAGATTGTTCACAATATGGTCACAAAGTTGGACTTCTGTGCAATGTCAACTCGGCTCCGATTTATTTTTTTCCATTTTTAGCAACTCGTTGCACATCATTGTACTGCATTATGGTTTTCATATTTGTTTCTGATACTTTCCTGATAATACAGATTGTGAAATAAAAAGATGAAGCCTGTATCTTCTTAAGTGTCTCTGTATCCCTTGTCTGAAAATGGCTTTTCATTAGGTTGGCGGGCCACGGACGAAAGCCTAAAAGTTTAAAATGTCGTATCTCAGGAACTAATCAACATATTTACAAAATCTTTTTTGCTGTTTGTTTGTTTCTTAATGCTCTATTAATAAAACAATGTAAGGAAGGTCTCAAGTTATAATGAAATTTTGGCTGCCACTACCTACTTGGTACAGAGATACCTGATGGTAAGACATATACTAATTTTGATGACCCCTCAGAAAGGTCAAGGGTCACAAGAGCCAAATGTGGGTAAAATACCAAATTTTGATAGAATTGTAGTTGTTACCAACATTTTTGTAAACTTTTCAATCAAATTTGGCACACAGGTAGCTGATGATAAGACCCTCCTATGCATGCTAATTTAGTTGAATCATCGCAAGGGTCACGGGGCTTGACAAATTTTGAGAAAACATGGATTCTGCTGGTGCAGAAGCCAGCCCCTTACTTATTGTCGCATAGGTCACACATGTAAATCGGTCATACACATGGGCCATAAGGGCTTTGCCTTTCTCATTTTTGCTGTTGTAGGGAATAAAGCATCAAGATATATATAATAATGCAATCACACACACAGATTTGCCTTCTTTAGTGACAGTATTCTGCCATCAGTCTCGGACATCATGGTTGATCAGTCTCTGAATCAGTTTTCAAAGAATGCATGTACTTCTAAATTGGGACATTTCACTGAAACAGTGTAAGGCTTGCAGCATTTCACCATGTTGACAGTATGCCAGGTTTTGTGTAATTGGCAAAGTAATTTATCACTCATCCAGTCTCTGGGTTTCACTTTTAGCCTCCTCTGTTTCTGTCATGTGTTCCAGAACAGTGGAAATCAACAACACAGATGCTGAGGGGAGACTTGTTCTTGGAGATGGTGTAAGTTACTGATGCTCTAAACTAAAATTGGAACATGCAATATTTTGTGTACATAGAAAGTACAGAAAAGCTCACTTTCCTGTGAAAACCAGTTACGTTTGTGGTTGTGTTATTCTTTTGAGAGTATGTGTGTGTTGATCATAGGAAAGATGCGATATTCATTTGAGTTCTTTAGGATACCTTTTTAGTAGGATTCATTTTCTTTTGCACGGAGAATTGCGATCGATTTTTGTTGTGACATGTATTTTCACTACAATGTTGACCTACGTTAGACTGGAAGGTTCAAGCAGGGTCGCGATCTTTCTAGTGACCTCAGATGTGATGTTGAAGTAAATATTTTTCGCTACAGTTGGCAACAATTACAGAAATCACGGATTTTCCGGAATTAGTTGAAGTTTGTAGAACGTTGTAGGCAGATCTAGAGTGTTCTTGCTCATGAATGTTATTGAATTTTGGTTATGTTTTCTTTCCTGATTGGTTGTGTTGTGTGAATTTGCTGGATTGTTCTGGAAATCTGTAATAGTACAAAAGACAGTGTTAGGAAATATGTTGGTACATTGTATGAAAGATGCAGTGTGTCAAAAGTGTTGATGCATTGTACTGGAGACAGTGTATCAGAATTGTGGATGCATTGTACGAGACAGTGTACCAGCGTGTGGATGCATTTGTGGACGCAATGTGCTGAGAGTGCATCGTGAAAATAAATAAAATACTGTTAGAACTGTTACTCCAGCGTGGTCTACAAACTTGTGCCTCGTGTGACGAGTTGCAGCTGAGTGAAGTTTCTTTACAAGAACCCTACGTGCATGCGTCTGATGTGATACTTGACTACGACTACCACATAATAACCAGTATCCACAATTATTCAACATGCATGTTTGTTTTCTCAAAACCCTTACTGATGGCATTACTATAGGGAAGATACCCTTTAGCCTACTGATTTTAGCCCGAGCATTTGTTGTGTCCCTTGCACAACTGGGGAGGAGACATCGGAGATCCATGCCTAGGAGCCCTGGGTGGCCTCCCCTTCCCTCCCTATCCAGTCACGTGCTGGGCGGAAGCCCGCCAGTTTTACCCTTAGCTCGACCGTGTTGCAACTATGTATGGTCCTGCTTCGTTCTCGAACTTTGTGGTTCCTACTTGGACTCTTGCCTTGGCACCGGCTAGTGTGCTTCGTTGGAATAACTTGTGCCTTCCCACCTGTGAAGTGACTTTGGCCTGGCTTTGTTGGTGGTATGGCGCGGATGAAGACCTGCCTTCGCTGCGGGGACTTTCAGTGGTCCACGGACGCCCACGAGTTCTGCCTCTCGGGCTGTGCTTCAGGTCGGACGTGCAACGTGTGTGCCGTTTGGAGAGAAGAACGTTTGTCCCAACTCTGGGATTTCTACCGGTGGGAGCGTCCTTCCCTGCCCCAGCAGCCCCATCCCCCCCCAGCACCCCCTTCCATGACGGGACCGTCACGGCGCTCCAGCGTGGATGTCATCGGTGTGTCAGCTCATCAGGCTGCCCTGCATTTCATCGTTTGGGCCTTGCCGCCCTCAGTTAAGTTTGTTTCTTCTGCGCAGGCTTTAGAGACGCTCCCCCCTCCTGCTCTGAGGTGTCTGAGCGGGGCCGGCGAGCTTCGGAGACGACCCCCCCCCCCCCCCCCCCCCCCCCTTGCTCTTAGTCTTCAGCGGCCTGCCTGCCCGCACAGTCCAAGGATCGCGACCGCAGTGCCGATGTCTCCATGCTACGTGGCGAACGACCCTGTGCCCCCCCTTCGGTCCTGCGAGACCTTGGCCGTAAGCACGTTTCAAGTTGTGCCTGGCAGCGGCGGGAGTCACCCCTCTACGCAGTGAGGATTCCTGGGGATCAAGGTGTCACGACCCCACTTCCGGGGCGCGAACTATGAGCGCTAACACTCGAGATACACCCAACCCACACTAACACAAACCTAACACAAACACCAGAGGAACAATGACGACGACATTTATTACATGTAACCCTAACAATCACCAACTATTCACACTCAATCCTAACCACGCATTCACACATCACATTCACACTCACACACGTCCAAATTCCCCGCCCCGAATATCCGTTGCACAATCCAAAATAAATATAACAAACTATATAATAAACTAAATGTCCCTAAAATACAAAAAGGTGGAAACTAATATATAACCAAATATCTCTAAAAAAATACAAAAACAGATTTAATTAAACTAATATATAATAACGACTATCCTTAATGATACAAAAGAAACTGAGGCTGAAAAGCTTAAATCAAAAGCCACTGGACCCCGCCGGATGCACAAGTGTCGGGCGCCAACAGACCTAGGCATCTGCTTCCGCAAAGAGTCCCTTACAGCACGTGGCTCCTTAACAGTATATCAAACAGCACAATATCAACTATATGATGAACCAAATATGCGTACTAAAACACAAGTGAAGATCGAGAAAAATGAATATAATCCGTAAGCTACTAAATCTCCCCAGCGGGATCACGAACGACAAGTTCAACTCAACTAAAGCTTTCACACACTAGACATTCACAGCACAAGGCTCCTTTAACTAGCAACGTTTCAGAATAATGTAAAAGCAGTTCTCCTATATGGAGCAGAGACATGGAGATTGACAAAAACCACAGTCAACAGAGTACAGACCTTCATGAACAGTTGCCTTAGAAGAATTTTGAAAATCCACTGGCCAGAGAAGATCAGCAACGTCAGACTCTGGGAGAGAACAGAGCAGATAACAGCAGAGAATGAAATTGGGCGAAGAAGATGGGGATGGATCGGTCACAGTCTGAGAAAGCCAGCTTCCAGTATCACTAGGCAGGCATTGTCATGGAACCCCCAGGGAAAGAGGAAAAGAGGTAGGCCGAGAAACTCCTGGCGTCGAGACCTCCAAGCAGACATCAAGAGACTGGGAACCACCTGGAGTAGAATCGAAGGAGAAGCACAGGACAGGAGTTGCTGGAGGTCTCTCGTCGACGGCCTATACCCGGGTAGGGGTGACAGGCGTAAGTAAGTAAGTAAGTTTCAGAATAAACAAGGCTCCTTTAACTAACAACGTTTCAGAATAAACAAGCTCCTTTAACAATGTTTCGACCAACACAAAGTCGACTATATAATGGAACTAGCGTCCTCGATATAATAAAGCCGAAAGTTAAGCAAACTTAATAATTCAAAAGTCACTAGACCTTCTCGTCGGAAGCACAACCATTAAGCTCAACTCAGCTCGGCGCTCTTACTTACTTACGCCTGTCACCCCTACCCGGGTATAGGCCGTCTACGAGAGACCTCCAGCGACTCCTGTCCAGTGCTTCTCCTTCGATTTTACTCCAGGTGGTTCCCATTCTCTTGATGTCTGCTTGGAGGTCTCGACGCCAGGAGTTTCTCGGCCTACCTCTTTTCCTCTTTCCCTGGGGATTCCATGACAATGCCTGCCTAGTGATACTGGAAGCTGGCTTTCTCAGACTGTGACCAATCCATCCCCATCTTCTTCGCCCAATTTCATTCTCTGCTGTTATCTGCTCTGTTCTCTCCCAGAGTCTGACGTTGCTGATCTTCTCTGGCCAGTGGATTTTCAAAATTCTTCTAAGGCAACTGTTTATGAAAAGAAGTACCCAACGGAGAAAGAAACACGCTTAGAAAAGATGGGTACAACACAATTTATTAATATTTCGGGTAAATACCCTTTGTCAAAATAGACAAACAAACATAGAGATTAGCCGCTACTTATCTTCAATGGCAGAAGGAATGTGGCAACTGAAGGAGGTGACGTAAAATAAAAGAAAAGGAAGAACAAAAGTGCGGAAAAAGTAAAAATGACGTCAACGAAAAATCGCGTAAGAGAGAGACTCGGAAAGAACCTGAACACGAGAGACAAGAGTGTGTGCAAGCACGTGCAGGAGCGAGCGAAAGAAAAGGCGTGTAGATGAGGCCAGAGAAAGAGAGAGAGAGAGAGAGAAAGAGAGAGAGCGAGACGGAGAGAGAGAGAGAGAGAGAGAGAGAACGAATGGGGAGTACCCTTGGGCACGAAGTAGGCTGAGTGTCTAATACACAAAGCCTGCTAAACACCAACCCGAAGGCAAACTTTATATCACCTTCAAGTTGAGGACTACCTCGGGGAAAAACGGGAGGACCCCGGGAAAAAAACCCCAGCATTTAGCACGGTACACAACAAGTAATAAGTCATGAAAACAAAGCAAAGAATCAAATTCAGTAAGAGAATATTGGTATAAGTGGAGAGTAGGTAGTTGTGAAAACGTCTTCAAGGGTAACTCAAAAAATAAGGGGGGGAGAGAGAGAGAGAGGCGGGGGGGGGGGGGGGGGGGGGGGGGGGGGGGGGGGGGAAAGGAGTAAGGAGGAAGGGGAAAAAAAAAAAAAAAAAAAAGGGAGGGGGGGGGGGGGCGGAGACAACCAGCCAGAGCCACCAACCCCACCCAACGGGCACCCACCAGCCCACAGAAAAACACACAGGCACGCAACAAGACGACCACATACATCCCCAAGGGATGCACACGATCGCCCCGCCCCAAAACCGCGTATCAAACCGTGAGCCGGAGACCCGGTGCCCGACAGGGAAGGGCAAGGGATCCAACTAAACGTTCGGCCAGCGCTGTTTGTTTGTTTGTCTATTTTGACAAAGGGTATTTACCCGAAATATTAATAAATTGTGTTGTACCCGTCTTTTCTAAGCGTGTTTCTTTCTCCGTTGGGTACTTCTTTGCATATTACACGCTTGGCAGTCACCTTTTTGGTCTGGATTAACTGTTTATGAAGATCTGTACTCTGTTGACAGTGGATTTTGTCAATCTCCCAAGTCTCTGCTCCATATAGGAGAACTGCTTTTACGTTGGAGTTGAAAATCCGGACTTTGGTGTTTTGTAACAGCTCTCTGGAACTCCACACTTTTTTCAACTGGAGAAAGGCTGCTCTGGCTTTACCGATTCGTGCTCTGACATCTGCATCAGTGCCGCCTTTTTTGTCTATGATGCTCCCGAGATAGGTGAAGGACTCCACCTCCTCCAACGGGGTGCCAGCAAGCAAGACTGGTTCTTCCCTGGTTGCGTTCAGCCTCATTGTCTTTGTTTTCTGTTTGTGGATGGTGAGGCCGACTTGGGACGAGATGTCAGCAAGCCTCGTGGTCTTGTCCTGCATTTGTTGATGCGTGTGGGACAGTAATGCCAAGTCATCTGCAAAATCGAGGCCGTCAAGCTGTGTCCACAGTGTCCACTGTATTCCGCTTCTTCTCTGCTCTGTGGCCCTCTTCATGACCCAATCTATGGCCAGTAGGAAGAGGAACGGAGACAGCAGACACCCCTGCCCGACACCGGTTCTGACCTGGAGCTCCCTGGTGAACTGCCCTTCGTGGATCACGCGACATGTCATGCCATCGTAGCTGCTCTTCAGGTGGACGAACTTTGTGGGTACACCGTAGTGTCGTAGGAGTTTCCACAGAGTCCCTCGGTCCATGCTGTCAAATGCTTTCTCGTAATCCACAAAGTTGACGTACAGCGGGGAGCTCCACTCCAGAGACTGTTCCACGATGATGCGGAGAGTGGCGATCTCGTCTGTACATGATCGGTTTTTCCTGAATCCTGCTTGCTGGTCTCTCAGCTGGGGGTCAACGGAGCTCTTCATTCTCTCCAGGATGATCCTGTTGAAGACCTTTCCTGGTACTGACAGCAAGGTGATTCCTCTGTAGTTGGAACACTTGCTGAGGTCACCTTTCTTGGGAAGCTTGATTAGGTACCCCTCCTTCCAGTCAGCCGGCATCACCTCCTCTTCCCAGATCTTTCCAAACAGTGGGTACAGCATCTCTACTCAGTACTGTTGTCTCTAGGTCTGCTTTCAGAGACTCCGCTGGGATGCCATCTGGCCCTGCTGCTTTGCCGTTCTTCAAAAATGCCACTGCTCTTCTGATCTCTTCCCGGCTGGGTATGTCACAGCTGATGGGTAGGTCGGTCTCTGCTGGCTGGATGTCTGGGGGGTCGGGTGGGCTGGGTCTGTTCAGTAACTCTTCAAAATACTCGGCCCATCTGTCGAGTTGGTCTGCTCTGTCTGTAATAGGCTTGCCTTCTTTGTCTTTTACTGGTCTTTCTGTATGGCCATACTTGCCCGACAATCTTCTGGTAATGTCATAGAGCTGTTTCATGTTGCCGCTGCCTGCTGCCTTTTCTGCCTCTGCTGCCAGGCTGTCTGTGTAGGCCCTCTTGTCTGCCCTGATACTCCTCTTCACCTCGCGGTTGGCTTCTGAGTATTCCTCCTGTGCCCTTGCTTTGGCTGCTCTTGTGCGACTGTTGTTGACAACTGCTTTCTTCTGCTTCCTCACTTCTATCTTCTTCAAGGTCTGTGCCGACAGCCAGTCCTTGTGATGATGTTTCCTGAACCCTACAGTGTCTTTGCAGGTTGAGTTCAGCGCCTCTCTAACTGCCTTCCACTGCTGCTCTGTGGCGACCGCCTCCTCTTCATTTACTAGCTCCTGTAGCGCTTGAAACCGGTTGGACAGCACCAGTTTGAACTCTTCTCTCACTCCAGTCTCTCTCAGTAGGCCTACATTATAGCGCTGTCTTCTTGTTGTCTCTGTGCGGCTTTTCTTTAACTTGAGCTTTATTCTTAAGGTGAGCAGATGGTGGTCTGAGGCGATATCTGCTCCCCTCCTCACTCGAACATCTTGAAGGGATCTTCTAAATTTCTTGCTAATGCAGATATGGTCAATTTGGTTCTCTGTAGTATGGTCAGGTGAGACCCACGTTGCTTTGTGTATTCTTCTGTGTGGGAAGATGCTGCCTCCAATGACAAGTCTGTTTAGAGCACAAAAGTCTACAAACCTCTCCCCATTCTCACTCATCTCCCCTAGTCCCTGTCTCCCCATCACCTCTTCGTATCCGGTGTTGTCCTCCCCTATTTTGGCATTAAAATCGCCCATGACGATGGTGATGTTTCGCTCCGCACATTTGTCCACGGCACTCTGGAGTCGGTCGTAGAACTCTTTGTTTCTCTTCCTCGTCACTGTCATTAGTGGGCGCATAACACTGGATGACGTTCAGCTTGAACTTTTTCTTGGTTCTAAATGGTGCTGTGATAATTCTAGCCCAAGAGGTTCCCAGCCCATCAGCGCTCTCTGTGCCACTGGTGACAGCATGAATGCTACTCCTTCTGTATGGGGGGCATTCTCCTCTTCATGACCTGAATACAGAATCATCTCCCCACTTAACAGCTCGGCGCTCTTGCTTCCGCGATAAGGCCTCCCGTAACACAGGCTACTTTAAATAATACAATATCTCAAAATGTCATTGGCAAAGCTCCTCTCAGAATATTGACACTACGAGGAGATGAAATAGATCAACATTCGTTACAACATTATAATTATAGAAAACTTTAATTAAACGGGTTAGACATAACTACATGGGACGACCCGACCTGACTAAACACGGGCCGTGCCGCGACAGGCGCAACAGCACCCAGGTCCAGCGTCGTAGCCCACAAGGCGGAGTGACACAGTCAGCCTCCACTCTCAGTACCACAGCACGGTGGCAGACTTAGCCCGTTAGCTCTTTGGATTTAAGGATGCACTAAAACACATTTTCAACTCCAATGTAAAAGCAGTTCTCCTATATGGAGCAGAGGCTTGGAGATTGACAAAAACCACAGTCAACAGAGTACAGACCTTCATGAACAGTTGCCTTAGAAGAATTTTGAAAATCCACTGGCCAGAGAAGATCAGCAACGTCAGACTCTGGGAGAGAACAGAGCAGATAACAGCAGAGAATGAAATTGGGCGAAGAAGATGGGGATGGATCGGTCACAGTCTGAGAAAGCCAGCTTCCAGTATCACTAGGCAGGCATTGTCATGGAACCCCCAGGGAAAGAGGAAAAGAGGTAGGCCGAGAAACTCCTGGCGTCGAGACCTCCAAGCAGACATCAAGAGACTGGGAACCACCTGGAGTATAATTGAAGGAGAAGCACAGGACAGGAGTTGCTGGAGGTCTCTCGTCGTCGGCCTATACCTGGGTAGGGGTGACAGGCGTAAGTAAGTAAGTAAAACACAGGTGCAAAGACACATAAATAACTAACAAAAGAAACGTGATAATCACATCACCCTTCCTGCAAATTTAATTGCCGTCTTTTATATTCCCTTCTTCTCTCTCCCACAACGGTAGATTCAACCTCAACATATTCCCTTCACCTCTTTCCCACAACGATAAATTCAACCTCAACATATTCCCTTCACCTCTCTCCCTCAACGATAAATTCAACCTCAACAAAATACATATTTACACGTCACCACGTGACTCACTTCCAATATTTACACTCCGATTCTAGATAGTAAACTGGCCTTAGACGCCTGCTTGGCGTTAAACCCCCAATAACTAATCCGCCGCTAGATACTCTAGAAACTACAACAGATGGCATTCACTTCTACATTCTATTCTATTCTATTCTACGCCTGCCCACCAATACACACTGGCCAAGATAATAACAGAACAAGCAAACGCAAACAAACCCCCCGAGCACATGGCCACTAAAGAATTGTGGCAAGCACTTACTGCCATCCGTGAAGACGCCCCGGCTAGGACGAAGACAAACAAGGACAAGACAAGCCAGGGGTAAAGTCGTCGCAGCTCTTCTTCTCGTCTTAGGACACCGGCTCCCAGGCTTGACCAGGGCTGTCTCGCAGGGACGACACAGCTACTTGAGGCGGTGGCTAATGGAAAACCATGCCCGCACAAACCCCCCCTCAGAGACTATGTTGAAAAGACGACTGTTCTCGTTCGCAGCTGGAATGCGACTCTACTCGTTCGCTGTTGGAATGCGACTGTCTAAAATTTGGATAACTTTATTTGGCAAAAAAACGCTCACTAAATCACGTGATGTGAAAACACGTGAAACAATAACCACCCGATGGCATCAGACTGAGCGATCATGTGTGTTACACCGATCTGCAAACTCTCACATGGCAGCAAATACTCGTGTACAGGCCAAATACTAGACACATATGCTATCGCTACCCGGTGACAAACTTACTCACTTACAAAAATAGACGAAAAAAAACCGTGTCGTGACACAAGGCTACTCCATATCCCCCCCCCCCCCCCCCCACACACACACACACACACACACATACACGTGTCTTCACAGACCGCGCTTCGAGGATGGCTCGGCAGCAGTGGAAGCCACTCCTGCCAGGTGGTTACGGGGGCGCAGCACAGTCTTGGGTCGCGCACGGTCATTGCCTTCCGCTATTCCTTCAGCGCCTTGCCTAAGCCTCTGAGCCTGAGCACCTCAGGGGTCCTCGGCGCCTGCGCGGTTCTACGCGAGAGAGCGTACTTTCGGGCCCCGGCCCTACTGCAGGTCCCTGGCCCACACCTACAGCTCCTTGTCTGGCAGCTGTTGATGTTGCCCCTCTTCGCGGTGCAGGATCCGGTGACCGCTTCGCTCCTTGAGACCTGGCCCGCCCGCTCAGTAGAAGGAAAGCGGCGGGCAGCGCTACGCGGTGTGCTACAGGCCGTCTAAGCTGGATGCGGCTGCTCCAGCTTCTCCAGTACGTCATTGGACTCTGTCCCGCTAGCAGGCCCTCAGGGTTCGGCTTCCCTCTGGTTCGGCTTCCAAAACTTTACGCCCCTCCGCTCGGCTCCTCGCTTAGGATGGCGGGGACCACTCACTGGAGCGCCTACTCCGATGAGGCTCCTTCGCCCTGCCAGACACAGCTCCCAGATCTTGTCCGTTCGCTCCTAGGAGTCCGCGCTACACGGGGCCGGCTGACAGTGACTTCGGTCGTCTCGCACTGCGGTGACGCTAGGCCTCTCAGCCGAACGAAACTGCTGGATTTGGTCCGCCCACTCCCTGAGCCAGCTGCTCCATGGAGCTGGCCAACGGCGACTTCGGTCACCTCGCCCGACGGGTCTCACAGCCAGAAGATGCTTCTGGATTGGTCCACCCGCTCCACAGACCCGGCCGGCATTCCACCCACTCCACGGAGCCGGCGGACAGCAACTTCGGCCGCCTCGCACTGTGGTGACATCAGCCCACTCAGTCTGACGACGCTACTGCATCTGGTCCGCCCGCTCCTCAGAACCGGCCGACAGTCCGCCCGCTCCATGGAGCCGGCCAACAGCGGCTTCGATCGCCCTGCTCTGCGGTGAGCGACAGTCCTTCTGCGCTGATGTAGCTACTGGATCTTGTCCGCCTGCTTCGGAGCCGTCCGACAGCGGCTTCGGTCGCCCCGCATCGCAGGAACAACAGTGCTCCAGTCCCGTTGCCTTGCCAGTGCGTGGTCAACAGCTGGTGCGAGATGGAGACGTGGGCTGGTCGCAGGCTCGGATCGCACACTTCTCCTTCGCCTCAACTCCGGCACCAGGTAAGTCCGTTCTTCCGCCGGAGCAAGGTTGGGACCGTCGGGGGAGCTTCCCACCTGGACCAGCCAGGGTCTGTTTACAGCGCTTGGGGCTCCTCAGTGCGACGGCGGATGTGTTGCCCCTCGGCAGGCTCTTCGCCCGACCCGCTGCAGCTACTCCTCCTGCGCTGGCGCCCGTCCTACGGCGGTCTGGCAGGCCTGGTCCCAGTTCTTCCATTGGTCTGGCCCCACCTCCAGCAGTGGTCGGGCCGGTCATGGTTGGCGACGGGCGTGCCCCTGCACTCCCCTCCGCCCCGGTGGTCCATCTGCACTGACATGAGCCAGTCGGACTGGGGGGGGGGGGGGGGGGGGGGCGCACCTTTACTGGACCTTGTCTCAGCCTCGGGCCTCTGGCCCCGGGAACTCACCGACGAGCACATCATCTGGCTGGAATTGAAGGCGGGTGGTTAGCCCTCGGCACCTGGCAGGAACCTCTGAGGCTCTCGGAGGTCCTGGTTCTCTCAGACAACACGACGGTGGTGGCCTATGTACGGAACCAGGGGGTGGGGGCGGGCGCTCGCTCGCCCTCGCTGTGCTTCTTCCCTTACCATCTCCTGCTCTGGTGCAGGGACCGGGGCATTGCTCTCCAGGCCCGCCACTTCCCGGGCCTCCTTACATCCTCGCCTTCTCCCGGCGCGGCCAGCTTCTCCACATGGAGTGGTCCCTGCGCCCGGACGTCTTCCACCTGACCTACACGCGGTGGGAGACGCCTCTACTCGACCTCTTTGCCGCTGGGTGGAGCAGGCAGCTCCTGCCCTTGTCTCGCCTTTCCCAGACCCCCTCACCTGGGCGGTAGACGCACTCTCCATCCCTTGGGACAGGTTGATCACTTACGCTTAAACCCCCCCCCCCCAATCTGTCCTGGTGCCCAAGGTCCGGCGGAAATTTCAGGGATGCTCCGCGGTTCTATTGCTGGTGGCCCCCTTCAGTTTGGCCAAGAGCTGGACCACCGACCTCCTCGCTCTAGCAACGGACCCACCCCTGAAGCTCCCCGCTCCGCCCTCTAAGCTCAAGCACGCCCGACAGGCTCTATTCCACCTGTGCCCGGAGTGTCGCCTCATACCCGCTTAGAGGTTGTCTGGCAAGCCCTTGCGGATAAAGGTTTCTCATATGCGTTGGTGGAGGCAATCGCAGCAGCCCGCAGACTTTCTATAGAAATGTCTACATAGGGAAATGGCGGGTTTTCCAGTCCTGTGGCGCCGCCCAGCGGCCCCCCCCCCCCCCCCCCCCCCCCCCCCCCCCCTTCTCGAATCTGACTTCCTCCCCAACGTGCGGATTTCTCCCCCTTCGCCAATCCAGGCTTAGCGCCAATTATCATCAGGGGGTACCGGACCATGATTGCGGACTCTTACCGCCACCTGGGCCTTCTAGATCAGGGCGCTTGCAAGGACCTTTCGGACCTTATGGCCCACTGGAGCTCAGACGGCCATTCGCTCATCCCTCATTGGGACCTCGCCTGGGTGCTGACTTGGCTAAACTCTGACCACTTCCAACCTTCTGGCCGCCTACCCAGCACCGGCCTCCACGTGGCGTGGGTGGGTAGTCCACTCGGTCCCTGACTGAGTGGGCTAGCAGACGGGTGCCATCTTTGTCCAGGATTAGGACTTGATGTCAGCAGATATGTTGTTCAGTCTTTTTCACTGGTCCGGTTTTTAAGGAGCTGTGCTTACCCAGGTCTTACCATGTTGGATTGGTCCTTAAAAATACGCGTGAGCTTTTGGTCCTTTGGATCCCAAGTGTTTGCCGTGCTTGGAGACCCGTGTCGGGGGAGAAGAGGATCCTGGTGGCTGAAACACTCCACTTTGGCCTTGACTTCTGCCTAAACGGGAGGCTAGTCGTACCGGCCTAGTGAATCGGCTCTTGTCACGTCGAGCCCTATCCCCCTGTTGACATGCGGGTTGTTATACGGAGCACCATGCTATAGCCTCTGATGCTGATTAGGTGCTTTACGCCAGTATTCCCCTGTATTCAACAGTGTGATAGAAGGCAGTGGCTCAAACGGTTCAATCAGGCTTACCCCCTTGAGTATATCTTTCGGGCAGTCTCCATTGTGCGTCGGCTGGAGACCCGCCGACAATTGCACTTTCCCTTGTTGGGCTCGGTGGCGGGCGGGGACCCCTGGGGGATGAATATCTATCATACTATAATATGGAAAATATCAAAAAACCAAAACTAGCACCAAAGCGGCACATAGCCGCCGACATTGTCATTGAGAACGATAGTGACTCTGACTGTGAGGAAGCGACACCTCAGGCGTTGGCCGCCTGGCCTCGCTTTCTCATTATCCACAGCAAAGTTAAAGAGAAGCCTGTTTCAAAGCTGCACCCTTTCCTGGTAGGGGAGACCCTCAGGAGCCGTGTTGGCAGGCCTGAGGCCCAGCGCCTCAGGTCTGGTGACTTGTTGGTAGAGTGCCGTACCCGGGCACACTCCAATGGGCTACTGAGGCTCTCCTCCATCGGAGACACTCCAGTGGAGGTCACTCCCCACAAAACAATGTATTCCTCTAGAGGAGTGATTAAAGATCAAGCATTGGCCGAACTGTCTGAAGATGAACTTGTACGGAACCTTAAGTCACAGGGGGTGACCTACATCAGGCGCTTCATTTCCAAACGAGGTGGTA
Source organism: Semisulcospira habei (assembly GCA_036245525.1). Lineage (NCBI taxonomy): Eukaryota > Metazoa > Mollusca > Gastropoda > Semisulcospiridae > Semisulcospira > Semisulcospira habei. The sequence continues at coordinate 170,280,209 of BTPG01000002.1, forward strand.
GGGAGATCCGTCTCCCTACCATCATCCTGACGTTTGGCACCCCCACAGCTCCTACTACCATCTGGGGAGGTTACTACTCCCTAAAAGTGAAAAAGTACGTCCCTCTCCCCCTTCGGTGCTTTAAGTGCCAAAAGTATGGCCATGGGCAGAAGACATGCCGCCAGGCAGAGGCTCTATGCGCCCGTTGCACTAAGCCCGGACACTCTGCTGAGTCCTGCACAGCCATCCCCCTGTGTGTGAATTGCCAGGGGGCGCATATGGCTTCGGACAAGAAGTGCCCTCGTTGGATCTCCGAGTGCAGGATTCAGCAGGTACGTGTGGAGAAGGGGCTGTCCTTTGCGGACGCAAAAAAACTGGTTGACGGTCCTGGTGCAGCTGAGGCGGCGCCAAACTCAAATAACAACTTTGTGTATACTTTCAGTGCTGCGGTGGCAGGCAAGCGCCCCACCAAAGACTTCTCTTGTCAAACCCCAACTTCTTGGTTGGGGGCGGAGCCTCGGATCCTCTCACCCCTGGAGAGTAACCCTCCTCCGGTGGTGACGAGGAGCCAGGGAATGCAGAGGGCGGACGCTACCGGTCCGGTGGCACCGCCTTCTGCTGCCCCTAAGCCTCAGCCCCCACCCAAACCTGCTAGTTTGTCAACACCAAAGGTTTCTGGCTCTGGTCAGCCTTCTAAGGCCGCTAACTCTAGCGGCAGGAACGCTGCCCAGGACCAGAAGTCAAAGAAATCTATGGGACCGCCATGCGCACAGGCCCAGAAGGGGAACACTGATGTCCCCCTTCAAAACAAATATGCTGCATTGGAGGAGCAGATGGAGGGAGTGGAAGTTGCCGATGCTGCGGCAGCTCCAACCCCTTCATCTCCTAAGAACCAGAGGAGGCCCGGGAGCCGGCCCCCCTCTGTTTCTCCGACTCCTTCCAAGGCAAAGGAAAAAGGGGGGAAAAACTCCGCACCCCCAGATAAGACATAATCATGGACTCTCTGCTTCAGTGGAATTGTCGTGGTTTTCAAGCTAACTTTGAGGAATTACGTCTTTTAGTCAAGTGCTATAACCCCTCAGTAATATCTCTTCAGGAGACTTACCTAAAGACTTCTGACCCTGTGTCCTTTAATGGTTTTAACGCTATACATAAAGGCTCTGATTCGGAGAGGCGCTCGGGTGGAGTGGCTCTTCTCATTAGTAGCCAAATTTTATGTAGCCCCGTTAGCATCGACACCTGTCTTGAGGCTGTCGCAGCTCGGGTTACCTTGAAGAAGACCATAACTATATGCAGTATTTACCTGCCACCATCCCTGCGGGTCTGTAGTAATGATTTTTTTAATTTAGTTGATCAACTGCCCCCTCCCTTTATTCTCATGGGGGATTTTAACGGTCACGCTCACCTTTGGGGTAGTGACCACTATGATGGCAGAGGTCAGATGTTAGAAGATGTTTTTTCTCAACTTAACCTATGTGTCTTTAACGATGGTTCACCTACATACTCTAACCCAGGTTCAGGATCTAGTTCTGTTCTAGACCTCACTGTGTGTGATCCTTCTCTCATGCTGGACTTTGACCGGAAGGTTCACGATGACCTGTGTGGTAGTGACCACTTCCCAGTAGTCCTGTCATCGGTCAGCTGTGGGGAGGATCCGCCGGTGGGGCGCTGGAATCTTAAGAAAGCTAACTGGCCTCTGTTCGCCTCCCTCTGTCAGTCTCGTATTACAGAGGAGGTGGTCATGTCATCTGAAGAACCTATTTCTTCTTTTACTACTATTTTGTTGGACGTAGCGGGTGAAACCATCCCTAAAACTTCCGCATCAGTCCCTCGAAAGCCGAGAGTACCATGGTTCAACGAAGAGTGCCGCAAGACCCAAATAGCGCGCAAATCTGCTCAGCGACGTTCTTTCCGTAATCCGTCGCAAGTAAATATTTTAACCTTTAAAAGACAGAGGGCGAAAGCCCGTTACATTTTTAAACGTGAACGCCGTGCTTCCTGGAGACGCTTCGTCTCATCTTTAACTTCTCGGACTCCGTCTCAGAAAGTATGGAAGGCTGTTCGGAGAATTAGGGGCAGAGGTGGCTCGGCTTCTGTTGGCCATCTTAGAGATGGTGCCAGTTTGGTTACAGATAAAAAAGCTGTGGCCAATTTGCTTGCCTCCACCATTGCCCATAATTCTTCAACGGAGCATTATTCACCTTTCTTCCAGAGAGAGAAGGAGAAGCGAGAGTCTCGTATTTGTGATTTTAAGTCCGATAACTCAGAAGACTATAATGTCCCGTTTACATTATCAGAATTGCAGCAAGCTTTGCAGAAATGTAATGACTCTGCTGCTGGCCTAGATACCGTCCACTATCAATTCCTAACGCATCTGCCTGAGAGGTCACTCCTTGTACTTCTCAAGGCCTTTAACCATATCTGGGGAACTGGTCATTTTCCGCCGTCTTGGCGCCAGGCTGTGGTTGTACCGATCCCCAAGCCGGGTAAGGATCCTTCCGACCCGGGCAGCTACCGGCCTATCGCTTTGACATCATGTTTATGTAAAACTATGGAGCGCCTGGTCAACGCCCGCCTGGTGTGGCATCTTGAGTCACAGGGTCTCCTCACAGACCTCCAGTGCGGTTTCCGGCGCTTCCGTAGTACAACTGACCATTTAGTCCGCTTTGAATCATTTATTCGAGATTCTTTTGTCAACAAGCAGCATGTCTATCCTCGCGCTGGGACCATACGGCGTTGAGGCGCGTCCCCTGGGTGGTGGATAGGGGGTCCCTCGTGAGAGGGGTGCACCGAATGAAATAAGGTGCCGTGAACCAACATGGTCTAAGGGAAGGTGACCCCGACAGAAAACCCCTGGTCCTCCTAGTAAGGGGGTTGGGCATGGGGGTAGCTTCCCCACCCTGCAAAAAAGGAAATAGCTACAAAAACGCCGACGAAAAGACTAACAGTAATTCCTTTCCTGGAGGAGGAAGGTTCTTCTACTAGAAGACTTATGACGTCCTGTGGTGAAAGCCGGAAGTCTTCGGAAGCCACTGGACCGAGCCGCCTCTCTCTATCCAGGGATACAACCATGGGCACATGGAACGTCAAGACCATGTACCAGAGCGGCAAGGCCGCCCAGATAGCAGCGGAAATGCAAAAGTACAACCTTTCCCTGCTAGGCATCAGTGAAGCCAGATGGACGCAGTCTGGCCAGAAAAGGCTGTTAAGTGGGGAGATGATTCTGTATTCAGGTCATGAAGAGGAGAATGCCCCCCATACAGAAGGAGTAGCACTCATGCTGTCACCAGTGGCACAGAGAGCGCTGATGGGCTGGGAACCTCTTGGGCCAAGAATTATAACAGCAGCCTTTAGAACCAAGAAAAAGCTCAAGCTGAACGTCATCCAGTGTTATGCGCCCACCAATGACAGTGACGAGGAAGAGAAACAAGAGTTCTACGACCGACTCCAGAGTGCCGTGGACAAATGTGCGGAGCGAGTCATCACCATCGTCATGGGCGATTTTAATGCCAAAATAGGGGAGGACAACACCGGATACGAAGAGGTGATGGGGAGACAGGGACTAGGCTCGGAGATGAGTGAGAACGGGGAGAGGTTTGTAGACTTTTGTGCTCTAAACCGACTTGTCATTGGAGGCAGCATCTTCCCACACAGAAGAATACACAAAGCAACTTGGGTCTCACCTGACCATACAACAGAGAACCAAATAGACCATATCTGCATAAGCAAGAAATTTAGAAGATACCTTCAAGATGTTCGAGTGAGGAGGGGAGCAGATGTCGCCTCAGACCACCATCTGCTTACCTTAAGAATGAAGCTCAAGCTAAAGAAAAGCCGCACAGAGACAACAAGAAGACAGCGCTATAATGTAGGCCTCCTGAGAGAAACTGGAGTTAGAGAAGAGTTCAAACTGGTGCTGTCCAACCGGTTTCAAGCGCTACAGGAGCTAGTAAATGAAGAGGAGGCGGTCACCACAGAGCAGCAGTGGAAGGCAGTTAGAGAGGCGCTGAACTCAACCTGCAAAGACACTGTAGGGTTCAGGAAACACCACCACAAGGACTGGCTGTCGGCACAGACCTTGAAGAAGATAGAAGCGAGGAAGCAGAAGAAAGCAGCGGTCAACAACAGTCGCACGAGAGCAGCCAAAGTAAGGGCACAGGGGGAATACTCGGAAGCCAACCGCGAGGTGAAGAGGAGTATCAGGGCAGACAAGAGGGCCTACACAGACAGCCTGGCAGCAGAGGCAGAAAAGGCAGCAGGCAGCGGCAACATGAAACAGCTCTACGACATTACCAGAAGATTGTCGGGTAAGTATGGCCATACAGAAAGACCAGTAAAAGACAAAGAAGGCAAGCCTATTGCAGACAGAGCAGACCAACTCGACAGATGGGCCGAGTATTTTGAAGAGTTACTGAACAGACCTAGCCCACCCGACCCCCCCGACATCCAGCCGGCAGAGACCGACCTACCCATCAGCTGTGACAGACCCAGCCGGGAAGAGATCAGAAAAGCAGTGGCATTTTTGAAGAATGGCAAAGCAGCAGGGCCAGATGGCATCCCAGCGGAGTCTCTGAAAGCAGACCTAGAGACAACAGTGGAGATGCTGTACCCACTGTTTGGAAAGATCTGGGAAGAGGAGGTGATGCCAGCTGACTGGAAGGAGGGGTACCTAATCAAGCTTCCCAAGAAAGGCGACCTCAGCAAGTGTTCCGACTACAGAGGAATCACCTTGCTGTCAGTACCAGGAAAGATCTTCAACAGGATCATCCTAGAGAGAATGAAGAGCTCCGTTGACCCCCAGCTGAGAGACCAGCAAGCAGGATTCAGGAAGAACCGATCATGTACAGACCAGATCGCCACTCTCCGCATCATCTCTGGAGTGGAGCTCCCCGCTGTACGTCAACTTTGTGGATTATGAGAAAGCATTTGACAGCGTGGACCGAGAGACTCTGTGGAAACTCCTACGACACTATGGTGTACCCACAAAGCTCGTCCGCCTGATCAAGAGCAGCTATGATGGCATGACATGTCGCGTGATCCACGAAGGGCAGTTCACCAGAGAGCTCCAGGTCAGAACTGGTGTCAGGCAGGGGTGTCTGCTGTCTCCGTTCCTCTTCCTACTGGCCATAGACTGGGTCATGAAGATGACCACAGAGCACAGACGAAGTGGAATACAGTGGACACTGTGGACACAGCTTGACGACCTCGATTTTGCAGACGACTTGGCATTACTGTCCCACACTCATCAACAAATGCAGGACAAGACCACGAGGCTTGCTGACATCTCGTCCCAAGTGGGCCTCACCATTCACAAACAGAAAACAAAGACAATGAGGCTGAACGCAACCAGGGAAGAACCAGTCTTGCTTGCTGGCACCCCGTTGGAGGAGGTGGAGTCCTTTACCTATCTCGGACCCCACCCGGGTCTGCCCTGGGGGACTTGGGTGGGGTTAGGTATTTTTTAGTTCCCAGGGTCACCCTGGTCAGCCCCACAGGGTGGGTTTTTCTCTCTATTCTGGGGCATGTGTTTCTGTCTACCCTTTGTCCATTCACCTGTATTTGCCCTTTTAAAACTCTTCCTACTGTCTGCACTGCCTGTAGCTCTTGATATTGGATGTGTGTTGCTAAATGGTCTTAGCTTTATTTAACCCCATGTGTTAGGTTTATTTAATGTATTTGACCGGCTGGCGACATACATTCAATGTTCTGTTTTTTTTTTTTTTCACAAGCAGTGCAGGCACGTCCTGAGAAAGCCTTGTTGCTGTCGGGACGTTAAGCAATGTACAATGTATTTACCTATCTCGGGAGCATCATAGACAAAAAAGGCGGCACTGATGCAGATGTCAGAGCACGAATCGGTAAAGCCAGAGCAGCCTTTCTCCAGTTGAAAAAAGTGTGGAGTTCCAGAGAGCTGTCACAACACACCAAAGTCCGGATTTTCAACTCCAATGTAAAAGCAGTTCTCCTATATGGAGCAGAGACATGGAGATTGACAAAAACCACAGTCAACAGAGTACAGACCTTCATGAACAGTTGCCTTAGAAGAATTTTGAAAATCCACTGGCCAGAGAAGATCAGCAACGTCAGACTCTGGGAGAGAACAGAGCAGATAACAGCAGAGAATGAAATTGGGCGAAGAAGATGGGGATGGATCGGTCACAGTCTGAGAAAGCCAGCTTCCAGTATCACTAGGCAGGCATTGTCATGGAACCCCCAGGGAAAGAGGAAAAGAGGTAGGCCGAGAAACTCTCCAAGCAGACATCAAGAGACTGGGAACCACCTGGAGTAGAATCGAAGGAGAAGCACAGGACAGGAGTTGCTGGAGGTCTCTCGTCGACGGCCTATACCCGGGTAGGGGTGACAGGCGTAAGTAAGTAAGTAAGCATGTCTATGCAATTTTCTTCGATCTTGAGAAGGCGTATGACACTACCTGGAAGTATGGCATAATGTCTGACTTGTTGGACATGGGTTTTAAAGGGCACCTGCCCGTTTTTATTCACAATTTTTTGACTAACCGGTCGTTCCATGTCCGTGTGGGCTCCACCCTCTCCGACTCCTTTGAACAGGAGATGGGTGTCCCCCAGGGCAGCATTCTATCTCCTGTTTTATTTAGTATTAAAATTAATAACATTGTAAAGGCCGTCAAGGATGATTCTGAATGCTCTTTGTTTGTTGACGACTTTGCTTTGTGCGCACGTGGTCGAGGACTTGCGTCCCTTGAGAGGCGCTTGCAGCTGTGCGTTGATCGCATCCAGCGGTGGGTGTCTCTCAATGGATTCAAGTTCTCACCCTCCAAGACTGTTTGTGTGCATTTTACTAACCAGACGAAATTTTTTCCAGAACCTAGCCTGAGCATTGCTGGAGTGCCAATTAAGGTGGCCGAGGAGGCAAAGTTTCTGGGGGTCATTTTTGACAAAAGACTTACCTTCCGCAACCATATTAATTACCTTAGAACCTCTTGTCAGAAGGCTCTCGACATTCTTCGTGTCGTCGGTCGTACTGACTGGGGTGCGGACCGTACTGTCTTACTTCGTCTGTACCGGGCCCTTGTTCGGTCCAAACTGGATTACGGCTCTGTGGTGTATGGCTCAGCTTCCAAGTCTGTGCTACAGCGTCTGAACACAATTCACCATCAGGGTCTGCGGATATGTCTTGGGGCCTTCAGGACGTCTCCAGTTCCTAGTCTGTATGCCGAGGCAGGGGAGCCTTCTCTCAAGCTCCGCCGCATCCGCCTCATGCTCAGCTACGTTCTGAAACTGAAGGCCCATCCAGACAATCCTGCCTATGATTGTGTTTTTAAACCATCGTTTGCAGAGATTTACGATACCCATCCGGGAGCTGTCCGTCCACTTTCTTTCTGTGTCCGACCTCATCTGCAGGCGGCCGGATTGGACCTGGACAGAGTTTCGGAATCCCTGCAACACATCACTCCACCTTGGCTCTTACCAGTTCCTGACATCTTGCTGGACTTGACTGCCCACAAGAAAGACTCTACTCCACCAGCCATATACCAACAGAGCCTCAATGAACTGCTTTCAATTTTTCCTGGCTATTGTCGCATCTATACCGATGGGTCAAAGTCTGAGGATGGGAGAGTGGCTGCGGCCGCAGTGTCCTCTCGCCATCCTAGACGCCCATTTAAGCACCGCCTCCCAGACCACTCATCTGTATTTAGTGCAGAACTGCAGGCGGTTCTGCTGGCACTCAGGCATGCTTATCGATCTAGAGAAAGGAACTTCCTGATTCTGTCTGACTCTCTTTCTGCCCTGCAGGCCCTTCAGGGCACGGGAAATGACCACCCACTGCTGGTGCAGATCAGAGAGCTCCACGCGGACTTGATGAAGGAATATTATGATATCATTTTTATTTGGGTGCCAGGGCATGTGGGCATCGAGGGCAACAGGATCGCAGATTCTGCTGCCAACGATGCCCGCAATGACCCTGTCCCTGACACACAGACTGTTTATAGTGATTTTAGACATGTGGCTAATGCGTACATAGCCCGTGAGTGGCAGTCCGAGTGGGACAAAGAGGAAGCTAACAAGCTGCATGAAGCCCTTCCTAAGTTGTCCGACGGTCTACCTTATCGCTGCGGCAGCCGCCGTGAGGAGACTGTCCTGGCTCGGCTCCACATCGGCCACACGTATGTTACGCACTCTTATTTACTTAAACAGGAGGAGCGTCCATGGTGTTATGCCTGCGATGAGCAGTACTCTGTTCAACATTTTTTGTTGTCTTGTGCTGATCTAATCGACACAAGGTATAAACATTTCACAGCAGACTCCTTGAAGGTTTTGTTCCGGGATGTGCCCCCGGACAAGATCTTAAGTTTTCTGAGAGAGTGCCATATTTTTAATAAGATTTGAGCGTTATAGATTATGATGTTTTTATTATTTTGACCTTTTTGAGAGTCTTCCGACGTTTTCTTTAAAGACCTGTGCGACATTTTAGCCTGACATATTTTTAAGGTATATTTACATCATGTCTTAAGACCTTTCTTTTAGTCTGGCTGACCAGATTTTTACCCTTCCCGCCGTGAGATGGCCTTAGTTGCCTGCTCGGCGTTAAACCCAAATGGCCAAACGGGCCTCCATCAGCCGCCCCCAGATGCCTTCCATCCGTCTGGTCAGTGGTACGGATCAATCCCACGGGTCTCACCAGCAGGACCCGGTCGGGGTGCTGAGGATTTACTTGCGGCGCACAAAGCCACACTGCCAGGAGCACTCCCACCTCTTCCTGCCCCTTTCACCGGGCAGGCCTGGTTCTCGGCACAGACGATTTCATCGTGGCTACGGTGGGTCTTTCGGTCGGCATACACAGACCTCTCCCCTGATGATGATAAGAGGCTGCATATCAGGGCGCATGAAGTGCGAGCAGTAGCCACCAGCATGGCGTTTGACCGCAACTGCTCAGTGAAAGACATTGTGGCGGCGGTAGGCTGGCGGGCCTACTCCACCTTCGCTCACTTCTACTTCTGCGACCTATCCAGCCAGCATGACTCCCTGGCCCTGGTGGGAGACATCTTCGCGGCCCAGCACACCCTCCTCACGCCGGAGGCACCCTAAGTACATCTTAGCTGAAATCGTCGGGAGTGTTCCACTTGAGCCTTCAGGGCTAATGACTCGCAAGATGTTAGGGGGTGGCACCCTCCTCCTTTTTGTTATTCTTCCATATAGTAATGCCATCGGTAAGGGTTTTCAGAAAACAAATGAATTTTTCTCTAAAATGTATTTTTTCGAAAAATACTTACCGGTGGCATTACTCGGAGGACCCTCCCTCCAGCCCTGCTTTCCGCATGTTGGCTAAGAGTAAAACTGGCGGGCTTCCGCCCAGCACGTGACCGGATAGGGAAGGGGAGGCCACCCAGGGCTCCTAGGCGTGGATCCCTGATGTTTCCTCCCCAGTTGTGCAAGGGACACAACAAATGCTTGGGCTGAAATCAGTATGCTAAAGGGTATCTTCCATATTACAGTAATACCATCAGTAAGTATTTTTGGAAAAAATACATTTTAGAGACAAATTCATGTTTTGAAAATAATTATGCTTTGACTTTTGTCGCTAATCCTTCAGTGTTCCATGCGTTTTTTTGTTCACTTTGTATGTAATTCAAGGCTGTCTGTTGGTAGCAGTTTTTGTCGATGTAATAGAAATCATGGGGACAGAAAGCACTATTAACAGCCAAAAGGTTAAATGATGAACGATTAGTTTTCTATTTGCAGGTAGCATATGATCATGATCATTAAATGATGTACAGTTTGGTTTACTGTTTGCAGGTAGCATATGCCCAGAAAGACCTTAAGTGTGAAACAATTGTGGACATGGCAACACTGACCGGTGCACAGGGAATTGCAACAGGTATTGCCTAACATGCTTCTGCATTTGTTTTATTTGTTTGGTTGTGGAGAGTTCGTTATTTCTTACAAACAGGAGCCATTGGATTTACGCACTGTCGTTTGTGCTAGTTACACCAGAACTAGAAGATGACTGAAAAAGAGAGAAATACAGTAGCTTAAATGTCATCCGGTGTTTTTGACTTGCATATATCAGGCATCAGAACTGTCCGATTTTCGGCGATTTTCAGATTTTCCTGGCCCCTGTTTAATAACACTTTTGACTTCTTATGTGCCAGGAAATGGCTTTAAATAACTCTACAATTCTTCAAAATCGGCCGTTTTCAGATTTTTTTGGGGTGAACAGTTCTGATGCCTGATATATTTCAGGCATATATTTGTGAAATGCAGCTGTGGGGTTAAAAGGGTTAACTACCTTGTGCATGCAACTGGTACTTTACAGAACCTGTGACTGCATGAATCGGCTGGTACCTGCCATCGCTGAAGACCAACTCCCAGAGGGCCAGTGTGGCTTCAGAGCAAACAGGAGCACCACCGATATGGTCTTTGTGCTGAGACAGCTACAGGAGAAGTGCCGCGAGCAGAACAAAGGTCTGTACGTAACATTTGTCGACCTAACAAAAGCGTTCGACACTGTGAGCAGGCAAGGCATGTGGCAGATCCTGGAGCGACTTGGCTGTCCCCCAAAGTTCCTCAACATGATTGTCCAGCTACACGAGGACCAGCAAGGCCAGGTCAGACTCAACAATGACCTCTCGGAACCATTCCCTATTCTCAACGGCGTAAAGCAGGGCTGCGTGCTGGCACCGACCCTCTTCACCATCTTTTTTAGCATGATGTTGAAGCAGGCCACAGTGGACCTCGATGATGACGATGCAGTGTACATCAGGTATCGTCTCGATGGCAGCCTGTTCAACCTCAGACGACTGCAGGCCCACACGAAAACCCTAGACCAACTGATTCGTGAGCTGCTTTTTGCTGATGATGCTGCCCTCGTTGCACACACAGAGAGAGCCCTGCAGCGCATCACGTCTTGCTTCGCAGATGCTGCCCAGCTCTTTGGACTCGAGGTCAGTCTGAAAAAGACAGAGGTCCTCCATCAGCCGGCACCCAAGACAGTGTATCGCCCTCCTCACATCACCATTGGCGAGTCTGAACTAAAGTCAGTGCACCAGTTTACTTACCTTGGCTGCATTATCACGTCGGACGCCAAGCTGGACAAGGAGCTTGACAGCAGGCTGGCAAAAGCGAACAGCGCTTTCGGGCGACTTTTCAAGCGGGTGTGGCACAATCAACAGCTGAAAACAGGCACCAAGATCAGCGTGTACAGAGCTGTGGTCCTCACCACCCTGCTGTATGGTTCCGAGTCCTGGGCCCTCTACCGCAGCCAACTACGACTCCTCGAACGCTTCCACCAGCGCTGCCTGCGTACCATCCTGGGCATTTACTGGAGTGACTATGTCACCAACGTCGAGGTCCTTGAACAGGCTGAAACTGTGAGCATCGAGGCTTTGCTGTTGCGGACACAGCTCCGCTGGGCGGGGCATGTCTCCAGGATGGAGGATCATCGCCTACCAAAGATCACCCTGTTTGGCGAGCTTGCTACTGGACACCGTGACAGAGGGGCACCAAAGAAGAGATACAAAGACTGTCTCAAGAAGTCACTTAGTGCCTGCCAAATCGACCACCACCAGTGGTCTTCGCTTGCTGCGGACCGTGACACCTGGCGCTCCACCATTTACAAGGCAGCTGTCTCCTTTGAGGACTCTCACAGAGCTAGCCTTAAGGACAAGCGGCTCAGGAGAAAAAACAGAGATGCCGCAGCTCAGAACCCTGGCCATACCTTCCCCTGCAGCCACTGCGGTCGAACCTGCCTGTCTCGGATTGGCCTCCGCAGCCACGAACAAGCCTGCAGACGTCGTGGGCAACTCCTATAAAATCTTCGTTCGCGAAGTCAAGCCAAGAGAGACTGCATGCACAAAGAGCTTAACCCTTTTAGCCCCAAGGTCCCATTTCTCAAATTTTGGAGGTGTTGCCTAATGACTGTGTACCAGTTGCAGGAGATGGATTGACCATCATAATTCAAGGGTAGTGCCAGATTAGCTTGGCGCCTTTAGGCACCAAGCTAATCTGGCACTACCCTTGAATTATCATGGTCAATCAGTCTCCTGCTGTAGGGACTAGGGACTAAATTTGTGGGTTTTTTTGCCTGCAGGCAAATACCACGCTGGAGTGGTGACCAACTCAGAGGACATGGAGCTAGCCTGTGTTCGTGCTGGCCAGAATAGTGGTGACCTGGTACACCCACTGCCCTACACCCCAGAGCTGCACTTCAGCGAGTTTGCTTCGGTCATGGCTGATATGAAGAATTCTGTGGCGGTGAGTGTTGGATTGCCTTATTTGAATGTGCTGCATGATAATTTAACCCTCTGGTGTTTGGTAGCACATTTTGTCTGTGATTCCTGCAGGAATCACCTCAACAAGCGTGCTACCAACAGCCAAAGGGTTAGTCCATTTAGCCCCAATGTCCTACAGCAGGCCATGCATTGACCATGATAATTCAAGAGTAGTGTCGTATTAGTTGGTGCCTCATGGCGCCAAGCTAATCTGGCACTACCCTTGAATTATCATGGTCATGGTCAATCCATCTCCTGCAACTAGTACATAGCCGTTAGTAATACCTCCAACATTTGGGAAATGCAGCTGTGGGGTTGAATGGGTTAAATTACTTTGGGAGCATCATGTTCACCAAGTGTTATGTTATTAAATTTAATCCTGAGGTCAAATCCCCAAATCTACGAGTTGTTATCCGCAGATTTTCCAATAGTTCAAAAGAAGGATGGCCTACATACTAGTTCAAGGATAGTGCTGGATATCATGGCTGATCTGTCATGTCGCAGTGCATCAGAACTGAATTGATTAGTCAGTTGGATAATGGAGTAATTTGGGGGGTTATTTTATGAAAGTATATGGTAAGAAAGAAATTTGCAGTTGATACATACTTGCAAACAGCATGGGTGACAATCTTCATTGTCAGAAGCTGATTCAGCTTTTCAAAATCCCAGAAAGCAGAATTTAAACTTTTTTGTTCAGACAGAACAGTCCTTCAGCCGGCCCGTTCCATCTGCAAGAGGCATAAATTCTCGTGAGGAGCTCTGCATCCGCAGGGGCTAAAGAGAATTTATGTCTCTTGCTGGATTATAAGACTAGTCCGTGGACCATTTTTAGTCTTTGCAATTTGTTTCCTCAAAATACATTACTGATGGCATTACTATATGGAATAATTATACCCCTTAACTTACCCGATTTCAGCCTAAGACCCTTTGTGTGTACGTACACGACAAGGGCTGTAACTCAGAGTTGTATCCAAGTGACCGGGTAGTCCCCCCTCCCTCCATCCGGTCACGTGAGCCAGTCTTACCCTTAGCTTCACCGGGAATGGTTCACCTGCTTCAGCCTCTCCGTTGTTTGGATTAATTCTTCGGCTATACATCGTCTCAGGTTTCGCTATGGCTAAGAAGATGGCGAGGTAAGGCCTCGGGTTATGCCTACGAGTAAACAGGCTGTTTACGGAGCAGTCGGCATATCCCGTGGAATTTTGTCAAATTTTTCAGTTAAGACTGGGCTTAGCCCTCGGACTGGAGGGTGAGTCCTTTTCACGGGGCCTTTGTTACGGGCCCCGCGCGGTTGCTTTCATAGCTTCTGCTTCATGTTGCAGTGCACAGCTACGCACCTGTAGGAGATGTAAAGGATTCCAGTGGCCGACGGACTATCATACGCTGTGTCTTCTCTGTTCCGGCTGCTCCTCGTCCCATACCTGTGCTAAGTGCTCTACATGGAAGGAGCAGAAGTGGTCTCAGCTGTGGGACTTTTATCGGCGGGGCCGCCCAGCGGCTACAGATTCTACCACGCCGTTGGGCAATGACAGGTCAGTGCAAGATCCTAAAGTGACTGTAACACCCGCTCTCCCCACATCTCCACGCCGCCAAGCGACCTTCGAGATTGTGGGGCCCTCTTCACGCCAGACACTGGACTCAGTCCCGTTTAGCCCTCTAATAGCGATGGCCGGGAGAGTCAACCCCATCTCGCTTGGTCCTTCGCTAGGAGTGACCAAGAGACCGCTGCCAGTCTCGCATGGTCCTTCGCAAGGGGTGGCCAAGAGACAGAGCACTCAGAAGACACGGACTCATAGGGATGTTTCCGCTAATCGCCGTCTGTCAGCCACCCCCAGCACACGCAGGCCTCCTAGCACAGGAACTCGTAGCTACGGAGGTAGCCCGTCTCCTCCGCGTCAGGCTCCAGGCCAGAGCCTGTCCCCTCGCGCTTCTCGGCATTTCTCTCCTCGCAGCCGGTCCCCTAGCCCTGAGGAAAATTTTTGTGGACACGGCTCTATACACTCCTCGGCGGGCCACTAGGACTTCTTGTCACGATTCTCTGCCGGCTTCTCTCGACTCACGTAGGAGGCGACGTCCCTCACTTGTCGTTCAAGCAAGATCGCCGGTCAGCACTACGGTAGTGCCCGGACTTCGGAAGCGGTGGCGCGCTGCGCAGCTTTCACCCTCATGCACAGGCACCCTGAGCGCTCGCCTGACAGACCCTACTGGTCTCCGCCGGACAGGTTGGTTCCCCATCGTGACATGATTCCGTATCGCCCACGCCTTCACTTTATGCTGTGGACATCCTCAGTCTGCACCCAGAGGACTCTGCATCAGCCCTGTGCTTCCAGGACCCCCACCCCCGCAGCGCCGACCCCCGTCCGACACGGCAGGAGAGACATCTGGTTCGTCTGAGACGTCGCGGGCCCTAGACGACGCAGGATGTTTTGATCTCCGCTTTCTTCCTTTCGAAGGATGCCCTCCCTCTCCACCGCTCAAGAGGAAGGCGGCGGCCTCAGTCGACGCTCAGTTTCAGGCGAAACGTTTCAAGATCCTTCCTCGGCCCCCGGGATTTAGAGACCTTGCAGACACCTTTATTGAGCACCTGCGGAGTAAGCTGCAATATAGGGGTTTCTTTGCGGACACTCGTTGGCCTGCTGACGTCGATATCAAGTTTTGGCAAGCTTGGTACGCAGGACACTCAAGCCTTCACCTGCCTTCTCCCAGCGGTGGACCCTGCGGCGCAGTTACAAGCTGGAGGCAAGGTACCCACCCGGCAGTTCTTCCCCCCTGGTCTGGACCACACAGCAAGTCTGATTCGGAATTCCCTGGCTTGTGCTGGTTTTTTGGACCTGGCCGCGCAGGCGGTCGTGCAGAGTGTGGATGAGTTTTGGGAGTGGCCGAATGAGACTCGTTTGCGGGACATCCACTCGTTGGCGGTGACAGCTAATTGCGCCGTGCACATACTACTTGGCTTGACTTCGCGAACGAAGATTTTATAGGAGTTGCCCACGACGTCTGCAGGCTTGTTCGTGGCTGCGGAGGCCAATCCGAGACAGGCAGGTTCGACCGCAGTGGCTGCAGGGGAAGGTATGGCCAGGGTTCTGAGCTGCGGCATCTGTTTTTTCTCCTGAGCCGCTTGTCCTTAAGGCTAGCTCTGCGAGAGTCCTCAAAGGAGACAGCTGCCTTGTAAATGGTGGAGCGCCAGGTGTCACGGTCCGCAGCAAGCGAAGACCACTGGTGGTGGTCGATTTGGCAGGCACTAAGTGACTTCTTGAGACAGTCTTTGTATCTCTTCTTTGGTGCCCCTCTGTCACGGTGTCCAGTAGCAAGCTCGCCGAACAGGGTGATCTTTGGTAGGCGATGATCCTCCATCCTGGAGACATGCCCCGCCCAGCGGAGCTGTGTCCGCAGCAGCAAAGCCTCGATGCTCACAGTTTCAGCCTGTTCAAGGACCTCGACGTTGGTGACATAGTCACTCCAGTGAATGCCCAGGATGGTTCGCAGGCAGCGCTGGTGGAAGCGTTCGAGGAGTCGTAGTTGGCTGCGGTAGAGGGCCCAGGACTCGGAACCATACAGCAGGGTGGTGAGGACCACAGCTCTGTACACGCTGATCTTGGTGCCTGTTTTCAGCTGTTGATTGTGCCACACCCGCTTGAAAAGTCGCCCGAAAGCGCTGTTCGCTTTTGCCAGCCTGCTGTCAAGCTCCTTGTCCAGCTTGGCGTCCGACGTGATAATGCAGCCAAGGTAAGTAAACTGGTGCACTGACTTTAGTTCAGACTCGCCGATGGTGATGTGAGGAGGGCGGTACACTGTCTTGGGTGCCGGCTGATGGAGGACCTCTGTCTTTTTAAGACTGACCTCGAGTCCAAAGAGCTGGGCAGCATCTGCGAAGCAAGACGTGATGCGCTGCAGGGCTCTCTCTGTGTGTGCAACGAGGGCAGCATCATCAGCAAAAAGCAGCTCACGAATCAGTTGGTCTAGGGTTTTCGTGTGGGCTTGCAGTCGTCTGAGGTTGAACAGGCTGCCATCGAGACGATACCTGATGTACACTGCATCGTCATCATCGAGGTCCACTGTGGCCTGCTTCAACATCATGCTAAAAAAGATGGTGAAGAGGGTCGGTGCCAGCACGCAGCCCTGCTTTACACCGTTGAGAATAGGGAATGGTTCTGAGAGGTCATTGTTGAGTCTGACCTGGCCTTGCTGGTCCTCGTGTAGCTGGACAATCATGTTGAGGAACTTTGGGGGACAGCCAAGTCGCTCCAGGATCTGCCACATGCCTTGCCTGCTCACAGTGTCGAACGCTTTTGTTAAGTCAACAAATGTTACATACAGCCCTTTGTTCTGCTCGCGGCACTTCTCCTGTAGCTGTCTCAGCACAAAGACCATATCGGTGGTGCTCCTGTTTGCTCTGAAGCCACACTGGCCCTCTGGGAGTTGGTCTTCAGCGATGGCAGGTACCAGCCGATTCAGGAGCAGCCTTGCAAGGATTTTCCCAGCAATGGACAGCAGGGTAATTCCCCGATAGTTGGAACAGTCAGACTTCTCGCCTTTGTTCTTGTACAGGGTGATAACGACTGCATCACGGAGATCTTTTGGTAGTGTTCCTTCCTCCCAGCAGCAGAGAAAGAGGTCATGGAGCTTGTTGTGCAGTGCTGTGCCTCCATGTTTCCTGATCTCTGGCGGTATTCCATCAATGCCTGCTGCTTTGCCACTCTTGAGCTGGTGGATGGCTGTGAGGGTCTCTTCAGCGGTGGGCGGTTCGTCCAATTCAACCTTTACTGGGAGGTGTGGGATTTGTAGGACGACTGCTTCTTGAACAGTGCGCTCAGCGGCGCTGAAGAGGCTCTGAAAGTATTCCGACCAGCGGTTCAAGATGGAGGTATTATCTGTGAGGAGTGCCTGGCCGTTCGCGCTTCGCAGGGGACTTTGTACCAGGTGCCTGGGGCCATACACTGCTTTCAGTGCTTCGTAGAAACCCCTGTAGTCACCATTGTCAGCGCAAAGCTGGGTCCTCTGTGCAAGTCTGGTCCACCACTCATTCTGGAGATCTCTGAGCTTGCGCTGGAGACTGCTGCAGACGAGGCGGTAGGCAGACTTCTTCACAGGGCAGGAAGGCTGGGCTAGGTGAGCCTGATGGGCGGCTCTTTTTTTTGCTAGGTGTTCCTGGATCTCTACATCGTTTTCGTCAAACCAGTCTTTGTTCTTCTTTCTGGCGAAACCCAAGACTTCTGCAGAGGATTTTGCAATAGCAGTTTTTAGTTGTTCCCAAAGTGTTTCAGGGGAGGAGTCTACTGGGTCTGCTGTGTCTTTGAGCCTGCGCTGTAAATCTGTCTGAAAGGCAGCTTTCACATCGTCGCGCTGAAGTCTGGCAACATCAAGCTTTTTCTTGGGGGGCCCCCATTTCTTGGGTTTTGGCTTGAAGTGGAGCCTGAGTTTGCAGCGGACAAGGCGGTGGTCAGTGTGGCACTCTGCGCTGGGCATCACTCTGGTGAGGAGGACGTCACTGCGGTCCCTCTGCCGCACTAGGACATAGTCGATAAGGTGCCAGTGTTTGGAGCGAGGATGCATCCAGGTGGTCTTTCGACTGTCCTTTTGCTGAAAAGTAGTGTTGGTGATGACCAGTTGCTGCTCCGCACAGAACTCCAACAGTAGGCGGCCATTGTCATTGCAGTTTCCCACGCCATGCTTGCCGAGGACTCCTTTCCAGGCTTCAGAGTCCTGGCCCACTCTGGCGTTGAAGTCGCCAAGGATGATGACTTTGTCGTCTGCTGGGGTACTCTGTAGGAGGCTGCGCAGGTCAGTGTAAAACTTGTCCTTTTCAGCAGGCTCTGCCAGGAGGGTTGGGGAGTACACACTGAGAAGGGTGACGTGTTGCTGGTGTCTCAGTGGGAGGCGCATGGACATGATGCGGTCTGAGTGGCCCGTTGGTAGGTTTTCCAGCTTAGTCGCAATGGATGTCTTGACCATGAAACCCACGCCTGAGAGCCGTCTTTCTGATGCAGGCCTGCCTGACCAGTAGAGGGTGTACCCAGCACCAAGTTCTTGGAGGCTGCCTTCGTCCGGAAGGCGTACTTCGCTGAGTGCGGCGATGTCGATGTTTAACCTCCGCAATTCATGGGCAATGAGGGCGGAGCGACGTTCAGGGCGTCCGCTGTCTGCTTTGTCGAGCATGGTTCACAACATCCCGACCAACTCCATGGCGGCAGCTGCAAATTGCGACCTAATCAGATGAGACGCGGCGCTGAAGAGCTGTCCCGGCATCCCCTCGACCTTCGTTGCTCAATTTCGTAGTGCTCCTCTTCGGTTCCACTTGGCAAGAGGTTAAGGATTCAGCTAAGGACCTGTGGCTGAGCGCTCCCAGAGCTGATTCCTCCCGGTTTCCAGCTTCCCGCAAGAACGAGGGTCGCGCCCTGCGGAGCTTCAAACCCACCTCCCTGTTGGTTACCAGACTACCTCCCAGACCCAGACGTCAGGCCCCCGCTGGCCGCACCCACCCCCTCCAGGCCTCGGCCCCCACCAGGCCCAGGGAGGCCCGGAGGGGGAGGGCCCAGTGACTTTCTCCCGACTTTGCCTCTGTCGATTCCTGCAGGTGTCCAATCGGCGGGAGGCTAGCGAGGCACAGCGACGAGTAGTGGTCGCTGCTGCCAGTGGACCCTTGGATTCTCGACATGTTCTACGGAAGGACTTCAGATCTCGTTCAGACCCCGCCCCCGCTGACACGCTCCCCTCACTGGACACGCGCACAGATCGACTAGTGCAAGGTGGGCGCTCTTCAGGGGAGATTGCCGCGCTGCTTCAGAAGGCCGCCACGGACAGGACTCTACAGTCGGCTCTTCGTGGCTCCGAAGCCCGGTGGCAAGCGGCGACCGGTCATCGACCTCTCGGCCCTGAACAAGTGTATTGTCGCCCCCTCCTTTCGCATGGAAACAGCAAGAGCTTTAAGAGCCTCGGTACAGCCTATGGACTATGCGGTCAGTCTCGACCTGTCTTGACGCATACCTGCACGTTCCCATGCACCTGGCCTCTCGGCGTTACCTGCATTTCGCCTTTCGCGGGGTCGTTGTCAGTTTCGGGCCCTACCCTTCGGTCTCAACCTCAGCCCTTGGGTCTTTAAGAGGATTATGGACACTGTAGTCGCCAGAGCCAGGCAGGCTTTTTCGAGCCCTACCTCCAACTATCTCGACGATCTGCTCCTCAAGAATCAGGACCCGGCCTCGCTAGAGGCAGACAGGGACGCTCTCCTAGCACTTCTTCGCTGGCTCGGGTTCATCGTCAACGAGGGAAAGTCGGACTTGGTGCCGTCTTGCAGGTTTGTTCACCTGGGCATGGAGTTCCTGACCGACCTCAACAGGGTATGTCTACCGGAGGCTCAGATCCAGAAGGTGGCGGCCTTAGCACTTCAGGTCTCTCTAGCGGACGCGGTCCCGGCCAGGACCTGGCTCCAGCTCTTGGGTATAATCAGCGCGGTGGCGGACCTGTTAACCCTCGGCAGGCTCTACTCACGACCGCTACAGCTCCTTGTGCTGCTCCACTGGCGTCCGTCCTCGGGAGATCTCTCAGCCTCGATCCCAGTCCCGCTGTTGATCCGGCTGCATCTGCTCAGATGGACAGACCACTCTTGGTTGGCGACAGGAGTCCCACTCTTCACCCCTCCACCCCCTTTCTCTATTTGCGCGGATGCAAGCCTCGTCGGCTGGGGTGCCCACTTACTGCCGGAATTCAGCACCGTCTCGGGCCAGTGGGCATCGGACCTTCGAGACAAGCATATCAACTGGCTGGATTTGAAGGCGGTGTGGTTGGCGCTCATCAACTGGGAATCGCGGCTCTGCGGCCAGGAAGTCCTGATCCTGTCTGACATTGTGCTGGTGGTAGCCTATATTCAGAAGCAAGGCGGCACTTGGTCCCTGGCCCTCTGCATGCTACTTTACCAGATCTTCTTGTGGAGCAGGGATCGGGGGATTGCGCTCTCCGAGCACGGCACATCCCGGGACACCTGAATGTTCTCGCGGACTCCCTCTCGCGACGAGGACAGCTCCTCCACACTGAGTGGTCCCGCCGGCCGGACATCTTCCGGATGATTTGTGCGCACTGCAAGCGTGCAAGGACCTCACAGACCTGATGTCCCACTTCGCACTGCAGCGGCCAGTCACTCGTTCTCTCGTTCCATGCTGGTGCCTCCCGTGGGTGTTGCCTTGGTTGAACTCCAGTCAGTTCGAGCCTCTTTCCTTGGCCTGCCTCGCGAACGTGACTAGGAAGACCTGCTTCCTCTTGGCCCGCGCCACAGCAGCCAGAGTGAGCGAGCTGCATGCCCTTTCGGCAGATTAAGCCTGCATGCAGTTCAGGACCGATGCATCAGTTCACTTTCTGACCAATCCTTTCTTCTTGGCCAGGAATAGACTCCCTGCGGCATTACAGGGTTCGGCCGGTCCCAGACATCACGACTGCAGGACCTGGTCCAAGCATTAAGAGTCTACCTCCGCAGAGTGAAGCCCTTCAGGAGAGGCTGCTCCCGCCTCTGCCTGCCCTCGGCCCCAGGCCGAGCTGGCAATTTCCGCCCAGATGATCGCGTCCTGGTTGCGATGGACCATCCGCTCTGCTTACATAAATCTCTCCCCACAGGGGGCCAGGGGAATGCGCATATGGGCTCACAAAGTCAGAGCGGTCGCCGCCAGCGTCACGTTCGACCGCAACTGTGCAGTCAGAGACATCATTGCAGCGGTCGGGTGGCAATCAGAGTCCACCTCCCGTCTTCGCCCACTTCTATCTCCGAGACCTCTCTGGCCAATGAGAGAACCTGGCCCTCGTCGGAGACCCCTCAGCAGCGCAACACTCCCTCTGAGCGCCTCAGGCGCCACAAGTACCTATTAGCTGAAATCATAGGGAGGTTGTGCCTCGAAGCTAAGCTTTTAGCCATGGCGGGGTTTTTGGGTGGCATCCTCCTCCTTTTCGCTATTCTTCCATATAGTAATGCCATCGGTAATGTATTTTGAGGAAACAAATGTATTTGTTTTCTCAAAACACATTACCGATGGTATTACTTTTAGGAAAAGGTTCCTTGCTAGTCTAATTTTAGCCCAAAATTGTTGTGTACGAGTATGGTCATGATGGCATGTGAGGGGCGCCATAGCTAAGGCGGTAGCCTCCCTTCCGGTTCAACCACGCATGCTTACTTACTTACTTATGCCTTGCACCCCTACTGGGGCATAGGCCGCCTACAAAGGATCTCCAAGAGTCTCTGTCCCGGGCTCTCCTTTCCAGTTGGTTCCAGGTCATCTTCATGGTCTTAAGGTCTGCATCCAGTTCTCGGCGCCATGTGTTTCTTGGTCTGCCTCTTTTCCGCGTGCCCTGTGGATTCCATGTTAGGGCTTGCCTGGTGATGTTGTCCGCTGGCTTACATAAAGTGTGCCCTATCCATCTCCAACGTCGTTGTTTAATTTCGTCTTCTGCAGGCAGCTGATTGGTTCTATTCCAGAGTTCGTTGTTGCTGATGGTCTCAGGCCAGTGGATATTTAGGATCTTGCGCAGGCAGTTGTTAATGAAGACTTGTATTCTCCTTGTGCTGGCAACTGTTGTTCTCCAAGTTTCTGCTCCATATAGAAGAACTGCCTTGACATTGGTATTGAAAATCCTGACTTTGGTCTTGGTTGATAGTTCTTTGGATTCCAGATGTTCCTCAATTGTATAAATGCTGTTCGTGCTTTCCCTATCCGTTGTTTGACATCCGTATCTGAGCCTCCCTGTTTGTCGATGACGCTACCCAAATAAGTAAAGGCGTCCACCTCCTCTAGTGCTTCTTTGTCAAGCGTAATCGGGTTAGTGGTGGCTGTGTTTGTCTTGAGTATCTTACTCTTGCCTTTGTGGATGTTGAGGCCAACCTGTGCGGAGGTAGCTGCTACACTGGCTGTCATCTCCTGCATCTGCTGTTGGGTGTGTGATAGTAGGGCCAAGTCGTCTGCGAAGTCCAGGTCAGTTAGCTGCTTCCAAGGTGTCCACTGGATTCCATTTCTTCTCTGAGCTGTAGAGGTCTTCATAATCCAGTCAATCGCCAGTAGAAAGAGGAATGGCGAGAGAAGACATCCTTGTCTGACGCCTGTCCTCACCTGGAATGCCTCCGTGAGTTGCCCTCCATGTACCACTTTACAGCTTAAATCCTGATATGAGTTCCTGATAATGGTGGAGATTTTTTTCAGGTATCCCATAGTGCCTTAGGAGCTTCCATTGGGTCTCTCTGTCCACGCTGTCAAATGCTTTCTCATAGTCCAGGAAACCACGCATGCGCTCAGCGCTTACCCCTTCAGTCAGTTTCTTGCTAGTCAGCAGTAGGTTGTGTACGCCTTTGGCTCTCTACGTTCTGACGTTTTTTTGTCTTCAATGGAAGACTGGTGTCTCGAGGATTTCCTAGGAAGGAAGAGAAGAGTTTTGTGGCCTTTGGGCTTGGACGCTTTCGTGTGGTTACGAACTTCGACGTGCCGGTTCTCAGACGACGCCTTGTGAACTTGACTCACTGGTTGGCCGGTCGGCTTGTGTCCTCCTAGGCTTGTGCCTTTTGGCTTCGCCCTTGGCTAGCTTCGTAGGCTCGGATGCTACCTGGTCGCTGCCTGTGTCTCGCGGTTCTGTTCCTACTTCGCCGTACCAGTTGACTGTAGTCTCTGCGTCCTACCCCGTTCGCAGCCCTTGGCCGGTCTTCGTCGCCATTTTGGTGGGACGGCGCCGGGCTACACTGCGTGCCTGTCCTTTTTCGTGCCCCTTCTTTTGCTTATGGCAAGGTAAAATCTCAGTCACTGCTTCCATCCGGCGCTCAGGGGAAGGGTAGAGCGCCGTGCGTCAGCATACGCCGTGAACTCTTCTTCGTTCGTTACACTTCGTTTTGCGTGCCTGCGGGGGCACGTTCGCTTGCATTTCAATGCTATGCTTTGTTTTGCAGTTGGCACTTATGCACCTGTTCAGATGTGGCGGATGCCAGTGGCCATTGACGGACATGAGTTTGCCTGCCTGTTCGCCTGTACTTCTGCGCTGCCGTGTCTGGTCTACGCCCCTGGCGTAGTGGACTCAGCTATGGAGCTTTACCGACATAATCAGCCGACACCAGCACGGACGAAGGGTCAAACACCGGTAAGAACCACAGACCCGACTAGTGGGTATTACCTGGTGTGAGGACAGTCTACGCCGCAGCTTAGGCCGCGAGCCCGTCCTCCTGCACCGGCAGCAGGCACAGACCCGACTAGTGCACGCTGTACGGTCGCAGATACAAGAGCTAAGCTTCGAAGCAGACCCTCTTCTCAGAAAGTATAACATGCTGGTGATCACCACAGACCCGACTAGTGGTGCTTACCAGACGTTAGAACAGTTATGCTGCGACGGCGGTCGCAAGCAGTTCTACCACACCGGCAGCTTACACAGACCCGACTAGTGTACGCTGTCCGGTTCGGTCGACTTTGTCGACACGAGATACCTTACAGTATCACAGGCGACTGGTGGTTCTGGCAGGCGACACTACAGTCAACGCCGCGACTTCGGTCGCGTTCCCATTCTCCTACACCGGTAGCTACCGCAGACAGACTAGGGGACGTTCCGGTGCGGACGTTTCGTCGACACGGGATATCTTATCAGTACATCACGGCAGTTCTACAGACCCGCCTCTGGACTCTTCCCGGTTCCGCCGTCTTCAGCGGCAAGTTTCGGCACGGTAGTTGGCGTTGCTGCTTACAAAATATGGAGCCTCGTCCTCGTCGCTCTTAACGCAAGAGGTCAGCGCTTCAGGCAGGATCTCCCCGAGGGGTTCCGGTCCAAGGGCAGTGCTGCGGCGATAGATTTCTACGAGAGAAGAAAGAACTCCTTCGCTGGTAGCAGGTTCAGACCTCAGAGGACGGCTCGGGCTGCACTCCTACGGCAAGAACGCAGCTCTACAGTCCGGTTCCTCACTCAGTCGAGCGCACTTGCCGGACACACTTCCTCTCTTCAGGGAGCGGTAGTAGACGCGCTGCGTGCAGTTGGGACTTGGAGTCGTGCAGAGCGGTTCTTCGTTATTCGCCGCCATTCAAGTCTGCGCCGGCACGCTGGTGGGGACTTCCTATGACCAGGTTGAGACAAGTACCCCGAACAGATGAGTCTTCGAGACCATTCGACTTCCACTCGTTAGATCGGGGAGTTAGGTGCACCCATCACGAGGCGACCAAGGATAACAAGGTGGGACCCAAGTCGGGAGCAATGGCTTGTTGCCCCACACAAAGTGCACTTCGCCTATCAGAGATCGCCTGGCGGAGATGAGATCGCCGGACAGAGACGCCCAAGAGTAATGAGGTGGGACCCGAGTCAGTGTCAGTGACTTGTTGTCCCGGTCCAGTAAAGCATAAGACACCTTTCCTGGGCGCTTGTCAGCGGGAAGATTAGCTGACAAAACTCTGCTTAGAGGCCTAAAACCAATGATTCTTCTGCCGGCCTGGCGTCGGCTTCCGACCAGACCTTGCTCCCAGGCCTGGCTCAGTCGGCGGATCATCGACATGACAGCGAGACCCTTACACTCACGGGACCCGGCCTCGAGAGATGACCGCTCCACTGTCCGTCCGCAGGCCAGAGTGGACAAGCGACAGTTCGACAGAGCCGGCTAGAGTAACAAGGTGGGACCCAAGTCAGCGGAGTGACCTAGACATCCCGATCCAGTAAGCTTGTAGTCGCTTTTCGCGGAGGGCCCTCCTAAGGTTCCCTTACCGTGGCGACCAAGATACCATATCTTGAGCACTTGCCAGCCGGAGTGATAGCTGGCAACCCCCCTTCTTCGGATGGCTAAGACCAATTAATTCTGCCGGGCTGGCATCGGCAACCGAACCTACGACGCTTCCAGTCCCGGTCTAGGCGACAAATCATAGGACATGCAGAAGCCACTGCTCGGCTTCTCGGACTCAGGTCAGTGACACTTGTCTAGGTGAGAGCATGACTCGCGCGGTAGCGTGCACGTTTGGGTATGTTAGTTTGTCGTGGTACGGCAACTAGAGCCTTTTCGTTCCAGCTAGGCGTTTTAACCCTTTGGCCACAGGTGTTAAAATGTTGCATTCCCAGCGGCGCGGCGGTTCGCCAGACCGCTGGGGCACAACACCTCTTATCCTTAAAAGGCTATAATCCTGGAACCACTGAACCGTTTACTTCAGCCTTGAGAAAATGGAGATGAGAAAACAGGGTGGTATTCTGACTCTTTCAATAAGTATTGATTAATTAATTTATTATTATGATTATGATTATTTGGGCGCCCTCGCCCGGGCTATACTCGCGTTGGCGCCATCTCCCGTCGCGGGCTACACCGGAACTTCTACGGCTTGCGGCTTCAGCAAGAGCTACAGGACCGCTGCACTTCACACGACAAGATCCCGGCTCAGTGATGTTGGGCCACGCCCTCGCCCCGACTGTGCAGACGAGAACCCGCTCTAGTTGCAGTGCAGAGAGACGACCCCACGATGGGACCCTTCCCGGCAATCGGTCACGATCTTACAGTTCGCATGACTTCGGAAGCAGTGCTCACTACACAGAGACCAGGGATACGTGGAACAGGAGACGCCGTCCCAGTTCCATTGGGTTGCGACGAATGGGAAGTCGGGCGCTCCGAAGTTCTTCGTCGCCGTTCGAGTTCGTGGGACCAGCCCGCGGAGACTATGCTGTTCCTTCCAAGTGCTGGGTCCACCTTCATTGGATCGCCGCCGCCCGGGTTCCCCGGGCTTCGGAGCATTTAGACATCCGTTCTCCTGCGTGCGGGACAGACAGCTTCCGCTTGGATCCAGAGGATGTCATTCACCGTGGCTGGGCGATAATAGCTACTCCAAGTCGCTACGCTCGCAGTTACGAGAGGTCTTGGATTCGCCGCCAACTGCCTGGAGATAGAGGAGGGATTCTCCTCGGGCCTTGGACGAAGCAGGTCCCCTCATCGCGTCAAGCAGTTCAAGTCTCTAACTCATCCGTTCGGGTGCCAGGTACTGGTCGCCGGCTTCTGTCTCCGCTTCAGGGCGCTGGGAGGCACTGGTGGCCTTCAACTTTGTGATCCTACTTCTATTCCGCTACCAACGCTTTGCTGCGGCTACAGACTGCGATCTTATGATTCGAGATACCGTCCTGCATGCTTCTCGCGGCCGACCGAGTTGGAGAGCCGGCCACGCAGGGCTCCGCGCGGTGGAGAACTTCCTTGGCCCCCCCTGGCAGACCCACAAGGAGGCTAACAAGGACTGTGGCACAGCTGATTCACGCTGCTTACACAGCTAGATGTGGCAGTCTTCCAGGAACACTGAGGCAGGACAGGCGCAGACCGTCGGACGGGATTGGCAGGGACCACTCTTCCGCGGAGGCGCAGTTCTTCTGCTGCACCGGGATGGTGGCTTACATCCGAGGGACGGAGGCGACGTTTGCGACGCCGACGGCACAGTCCCGGGAACGTCAATGGCAGCATACTCCAGGCGTGCGTTGATGACTAGCAAGTAGCAGTCTCCCTCCTTCGGTCTACATCGGGGATAACGCGCACAGTTCAGTTTAAGCTCCTCCTGAGAGTAGTTCTCGGCTCGTCGCATCCTTCTCCCGGCGGGGTGCTACCCTCCACTTCGCATTGACCTGGCCTTGGTCAGCAGCGACCAAGCACTGTTGTCCTCTTCTAAGACGACAGTTTCGGGACCTAGCAGAAGCTCTCGCTTGCCTGGGTGCTGTCGACTTGGAATTCCGGCATTCTGCGGCGCCTGACCGGAGCGGATGGACTTGCCCTTACCTGGCTCTACTCGACCCGCTTCGAGCCGATCCAGCCGGTGAGACTACAGGACATGACTAGGAAGACTTGCTTCTTGGCCCTCACCTCAGCCTCCACGGGCAGCGAGTGCGCGCCCTTCGGCGCGTTCCGCCTGGTGGCAGTCCCGGACAGTCGGTTCTGTTCACTTGCTACCCTACCCGACCTTCCTAGCAAAGACCAGATCCTCTTGACTGCTTCTCTTTTGGTCACCACATACACAGTTAACGTTATTTCACCGGCGAGACCTGTAGTGGCTATTACCTGGTGATGGGGCTCCCAACGTCGCATCCGTGCCTGGTCTGCGCCCCCGGGCTGGAAGAGCAATGGACTCAGCTGTGGGGCTTTTACCGTCGTGGACTTCTGACACCGGCACGATACAGGGTCAAACACCGGTAAGAACCACAAACCCGACTAGTGGGTATTACCTGGTGAGAGGACAGTCAACACCGCAGCTTAGGCCGCGAGCCCGTCCTCCTGGGCCGGCAGCGAACACAGACCCGACTAGTGCGCGCTGGCCGGTCACAGAGACTAGACCTGAGGTTTCAGTCAGACCCGCTTCTCTGAACATAAAGACACTCTGGTAATCACCACAGACCCGACTAGTGGTGCTTGCCAGACGTTAGAACGCTCATCATCACGACTTCGGTCGCTGGCTCGTTCTACTACACCGGCAGCAGGCACAGACCCGACTAGTGCACGCTGTCCGTTCCGCCGTACTTATCGGCTCGAGAGTTGTTACAGGAACGTCCTCCTGCACCGGCAGCTTCCACAGTACGTACAACCATTACAGATCCAAGCGCCACCCGTGTGTCCAGCTACGGGACCCGTTACGAGGGCACCTGCACCGGAACAAAGCCGCTATGCAGGGGACTCGCCCTCCTACTCCTTCCCTCTTCCCCAGGTAGAATGGCATCTCAGCACAGACATTTCCTCCTGGCCTCGGTCATTGAGGACCTTCCTGCCGGGAACTCGCCCCTGATACAGCAAATTTGAATTTCAGGGCACACAAGAACAGAACTTGGCCGCAAGCCTAGCATTCGACTGCAACTATGCTGTCTAGACTTGTGGCAGCTGTGTTAGCGAGCGGAGTCTTCCCTCGCAAGATTCTACCTAAGGGGCCTTTCCACCCAGCGCCAGAACCTTCGTGGTGGGGGACATCGGGACGGCGCAACACTCCCTCCCAGCGCCCTAGGCGCCATTGGTATCTTGCTAAAATTAGAGGGAGGTTGCTTGGAGAGGACGGCGCTGGCAGCCTCGATGGCATGGGTAGGGGCGTTATAGCGGCACCCGCCTCCTATTCGGGATTCTTCCTAAAAGTAATACCATCAGTAATGTGTTTTGAGAAAACAAATTTATTTTTCTTTCTTACCGATGGTATTACTCGAAGGTCCCTCCCACCTGCCCCGCTTGCCGCTGGTCCGCTAAGAAACTGACTGAAGGGGTAAGCGCTGAGCGCATGCGTGGTTGAACCAGAAGGGAGGCTACCGCCTTAGCTATGGCGCCCCTCACATGCCATCATGACCATACTCGTACACAACAATTTTGGGCTAAAATTAGACTAGCAAGGAACCTTTTCCTAAAAGTAATACCATCGGTAAGTATTTTTCAAAAAAATTTATTTTAAAGAAAAATACATTTTTCTCTAAAATGTATTTTTTAGAAAAATACTTACCGATGGCATTACTCGGAGGACCCTCCCACCTACCCCGCTTGCCGCCTCTACACTAAGTGTAAGACTGGTGGGAATGCACGTCTCACGTGACCGGATGGAAGGAGGGAGGGGTCTCTTGCATACAACTCTCTGAGTTACGGCCCTTGTTGTGTAGGTACACACAAAGGGTCTTAGGCTGAAATCGGGTAAGTTAAGGGGTATATTCCGTATAGTAATGCCATCGGTAAGTAAATTTGAACATTTTAGAGAAAAATACATTTTTTCTCACTGTTACCTATGAAACAGTTGCAAGTGGCAGCATACACAAGGGGTTAGCTATCACTGATCTTACTGTGTTTAATTTGTGTGCAGGAGCGAAGCAATGCACAAGTATCATGTGCCGGTCTCTTTATCCATTCACATATTGGCTTCGACTTCCCTGGAATATGGCTGCATATTGACATGGCCTCTCCTGTGTGTGTGGTAAGTGTTGCTCTTTGACTGTCAGTTGGGGGGGGGGGGAGTGGGGGGGGGGGGCTCACCTGTTGCAGCAAAAGTGAGTCTGTGTTTGTCTCCATCATCTGTCTATCGTCCATGGTAAAGTTTAATGCTGTCATTTTCTTGGAGACTATACTTCCAACTTGGCCCACAGGTACTTTGTGGCAAAACCTTTTTAAACTTACCAATTTGAGTGTCAACTTCAGCGGACATTAGGCCACGGGTCTTTTGCCTTGCTGGGTCGTCCTCATGATATTTGTGCTGGTCTGTGATTAGGGACGTTTTGGGGACAAAGTTCGGACCTGTGTGCCTGTATAAATGTTGTGTTGCGCTTTGCAGGGGGAGCGTTCTACTGGTTATGGGGTTGCCTTGCTGAACACCCTGTTTGGATCTATGTCCAACAATGCTCTACTTCGCAACATTGCCCCTGAAAACCTCTGCAACGGCACCCCGGAGCAGGACGGCAACGTGCCCAAGAAGATCCGCCGCAATTAACACATCAGCTAATAGGGCAGGAACTAATGCAGATTTTTCCTTGTTTGTGGACATATCCATGATGGTGTAGGTTGGATCTTGGGGCCAAAGCTGCTGATTGGAAGTCCAGGACAAACTGTGCAAGTATCTTAACTTGTAGGTCAGTGTTCTTGTGCGGTGTCTCAAGTAGGTATAGTGTGTGTCAAGGGAAAAGGCGATTACTGCCATCACTAAGATACAAAGTACAGCAGAACCTGTTTTGAGTCACCACCCTTACGATAGAGATCACCTGTCATTAAAGACCATCATTTAGGTGGCTATAGGAGAAGCACAGGACAGGAGTTGCTGGAGGTCTCTCGTCGACGGCCTATACCCGGGTAGGGGTGACAGGCGTAAGTAAGTAAGTAATGACAGGTGACACTATTTTGCCTGGCAAGTCTTCCCTTGAGAAAGTACCTGTCTTGCAAAAGAGATGGTTACTGAACACATGTTGTACTGTCGGTAAAGTGGGTAGGACTAGGCACTGTTAAGGGAAAGAACTGTGCTGTCTGTTTCTCTCCCTTACTAGTGTCGGATTCCGAGATACTTGCTTCCATGCTCGTGGGTATACAGGTAGTTTGTATTGTTTCTTTCAGCCCAATAGGCTCAAACTTCAGTTCATCCCGGTGTTTAGATCAGGCTTTTTCAATGCAGAAGGATAACGTGTTTAACCCTCTTAACCCCACGGCTGCATTTCCAAAATTTTGGAGGCTTAACGACTATGAACCAGTTGTAGGAATTAACATGATCAATCCATCTCCTGCTGCAGGGTGTTGGGGCTAAATGGGTTAATGTGTATTTCAGTGACAATAACCAGTACACTTTTTTGGCAAGGGGGGGGGGGGGGGGGGGGGGGGGTCAGTTTGATGTATTATTGTATACAGGGTCCAGGCATCTATAGTTTGTGAAACAGTGGAGCATGGTTCTGAGTTTTTTAATGGGACTCGTGTCCTTTATGTAAAACGCATACTTTCTTCTTTTCCTTCAGTTTTTGTGTACCTGTAAGCTTTGATCGCTGCTGATTCAATCACAAACATCGTGCTAGTCATGACAAATGATGTGTGTGACTTGCTGTTACGATACATGGGTCAAAGTTGGCTGATGGAAAGACATAGCTGTACATTAAAAGTCTTGTATATGGAAATTAAAGTTATTCTTAACCCATTTAACCCCAACGCCCCACAGCAAGAGCTGAACCGACCATGATAATTCAAGGGTAGTGACAGACTTGCTTGGCGCCTGTTAGAGGTACATAGCCATTATTGGGAAAGTGTGGCCAGGGGTTTAAATGGGTTAAACAAACTGTAACAATATACAACTTATGTCAAGATTGTGAAACGTCTGCCTCTGTATTGTCAGTGTTACCGTTGCCAACTTTCACCCATGTTATTTGCTCATCCATACAGGTAAAATAACCTTGAGACAGCTGAAAACAAGCACTCTGGATTGTCCATTTGTTTTCGTCATGGGGCCAGTGTTGAAAATGTTGTTTATTTATAGTGCAGTACAGTTCAAAAGATGGTGATACCAACATACCATTATTTCTAACAGTTCCATCCATGCATTTATGTTTGTTTTTTACAGTGTGTAGCAGATGACTCGCAGATGAAGCGATCCATTTTCTCTCAGTGGTATGACCTATTTCAAGTTTGGGTGCCTTTTATCTTTCCTTTGATTTGCTGTCCTTTTTTTACATTAGGCACTTTGTGAGATTGGTGAAGTTGAGTGCATGCTTCTTGTTCATGTTCTTTTGAACAGATGAGTGTTGATGTTGAATTTTGTCAATTTTTTTTTAACCTTTTTAGCCCTGCCGGTATATTTCTGAAATTTTGGAAGTGTTAAGTAACGACAATGTACCCGTTGCAGGAGGTGGATTGACCATGATAAGTCAAGGGTAATGCCAGATTAGTAGGCGCCAAGCTAATCTGGCACTACCCTTGAATTACCATGGTCAATCAATCTCCTGCTGTAGGCACTCTGGGATAAATGGGTTAATCTTGATTGAAATGTGTCACTGAATCGCGCAGTATACAAATAGTATATCACTATGCTGGAAATAGAATATATGAAAAGATCTTTGT
Organism: Semisulcospira habei; assembly: GCA_036245525.1. Taxonomy (NCBI): domain Eukaryota; kingdom Metazoa; phylum Mollusca; class Gastropoda; family Semisulcospiridae; genus Semisulcospira; species Semisulcospira habei. Next base: position 170,311,918 of record BTPG01000002.1, read on the forward strand.
CCCATGGACGTTGTGCTGTATTCACACATTATCATATTTATTTTATTTTGAAATGGGTTTTGGAGTACATTTTATAGATCATGAGATTTCAACACGATGAAGATGCGTACTGTAAACAGGTGGGGGTGTTGATTTGTATGCTTTTTTTTCTTCTCCTGCACATTTCATAGAAGCCATTGTTTGTTTATCTGATTTGTCATGTAGGTCAGTCTTTAAGACTGACCAACACACCACAAATCAGATACTTTGGCTGCCAATAGAGCGTTATGTTGAGGTGATTTCTGCATTCCTTACCTCAACAAAAAGGCACTATGGTGAGCTAAAGGGTCAAAAGTGCCACTTCTTTGGTTAGGTAAGCTATTATGTATGTGTTCCATGCACATGATAGTTACAAGTCTTCATCTTTTTTATAAAATAATCATGTTTTAATGCTGAATCAGGTTTTTAACACTTGTTACCTGGCATGTGTTGTGGATCAAGAGAGATAACCAGTGTGAATGTTAACCCATTTAGCACTGATGCCATGCAGCAGGAGATGGATCAACTATGATAATTAAAGTGTCGTGCCAGATTAGCTTGGCACCTGATGGTGCCAAGTTAATCTGACACTACTACCCTTTAATTATCTCGGTTGATCCATCTCCTGCAAATGTTACGTCATTAGGTGACATCCAAAATGTGGCCGTTGGCTTAAATGGGCTAAGCATACTTCCCTTTTGTTCATGATACAAAAATGAAGTGAGTGTGCTAAAACAGTTTGCAATATTTAGTCTTTTAGTGTGGGTCACATGATGACTAGGAAGTCACTTGGCATGTTAATGGATGTGAAAACTGTATGACATGATTTTATTATTAGATTGTTGTTTTGTGTATGGGTGTTTTTTTTTTAATGTAACATACATACATATATACTACAGGATCATTTTTGCATGTGGCAAGAACATGTCTGTCTGTCTGCATTGTTCCACTTTGGGGCTGTTACCTTTCTTGCAAGATTTAATGAATAATAATCATTTATTGTCTTGGGAGTCCTTCCACAGTGAAAGACGAACCCTTCCTTCTTCACTCACACTTGTGTGATTTGTTTTTAACATAATATCATGTGCATGTATTAGACATGTGTGTATTTATTGTATTGATAAAATGGATTTTACAATATTGCCAGTAAACGGTCATGTGTGATCCTACTCCATGTATTTAACGTTTTCCTTATTAAACTGTTTGTGAGTGCTCTTCTCACACATAAAAAAACAGCTGCGGGAAACACGATTTGAAAGCATTGAAGCTAGCATTCAATAGTTCACAAGAGTGATTTTGGGCACCCACAACATTTGAACAACGAAGAAAGTGAAAGTATGTTGAAGCTCATGTGAGGTTCTTTGAAAGCTGGAATCGCTTGATGATCAGTAAGCCTGTACCAGTAAAGACATTTAAGGAATTTCAGAACAACTCTTAACCCTTTTCATCCTCATACACCCATTGCTTAAAATAAATTTGACTGATAGTTCAAGGGTGGTGCCAGAATAGCTTGAAGCCTGAGGCGCCAAGCTATTCTGGAACCACCCTTGAACTAAAACAGTTGATCCATCTCCTAATCTGTAACCAAAGACGGTATATTATAATGTAGCCTTCATAGGACAATAAGCAAATTATACAAATTCAGCGTCAGGATGTAATGGGTTAAATTTACTTGTCCATTGTATGATGTTGTCACTTTAGAATGCATGATGGAAAGAGCTGTTTACACGCACACGAATTACAATAATAATCAAGCTTGGGGCCACAACCCTCGCGCTGGGACCATATGGCGTTGAGGCGCGTCCCCTGGGGGTGGATATGGGTCCCTCGCGAGAGGGGTGCACCGAATGAAATAAGGTGCCGTGAACCAACATGGTCTAAGGGAAGGAGACCCCGATAGAAAACCTCTGGTCTTCCTAGTAAGGGGGTTGGGCGTGGGGGTAGCTTCCCCACCCTGCAAATAAGAAAATAGCTACAAAAACGCCGACGAAAAGACAAACAGCAATTCCTTTCCTGGAGGAGGAAGGTTCTTCTACCAGAAGATTTATGACGTGTGGTGAAAGCCGGAAGTCTTCGGAAGCCACAGGACCGAGCCGCCTCTCTCTATCCAGGGACACAGTCATGGAACCCCCAGGGAAAGAGGAAAAGAGGTAGGCCGAGAAACACCTGGCGTTGAGACCTCCAAGCAGACATCAAGAGACTGGGAACCACCTGGAGTAAAATCGAAGGAGAAGCACAGGACAGGAGTCTCTGGAGGTCTCTCGTCGACGGCCTATACCCTGGGAGGGGTGACAGGCGTAAGTAAGTAAGTTGGGGCCACAACGAACATTGAAATATTTTAAAGCACTCTGCTCAAACGCCAAGTCGTCCCACATTCACCCTGTCTTGAATCTAGACCGTTGCAGATAGGGGTCGGCCTTGATGTCATTCTGAGCTGACCTAAGCCCGCCCGGGATATCTTCTTTCGTGTGTGGTTTAGTCTAGTAATGTCTCCTTCCCTGCGGCGTTTCAACACCACCAGCACCACCCCCACCCACCCCAGTGCCAGTGATCATGAATTTCGCGTCAGAAACCACTGCGCACTGACTGACATTCGTGCGAAGAACACAGATCTATATAAATGGGACACGAGGAAATGGCATAAAGAGAGCGTAGGACGAACAAGAGACGTAAATCCTCAAGGACCCCTCGATGCGGGGTCATGAGGGTTTATGTCTCTAGCAGCTGGATAGCTATCGCCTTGCCCCGGGGTTTAAGCGTCTGTAAAATGATAGCCTGTCGGTCTATGGACTAGGCTACGCAATATTACACGTCTGCTGCGGATCTGTACTTTTGGACGTTACGGCCCTGGGCGGCGTGCAACGATGTACGGCGACTCCATTAAAAAAATTGTTTTACCTCTTTCAACTCCAGTGCCATTTTGGGGCTGACTTGTGTTGTTTTCCGTAGCTGCACGAAGCCGATGTGCCGGCGGTTCTACTGAGGCCAGGGTTGTGGTTGCATGGCCCCGATGCACTACAGCAGATGGATCGACCATGATACGTTAAGGGGCGTGCCAGATTAGCTTGGCGCCATCAGGCGCCAAGCTAATCTGGCACTACCCTTGAAGTATCATGGTCGATCCTCCTCAGTGCCACTGGTACATATTCGTTAGGTGACACCTTCCAAAATTTGGGACAGACATGCGGCCGTGGGGTTAAGCGGACACAATTTCATTATCCCCAATCCATCATGGTCAATGCGGTCCATCTTGCGCGTCGTTAAAACGTAGCGCTTGTCTGATTTGGCACCTTACTGACGATTACGCGGCGAGGTCATAAATCTCAAACCAACGCCGCCTACGAATTCATCATTACGTCAGTTATCGGTTTTTAAAAACTGTCATTTCTCACGAGCTGTCCGACGTATCGTTGTTTCTTAACCGACGAAGGTGTGTCTCCATACACATTCCCGATTGGATGTCGATTAAAGAGGCGGTGTCCACAGCAGCTGTTTGCTTGGACTTACCGTGGGCATCATAGTTCGGACCATGGCCTGTTAAGCGGAATGATACGGGCCATTCGAGGATTCTAGTTCTGGGAGTCTCGGTGACACTGACATTTAGCGTCTGCCGGTTCGAGTCAGTGTCCCAGTGCGCAAATGCCATCGGGCCGACGTCTAATGCCGGCCGGAGCCTCAGATTTTGTTGTTCCTATTTTAAAATTAGGAACAACTGAACGCAGTTTCGGAAACGGGACGCGGCAGAGCGCGTTCAATAACATGCACATGACGTCATGGGCATGCATGTCTCAAAATCTGGCCGCAAAGAAGTAACAAGTGATACGAATTACGTCACGTCTAACGGCTTCTCTAACGTTGCTGTAGAACGTTACTTTTGGCGCCTAGCACAGTGTGTGTCTGTGTATGTATATATATGACAGTGAATATCTCCTCTGGTTCTGTATGTAAAACCGGCCTTGAAAGCTGAGAAAGTTCTCTCAATCAAGAATCACGAGGAGAGCCTCCGATGAGGGCTCATGAGGATCTATGCATCTTGGGGATGCAGGGGCGGATCAGTTACCTCTGGCGGGGAGGGTGTCAAGGCTCGCACCCCTGGAACCCCCCCCCCCCCAAGATCCGCCCCTGAGTATGTTTGGAGTGTTATCTATGCTACGGTCCAAGTCGTGATTTCACTCTCATATGTTGTTGGGAATCGTTCGTTGCAAACGAAACCTCAGTCACTATGAAGATGACTGCCCTTTAGTGCCGAATTGCTTCAGTCACCGGCCAAAATTCACTCCTCATTTACAAAGGTTGCTGTCGGTAGCGCTTTTACAGGTCACGTTATATATTTAAATTGGGCAGTTCAGGCAGTTCAAGGACCGGTGTTTTTAAAAATAAATTTTGCCTTGTTTGAAAATTTGTAGTAGGGCTGAATGTTGGAATTTGCTGGAAATGTCTGGTTAGATGAAAGGAGACATTCATACCATCCCGAGCTTATCCAGTGGACAGTTGTGGGCCTATGTTGAGTTGCCGTTGACGTAGTGATTTGAGGGGCACGCTGATTTCAGCTGTGCTTGGGTGTGGGGTTGGTAAGGAATCAGGTTCATAGCCAAGAAATGAGACTGTCAATGTGCTTTTTTGTTTGTTTGTTTGTTTGTTATTAGTGTTTTTTAGGGGATTGAAATATTAGTGGATGCCTGGGACTGACTATGCGGCTAAGAGACTGGACAGTACGGAAACGGCACTGTGTTCCTTGGCCTGTCAAGTCGCGCGCGATGAATCTTGCAGGAATCAATGGCGGACCAGTTACCTCCGCGGGGAGGGAGGGGGGGGGGGGATTCCAACTTTCTGTTGGGAACCTTCAACTGACCTAACGCAAAAGGCCTCCCGACGCCAGACCTTACTTTCCAACGGCCGAAAAATCGAAAAGGCGGAAGACTTTGGGAGGGGGTGGGGGGCGGTGGAGGGAGTAGGCACGCAATGCCGTCTCCCGATGCCAGACCTAGATTTTTCTAGATATGAGCGGCCCGGCGGGGGGGGGGGGGGGGGGGGGGCAAAATAGCGTTTAAAACGATGTTTGTTAAGAAGTACCCAACGGAGAAAGAAACACGCTTAGAAAAGACGGGTACAACACAATTTATTAATGGGTGAAAGTTAGACGACGTTTGGTCTGGATTGATGTGTTTGTTATTGTTGTGTTTTTTTTGTTTTTTTTTTTTTTTTTTTTTGGGGGGGGGGGGCTGCCCCTCCCTAAGAATTTTGACTTTGGGGGGGGGGGGGGGCAGAGTATCCTTTTTGGTCTGGATTGATGTGTTTGTTATTGTTGTTTTTGGTGATCAGTGGTTTTGTGTTTGTTTCTTTTTTGCTTGTTTGTTTTTTGTTGGGGGGGGGGGGCTGGAACCCGCCCCTGGGAATCATCGCTACAAAAGCCCCTACTAGTACCGACAGTCGGACCAGCCGCGGTTTTCCGACGACCAGTGACTGAGCTGGGAACTCGGGACCGCGGTGTAACGCCACGGAACTAACTTGTGCACGGACATTGGGGGGGGGCGCCCCTCCCTAAGAATTTTGACTTGGGGGGGTGGGGGGCAGAGTATCCTTCCCCCACTTTTTGTGTCACGTCTCTGTGTTGAAAATATACTTCGGATATAACAACCCCCACCCGGGTCTGCCCTGGGGGACTTGGGTGGGGTTAACTACTTTTTAGTTCCCAGGGTCACCCTGGTCAGCCCCACAGGGTGGGTTTTCCCTTCTATTCTGGGGCATGTGTTTCTGTCTACCCTTGGTCCATTCACCTGTATTTTCCTTTTTTAAACTCTCCCTACTGTCTGCGCTGCCTGTAGCTCTTGATATTGGATGTGTGTTGCTAAATGGTCCTAGCTTTATTTAGGCCCCATGTCGTAGGTTTATTTAACGTATTGGACCGGCTGGCGACATACATTCAATATTCTGTTTAGTTTTTTTTTTAGTTTTTTTTCACAAGCAGTGCAGGCACGTCCTGAGAAAGCCTTGTTGCTGTCGGGACGTTAAGCAATGTACAATCAATCAATCAATATGGATATAACAAATTTGCAGGATCCAATGTAAAAGCAGTTCTCCTATATGGAGCAGAGACTTGGAGATTGACAAAAACCACAGTCAACAGAGTACAGACCTTCATAAACAGTTGCCTTAGAAGAATTTTGAAAATCCACTGGCCATAGAAGATCAGCAACGTCAGGCTCTGGGAGAGAACAGAGCAGATAACAGCAGAGAATGAAATTGGACGAAGAAGATGGGGATGGATCGGTCACAGTCTGAGAAAGCCAGCTTCCAGTATCACTAGGCAGGCATTGTCATGGAACCCCCAGGGAAAGAGGAAAAGAGGTAGGCCGAGAAACTCCTGGCGTCGAGACCTCCAAGCTGACATCAAGAAACTGGGAACCACCTGGAGTAGAATCGAAGGAGAAGGAGAGGACAGGAGTTGCTGGAGGTCTCTCGTCGACGGCCTATACCCCGGTAGGGGTGACAGGCGTAAGTAAGTAAGTAAATTTGCAAGAGGAGCAAGATTTTTGTTATATGCGGAGTTTGTTATAAGCGAAATGCCAGACTTTCTAATGTAATAATCCCAACATATCTTCTCACAAACCAGATAGGCGGGGGCAGAGGATCTAACTGTTTGTCTGTCCAGCGCTGAGTGATTCCCCTTGGTTTATGTACAATTCTGCCAGCGCTAGCCTCACCTTTCTGGTTTGTGAGTATCTATAACTCGAGGCAAATTGGTATCGTTACATTGTTGTGTAATGTTCTGTGCATCTACTGTGGGAAATCAGGGTATTTACCCGACCACAGGGGGGGGGGGGGGGGGCAGGGGATCTAACTGTTTGTCTGTCCAGCGCTGAGTGATTCCCCTTGGTTTGTGTACAACATTTCTTCAGTGGCTTGTTTCCAGCCTAATTTTATTCATTTACGGGGGCATTTTAATGTAAAATCACTTAGAGTAGTTTGCAATTATCATACGTAAACGACTTTAGTAAACCAGACCAAAAAGGTGACTGCCAAGCGTGTAATATGCAAAGAAGTACCCAACGGAGAAAGAATAAATTGTGTTGTACCCGCCTTTTCTAAGCGTGTTTCTTTCTCCGTTGGGTACTTTTTTGACTTTAGTAAAGGCGTTTGATTTTTTACTAATTTGTTCTTTTTTATGTTTTAACTTAAAATCATGGGCAGGAGAGGGATACTCTCCAAATTTAATGAATTTTCCTTTTCACTGGCCCCCCACCCGGGTCTGCCCTGGGGGACTTGGGTGGGGTTAGGTATTTTTTAGTTCCCAGGGTCACCCTGGTCAGCCCCACAGTGTGGGTTTTTCTCTCTATTCTGGGGCATGTGTTTCTGTCTACCCTTTTCCCATTCACCTGTATTTGCCTTTTAAAAACTCTCCCTACTGTCTGCACTGCCTGTAGCTCTTGATATTGGATGTGTGTTGCTAAATGGTCTTAGCTTTATTTAGCCCCATGTGTTAGGTTTATTTAACGTATTTGACCGGCTGGCGACATACATTCAATGTTCTGTTTTTTTTTTGTTTTTTTTTTCACAAGCAGTGCAGGCACGTCCTGAGAAAGCCTTGTTGCTGTCGGGACGTTAAGCAATGTACAATCAATGTACAATCAATCAATCCTTTTCACTGGCTTGGATACGCAATCTTGTATCAACTGTAGCAGACAGTGGATATAACAAATTGCCAGAGGACCCAACCGATTTTTATGTTACAAGCAAAGTTTCAGATTCTTAAAATGAAGTTCTCCAATGTCTTACAGATACGTCGTTCGTGTATCAATACATTTTATTAAAACGTTCCCACCTTTTTAAAACAGAAAATAATATGGAGTGTTGTTTTGGGGTGGATTCGCATTCACTTCCGAACCAACCCGAGACTTCATTTTGACGGTGTGAGTGCGGCTGACTCACCTTTAGCTCGAATAATTATTTTACTTTTGTTTCACGAGTATTCTCGTTATTGATCGCTCCAGTGAATAAGCACTCTTCTGTAAGTTCGGACAAACATTGAAGCGGCCTGGTCCAGGGCGGCGGGCCTATATCGATATATAAACTGACCAGTTTCTCAAAGACTTTTCTACGCGGCTTCTTTTCACAATCCATCTGAGTAGGCACAGGTAATGGTGGCTTTCTACTGCTTCTGGTACTCTTGGGAGGAGGGGGGGGGGGGTGGAAACTCTCCTGCGTAGCACAGGGAAAAACTGTAACACACAGGTCTTCATTGTAACACATGTTAGAATAGTCCTCCTGTGCAATATTGTTGTACACTGACGACCTAAGAACATTTTCAAGGGAATTATTGTAAACTAAAATGAGTTATTGCCTGGAGCAGGTAGCTTCAATGCAACAACCTAGTTCAGCCGTATCGCTGACACACCATCAGTACTGAATTTGGGCGGTGCTGTTCGGTTGTCTGGCCTACGAGATCGAAATTTACTGTACGTTCGTTTCGTGTGTCCACATACAGTACGGACGCCAGGTGAAACCAATGATAAAAACTCCATTTCAAATAAGTCACTGTGGAGGGGCGGATCGGAGGTGGGGGGGGGGATTCCAGGGGTTCTGGACGCCCCTGACCAAAATTCCGACTTTAAAATTTAATACTATAACAAAGTACGTCAGTTTATGGGGAGTTTGGACCCCTCCCCACCCCCCCCACCCCCCACCCCCTTGTTTGATATTTCGGTGAGTGGGGCGAGGGTCTTGACCGGCACGCGCACCTCCCTCTCCAAACCCCCGGCGTTTGATACTGTTTTGGCGTAAGGTGAGAGTTCTGACACACTTACACCCCTCCCCCCCACTCACCCCTCCGCCCCGTTATTTGATTTTCAGCTACTGCCGCGGGAAGGAATTCTAGGGTCAGGTGACCTTTTGTGTCGGGTTGAAGGTCCAACAGAAAACAATAAGTTGCCCCCGCCCTCCCCCTCCCCCCCCCCCCCCCCGAGGTAAATGATCCGCCCCTGCTGTGTCAGTCACCGCCTGTGAGGCATAGCCCAGCACAGTACCAGGTAGTGATTCCCACACCAGTAATTATACAAGTTTACAAGAAAAGAGAAACGGGGAAGCAAAAGAACTGAAGATAATTATCTCGTCCGGCCGTGTCAGTATCAGTACAGGTTCAAAGAAAACCCCAACGAAGGAAGAAGCACACTTAGAAAAGACAGTTACAACTTTCCCCACTTTAATAGCGTTTGTCTATTTTGAAACATTAATACGTTGTGTTTTCAACTACTGTCCGGTTTTTCTAAGCGTGCTTCTTTCTTATTCTTTGTTTAGTTTCTCTGCGGCTTCAGTCTGGCCGTCCCGCGCAGTGAATTTTTGTATACAGATACCGTTCATACGTCCCGCTACCAACAACCCTGAAAGTTGCTACCGCTGATTACTGTACAAGACTGACTGACCACGAATGATCAAACTATGACTGACCAGTCGGCCTCAGTTGTACTACGGGTAGAGTGCAAAAATGCACGTGCCGGAAGCCGGTGCGATATTACAACTCGTAAAGTTGAATGACAAACACGGCGACAAAACTATGCACGAAATGCCGTATGTGAATGCACTGTCAGTTTTAAGTAGGCAAATAAAAACACGCAAATCAGTCTGTGAAAATTTGATATTAGCATTTTCCACTTTTCCTTTCTGCTCAATGCATAGGGTGCAAAGGTTTGTCTATGGCTAAACTTGAGCGGACGGAGTTGGCAGCACCGCGGCGCGGCCGACTGACTCCGTCGCGGTGAATTTAGTGGGGTTATATAGTAGCGTGGGGCTAAACGGCAAGGTCGGGTAAAACGCCCTCCGTTTGTTCTCAGCACACACGTGGTGTCAGCTTCCCAGAGTGCTTTGCGCATGACGATGTAAGCGGCGGCCTTCGTTGAGGCGAAGTCGTAGCTCGCTCCAGCTTGCAGTAAGTAAACTGTCATATTTTTTTTAATTTTAACCAAATAATTATAAATTTAGGGTGTCCGTTTATTTAGTGCTAGTAGGCTAAACACAGACGAATAAAATCAATGCCTGCATTTTGTGTTACAAGGATAAAGTGTGCAAACAGTGATACATGTTTGACTGGGTGATTTCCCTTGAGTGGCTTTGTACAACAACGTGCTTGTAAAGTGGGTAGTGTGGGGCTAAACGCCACCGCACTGGTGGGGCTAAATGCCCACACCGGGCGTTTTGCCCCATTCAAGGGCGTTTAGCCCCACCACTGAACTATTTGCTTTATTGACTGACTGGGAAGGTTACAAAGTAAAGTAGGTTATAGCACTGTCAGGGGAGAGAAATGTGCATGATCGACCAGTGATCATAGATCTACTGTGGCCAAAGCACACAAAAAAAAAAGATAGGAAAGAGAGGGGGCGCTAAGAAAGTGACTGAAAGCAATGCATATGGAAGCCCCCCCGAAGGGGGGCGTATCACATATCCACTGTTCCAGCCACTCAGTGCATGGAAATTTAAATCTAGGTCCCCCCAAGGGGGTCCAGATATTTAGCCGGTGTGGACAGCTGTTTCGGTCTTTGCGACCTCTTCAGCACACCATCGGCAATACTGGAGGAGGCAGGAAATTCTGCCTACCTGCAATGACAACCACATTTTACTGTGGTGTCTGCAGGGGCATACATTCCATGCCACCACCTAGAGTTAAATTTCCATGCACCCTAAAAGAGAACCTACCAAAAGGGGGGAAGGGGTTGCAGTCGATATTGTAGTGATAAATGAAAAGAAAAGGGGAGACTGCCAGTGCTAATATTTTAGGAAGGTTACAAAGTAAAGTAGGTTATAGCACTGTCAGGGGAGAGAAATGTGCATGATCGACCAGTGATCATAGATCTACTGTGGCCAAAGCACAAAAAAAAAAAAAGATAGGAAAGAGAGGGGCGCTAAGAAAGTGACTGAAAGCAATGCATATGGAAGCCCCCCCCCGAAGGGGGGCGTATCACATATCCACTGTTCCAGCCACTCAGTGCATGGAAATTTAAATCTAGGTCCCCCCAAGGGGGTCCAGATATTTAGCCGGTGTGGACAGCTGTTTCGGTCTTTGCGACCTCTTCAGCACACCATCGGCAATACTGGAGGAGGCAGGAAATTCTGCCTACCTGCAATGACAACCACATTTTACTGTGGTGTCTGCAGGGGCATACATTCCATGCCACCACCTAGAGTTAAATTTCCATGCACCCTAAAAGAGAACCTACCAAAAGGGGGGAAGGGGTTGCAGTCGATATTGTAGTGATAAATGAAAAGAAAAGGGGAGACTGCCAGTGCTAATATTTTAGGAAGGTTACAAAGTAAAGTAGGTTATAGCACTGTCAGGGGAGAGAAATGTGCATGATCGACCAGTGATCATAGATCTACTGTGGCCAAAGCACAAAAAAAAAAAAAAGATAGGAAAGAGAGGGGGCGCTAAGAAAGTGACTGAAAGCAATGCATATGGAAGCCCCCCCGAAGGGGGGCGTATCACATATCCACTGTTCCAGCCACTCAGTGCATGGAAATTTAAATCTAGGTCCCCCCAAGGGGGTCCAGATATTTAGCCGGTGTGGACAGCTGTTTCGGTCTTTGCGACCTCTTCAGCACACCATCGGCAATACTGGAGGAGGCAGGAAATTCTGCCTACCTGCAATGACAACCACATTTTACTGTGGTGTCTGCAGGGGCATACATTCCATGCCACCACCTAGAGTTAAATTTCCATGCACCCTAAAAGAGAACCTACCAAAAGGGGGGAAGGGGTTGCAGTCGATATTGTAGTGATAAATGAAAAGAAAAGGGGAGACTGCCAGTGCTAATATTTTAGGAAGGTTACAAAGTAAAGTAGGTTATAGCACTGTCAGGGGAGAGAAATGTGCATGATCGACCAGTGATCATAGATCTACTGTGGCCAAAGCACAAAAAAAAAAAAAGATAGGAAAGAGAGGGGGCGCTAAGAAAGTGACTGAGAGCAATGCATATGGAAGCCCCCCCCCCCCCCCCCCGAAGGGGGGCGTATCACATATCCACTGTTCCAGCCACTCAGTGCATGGAAATTTAAATCTAGGTCCCCCCAAGGGGGTCCAGATATTTAGCCGGTGTGGACAGCTGTTTCGGTCTTTGCGACCTCTTCAGCACACCATCGGCAATACTGGAGGAGGCAGGAAATTCTGCCTACCTGCAATGACAACCACATTTTACTGTGGTGTCTGCAGGGGCATACATTCCATGCCACCACCTAGAGTTAAATTTCCATGCACCCTAAAAGAGAACCTACCAAAAGGGGGGAAGGGGTTGCAGTCGATATTGTAGTGATAAATGAAAAGAAAAGGGGAGACTGCCAGTGCTAATATTTTAGGAAGGTTACAAAGTAAAGTAGGTTATAGCACTGTCAGGGGAGAGAAATGTTCATGATCGACCGACCAATGATCATAGATCTACTGTGGCCAAAGCACAAAAAAAAAAAAGATAGGAAAGAGAGGGGGCGCTAAGAAAGTGACTGAAAGCAATGCATATGGAAGCCCCCCCGAAGGGGGGCGTATCACATATCCACTGTTCCAGCCACTCAGTGCATGGAAATTTAAATCTAGGTCCCCCCAAGGGGGTCCAGATATTTAGCCGGTGTGGACAGCTGTTTCGGTCTTTGCGACCTCTTCAGCACACCATCGGCAATACTGGAGGAGGCAGGAAATTCTGCCTACCTGCAATGACAACCACATTTTACTGTGGTGTCTGCAGGGGCATACATTCCATGCCACCACCTAGAGTTAAATTTCCATGCACCCTAAAAGAGAACCTACCAAAAGGGGGGAAGGGGTTGCAGTCGATATTGTAGTGATAAATGAAAAGAAAAGGGGAGACTGCCAGTGCTAATATTTTAGGAAGGTTACAAAGTAAAGTAGGTTATAGCACTGTCAGGGGAGAGAAATGTGCATGATCGACCAGTGATCATAGATCTACTGTGGCCAAAGCACAAAAAAAAAAAAGATAGGAAAGAGAGGGGGCGCTAAGAAAGTGACTGAAAGCAATGCATATGGAAGCCCCCCCGAAGGGGGGCGTATCACATATCCACTGTTCCAGCCACTCAGTGCATGGAAATTTAAATCTAGGTCCCCCCAAGGGGGTCCAGATATTTAGCCGGTGTGGACAGCTGTTTCGGTCTTTGCGACCTCTTCAGCACACCATCGGCAATACTGGAGGAGGCAGGAAATTCTGCCTACCTGCAATGACAACCACATTTTACTGTGGTGTCTGCAGGGGCATACATTCCATGCCACCACCTAGAGTTAAATTTCCATGCACCCTAAAAGAGAACCTACCAAAAGGGGGGAAGGGGTTGCAGTCGATATTGTAGTGATAAATGAAAAGAAAAGGGGAGACTGCCAGTGCTAATATTTTAGGAAGGTTACAAAGTAAAGTAGGTTATAGCACTGTCAGGGGAGAGAAATGTGCATGATCGACCAGTGATCATAGATCTACTGTGGCCAAAGCACAAAAAAAAAAAAAAGATAGGAAAGAGAGGGGGCGCTAAGAAAGTGACTGAAAGCAATGCATATGGAAGCCCCCCCGAAGGGGGGCGTATCACATATCCACTGTTCCAGCCACTCAGTGCATGGAAATTTAAATCTAGGTCCCCCCAAGGGGGTCCAGATATTTAGCCGGTGTGGACAGCTGTTTCGGTCTTTGCGACCTCTTCAGCACACCATCGGCAATACTGGAGGAGGCAGGAAATTCTGCCTACCTGCAATGACAACCACATTTTACTGTGGTGTCTGCAGGGGCATACATTCCATGCCACCACCTAGAGTTAAATTTCCATGCACCCTAAAAGAGAACCTACCAAAAGGGGGGAAGGGGTTGCAGTCGATATTGTAGTGATAAATGAAAAGAAAAGGGGAGACTGCCAGTGCTAATATTTTAGGAAGGTTACAAAGTAAAGTAGGTTATAGCACTGTCAGGGGAGAGAAATGTGCATGATCGACCAGTGATCATAGATCTACTGTGGCCAAAGCACAAAAAAAAAAAAAAAAAGATAGGAAAGAGAGGGGGCGCTAAGAAAGTGACTGAAAGCAATGCATATGGAAGCCCCCCCCCGAAGGGGGGCGTATCACATATCCACTGTTCCAGCCACTCAGTGCATGGAAATTTAAATCTAGGTTCCCCCAAGGGGGTCCAGATATTTAGCCGGTGTGGACAGCTGTTTCGGTCTTTGCGACCTCTTCAGCACACCATCGGCAATACTGGAGGAGGCAGGAAATTCTGCCTACCTGCAATGACAACCACATTTTACTGTGGTGTCTGCAGGGGCATACATTCCATGCCACCACCTAGAGTTAAATTTCCATGCACCCTAAAAGAGAACCTACCAAAAGGGGGGAAGGGGTTGCAGTCGATATTGTAGTGATAAATGAAAAGAAAAGGGGAGACTGCCAGTGCTAATATTTTAGGAAGGTTACAAAGTAAAGTAGGTTATAGCACTGTCAGGGGAGAGAAATGTGCATGATCGACCAGTGATCATAGATCTACTGTGGCCAAAGCACAAAAAAAAAAAAGATAGGAAAGAGAGGGGGCGCTAAGAAAGTGACTGAAAGCAATGCATATGGAAGCCCCCCCCCCGAAGGGGGGCGTATCACATATCCACTGTTCCAGCCACTCAGTGCATGGAAATTTAAATCTAGGTCCCCCCAAGGGGGTCCAGATATTTAGCCGGTGTGGACAGCTGTTTCGGTCTTTGCGACCTCTTCAGCACACCATCGGCAATACTGGAGGAGGCAGGAAATTCTGCCTACCTGCAATGACAACCACATTTTACTGTGGTGTCTGCAGGGGCATACATTCCATGCCACCACCTAGAGTTAAATTTCCATGCACCCTAAAAGAGAACCTACCAAAAGGGGGGAAGGGGTTGCAGTCGATATTGTAGTGATAAATGAAAAGAAAAGGGGAGACTGCCAGTGCTAATATTTTAGGAAGGTTACAAAGTAAAGTAGGTTATAGCACTGTCAGGGGAGAGAAATGTGCATGATCGACCAGTGATCATAGATCTACTGTGGCCAAAGCACACAAAAAAAAAAAGATAGGAAAGAGAGGGGGCGCTAAGAAAGTGACTGAAAGCAATGCATATGGAAGCCCCCCCGAAGGGGGGCGTATCATATATCCACTGTTCCAGCCACTCAGTGCATGGAAATTTAAATCTAGGTCCCCCCAAGGGGGTCCAGATATTTAGCCGGTGTGGACAGCTGTTTCGGTCTTTGCGACCTCTTCAGCACACCATCGGCAATACTGGAGGAGGCAGGAAATTCTGCCTACCTGCAATGACAACCACATTTTACTGTGGTGTCTGCAGGGGCATACATTCCATGCCACCACCTAGAGTTAAATTTCCATGCACCCTAAAAGAGAACCTACCAAAAGGGGGGAAGGGGTTGCAGTCGATATTGTAGTGATAAATGAAAAGAAAAGGGGAGACTGCCAGTGCTAATATTTTAGGAAGGTTACAAAGTAAACTAGGTTATAGCACTGTCAGGGGAGAGAAATGTGCATGATCGACCAGTGATCATAGATCTACTGTGGCCAAAGCACAAAAAAAAAAAAAGATAGGAAAGAGAGGGGGCGCTAAGAAAGTGACTGAAAGCAATGCATATGGAAGCCCCCCAGAAGGGGGGCGTATCACATATCCACTGTTCCAGCCACTCAGTGCATGGAAATTTAAATCTAGGTCCCCCCAAGGGGGTCCAGATATTTAGCCGGTGTGGACAGCTGTTTCGGTCTTTGCGACCTCTTCAGCACACCATCGGCAATACTGGAGGAGGCAGGAAATTCTGCCTACCTGCAATGACAACCACATTTTACTGTGGTGTCTGCAGGGGCATACATTCCATGCCACCACCTAGAGTTAAATTTCCATGCACCCTAAAAGAGAACCTACCAAAAGGGGGGAAGGGGTTGCAGTCGATATTGTAGTGATAAATGAAAAGAAAAGGGGAGACTGCCAGTGCTAATATTTTAGGAAGGTTACAAAGTAAAGTAGGTTATAGCACTGTCAGGGGAGAGAAATGTGCATGATCGACCAGTGATCATAGATCTACTGTGGCCAAAGCACACAAAAAAAAAAGATAGGAAAGAGAGGGGGCGCTAAGAAAGTGACTGAAAGCAATGCATATGGAAGCCCCCCCGAAGGGGGGCGTATCACATATCCACTGTTCCAGCCACTCAGTGCATGGAAATTTAAATCTAGGTCCCCCCAAGGGGGTCCAGATATTTAGCCGGTGTGGACAGCTGTTTCGGTCTTTGCGACCTCTTCAGCACACCATCGGCAATAGTGGAGGAGGCAGGAAATTCTGCCTACCTGCAATGACAACCACATTTTACTGTGGTGTCTGCAGGGGCATACATTCCATGCCACCACCTAGAGTTAAATTTCCATGCACCCTAAAAGAGAACCTACCAAAAGGGGGGAAGGGGTTGCAGTCGATATTGTAGTGATAAATGAAAAGAAAAGGGGAGACTGCCAGTGCTAATATTTTAGGAAGGTTACAAAGTAAAGTAGGTTATAGCACTGTCAGGGGAGAGAAATGTGCATGATCGACCAGTGATCATAGATCTACTGTGGCCAAAGCACACAAAAAAAAAAGATAGGAAAGAGAGGGGGCGCTAAGAAAGTGACTGAAAGCAATGCATATGGAAGCCCCCCCGAAGGGGGGCGTATCACATATCCACTGTTCCAGCCACTCAGTGCATGGAAATTTAAATCTAGGTCCCCCCAAGGGGGTCCAGATATTTAGCCGGTGTGGACAGCTGTTTCGGTCTTTGCGACCTCTTCAGCACACCATCGGCAATAGTGGAGGAGGCAGGAAATTCTGCCTACCTGCAATGACAACCACATTTTACTGTGGTGTCTGCAGGGGCATACATTCCATGCCACCACCTAGAGTTAAATTTCCATGCACCCTAAAAGAGAACCTACCAAAAGGGGGGAAGGGGTTGCAGTCGATATTGTAGTGATAAATGAAAAGAAAAGGGGAGACTGCCAGTGCTAATATTTTAGGAAGGTTACAAAGTAAAGTAGGTTATAGCACTGTCAGGGGAGAGAAATGTGCATGATCGACCAGTGATCATAGATCTACTGTGGCCAAAGCACAAAAAAAAAAAAGATAGGAAAGAGAGGGGGCGCTAAGAAAGTGACTGAAAGCAATGCATATGGAAGCCCCCCCGAAGGGGGGCGTATCACATATCCACTGTTCCAGCCACTCAGTGCATGGAAATTTAAATCTAGGTCCCCCCAAGGGGGTCCAGATATTTAGCCGGTGTGGACAGCTGTTTCGGTCTTTGCGACCTCTTCAGCACACCATCGGCAATACTGGAGGAGGCAGGAAATTCTGCCTACCTGCAATGACAACCACATTTTACTGTGGTGTCTGCAGGGGCATACATTCCATGCCACCACCTAGAGTTAAATTTCCATGCACCCTAAAAAAGAACCTACCAAAAGGGGGGAAGGGGTTGCAGTCGATATTGTAGTGATAAATGAAAAGAAAAGGGGAGACTGCCAGTGCTAATATTTTAGGAAGGTTACAAAGTAAAGTAGGTTATAGCACTGTCAGGGGAGAGAAATGTGCATGATCGACCAGTGATCATAGATCTACTGTGGCCAAAGCACAAAAAAAAAAAAGATAGGAAAGAGAGGGGGCGCTAAGAAAGTGACTGAAAGCAATGCATATGGAAGCCCCCCCGAAGGGGGGCGTATCACATATCCACTGTTCCAGCCACTCAGTGCATGGAAATTTAAATCTAGGTCCCCCCAAGGGGGTCCAGATATTTAGCCGGTGTGGACAGCTGTTTCGGTCTTTGCGACCTCTTCAGCACACCATCGGCAATACTGGAGGAGGCAGGAAATTCTGCCTACCTGCAATGACAACCACATTTTACTGTGGTGTCTGCAGGGGCATACATTCCATGCCACCACCTAGAGTTAAATTTCCATGCACCCTAAAAGAGAACCTACCAAAAGGGGGGAAGGGGTTGCAGTCGATATTGTAGTGATAAATGAAAAGAAAAGGGGAGACTGCCAGTGCTAATATTTTAGGAAGGTTACAAAGTAAAGTAGGTTATAGCACTGTCAGGGGAGAGAAATGTGCATGATCGACCAGTGATCATAGATCTACTGTGGCCAAAGCACAAAAAAAAAAATAGATAGGAAAGAGAGGGGGCGCTAAGAAAGTGACTGAAAGCAATGCATATGGAAGCCCCCCCGAAGGGGGGCGTATCACATATCCACTGTTCCAGCCACTCAGTGCATGGAAATTTAAATCTAGGTCCCCCCAAGGGGGTCCAGATATTTAGCCGGTGTGGACAGCTGTTTCGGTCTTTGCGACCTCTTCAGCACACCATCGGCAATACTGGAGGAGGCAGGAAATTCTGCCTACCTGCAATGACAACCACATTTTACTGTGGTGTCTGCAGGGGCATACATTCCATGCCACCACCTAGAGTTAAATTTCCATGCACCCTAAAAGAGAACCTACCAAAAGGGGGGAAGGGGTTGCAGTCGATATTGTAGTGATAAATGAAAAGAAAAGGGGAGACTGCCAGTGCTAATATTTTAGGAAGGTTACAAAGTAAAGTAGGTTATAGCACTGTCAGGGGAGAGAAATGTGCATGATCGACCAGTGATCATAGATCTACTGTGGCCAAAGCACAAAAAAAAAAATAGATAGGAAAGAGAGGGGGCGCTAAGAAAGTGACTGAAAGCAATGCATATGGAAGCCCCCCCGAAGGGGGGCGTATCACATATCCACTGTTCCAGCCACTCAGTGCATGGAAATTTAAATCTAGGTCCCCCCAAGGGGGTCCAGATATTTAGCCGGTGTGGACAGCTGTTTCGGTCTTTGCGACCTCTTCAGCACACCATCGGCAATACTGGAGGAGGCAGGAAATTCTGCCTACCTGCAATGACAACCACATTTTACTGTGGTGTCTGCAGGGGCATACATTCCATGCCACCACCTAGAGTTAAATTTCCATGCACCCTAAAAGAGAACCTACCAAAAGGGGGGAAGGGGTTGCAGTCGATATTGTAGTGATAAATGAAAAGAAAAGGGGAGACTGCCAGTGCTAATATTTTAGGAAGGTTACAAAGTAAAGTAGGTTATAGCACTGTCAGGGGAGAGAAATGTGCATGATCGACCAGTGATCATAGATCTACTGTGGCCAAAGCACAAAAAAAAAAAAAAGATAGGAAAGAGAGGGGGCGCTAAGAAAGTGACTGAAAGCAATGCATATGGAAGCCCCCCCCGAAGGGGGGCGTATCACATATCCACTGTTCCAGCCACTCAGTGCATGGAAATTTAAATCTAGGTCCCCCCAAGGGGGTCCAGATATTTAGCCGGTGTGGACAGCTGTTTCGGTCTTTGCGACCTCTTCAGCACACCATCGGCAATACTGGAGGAGGCAGGAAATTCTGCCTACCTGCAATGACAACCACATTTTACTGTGGTGTCTGCAGGGGCATACATTCCATGCCACCACCTAGAGTTAAATTTCCATGCACCCTAAAAGAGAACCTACCAAAAGGGGGGAAGGGGTTGCAGTCGATATTGTAGTGATAAATGAAAAGAAAAGGGGAGACTGCCAGTGCTAATATTTTAGGAAGGTTACAAAGTAAAGTAGGTTATAGCACTGTCAGGGGAGAGAAATGTGCATGATCGACCAGTGATCATAGATCTACTGTGGCCAAAGCACAAAAAAAAAAAAAAGATAGGAAAGAGAGGGGGCGCTAAGAAAGTGACTGAAAGCAATGCATATGGAAGCCCCCCCCCGAAGGGGGGCGTATCACATAACCACTGTTCCAGCCACTCAGTGCATGGAAATTTAAATCTAGGTCCCCCCAAGGGGGTCCAGATATTTAGCCGGTGTGGACAGCTGTTTCGGTCTTTGCGACCTCTTCAGCACACCATCGGCAATACTGGAGGAGGCAGGAAATTCTGCCTACCTGCAATGACAACCACATTTTACTGTGGTGTCTGCAGGGGCATACATTCCATGCCACCACCTAGAGTTAAATTTCCATGCACCCTAAAAGAGAACCTACCAAAAGGGGGGAAGGGGTTGCAGTCGATATTGTAGTGATAAATGAAAAGAAAAGGGGAGACTGCCAGTGCTAATATTTTAGGAAGGTTACAAAGTAAAGTAGGTTATAGCACTGTCAGGGGAGAGAAATGTGCATGATCGACCAGTGATCATAGATCTACTGTGGCCAAAGCACAAAAAAAAAAAAAGATAGGAAAGAGAGGGGGCGCTAAGAAAGTGACTGAAAGCAATGCATATGGAAGCCCCCCCCGAAGGGGGGCGTATCACATATCCACTGTTCCAGCCACTCAGTGCATGGAAATTTAAATCTAGGTCCCCCCAAGGGGGTCCAGATATTTAGCCGGTGTGGACAGCTGTTTCGGTCTTTGCGACCTCTTCAGCACACCATCGGCAATACTAGAGGAGGCAGGAAATTCTGCCTATCTGCAATGACAACCACATTTTACTGTGGTGTCTGCAGGGGCATACATTCCATGCCACCACCTAGAGTTAAATTTCCATGCACCCTAAAAGAGAACCTACCAAAAGGGGGGAAGGGGTTGCAGTCGATATTGTAGTGATAAATGAAAAGAAAAGGGGAGACTGCCAGTGCTAATATTTTAGGAAGGTTACAAAGTAAAGTAGGTTATAGCACTGTCAGGGGAGAGAAATGTGCATGATCGACCAGTGATCATAGATCTACTGTGGCCAAAGCACAAAAAAAAAAAAGATAGGAAAGAGAGGGGACGCTAAGAAAGTGACTGAAAGCAATGCATATGGAAGCCCCCCCCCCCCCCGAAGGGGGGGCGTATCACATATCCACTGTTCCAGCCACTCAGTGCATGGAAATTTAAATCTAGGTCCCCCCAAGGGGGTCCAGATATTTATCCGGTGTGGACAGCTGTTTCGGTCTTTGCGACCTCTTCAGCACACCATCGGCAATAGTGGAGGAGGCAGGAAATTCTGCCTACCTGCAATGACAACCACATTTTACTGTGGTGTCTGCAGGGGCATACATTCCATGCCACCACCTAGAGTTAAATTTCCATGCACCCTAAAAGAGAACCTACCAAAAGGGGGGAAGGGGTTGCAGTCGATATTGTAGTGATAAATGAAAAGAAAAGGGGAGACTGCCAGTGCTAATATTTTAGGAAGGTTACAAAGTAAAGTAGGTTATAGCACTGTCAGGGGAGAGAAATGTGCATGATCGACCAGTGATCATAGATCTACTGTGGCCAAAGCACAAAAAAAAAAAAAAGATAGGAAAGAGAGGGGGCGCTAAGAAAGTGACTGAAAGCAATGCATATGGAAGCCCCCCAGAAGGGGGGCGTATCACATATCCACTGTTCCAGCCACTCAGTGCATGGAAATTTAAATCTAGGTCCCCCCAAGGGGGTCCAGATATTTAGCCGGTGTGGACAGCTGTTTCGGTCTTTGCGACCTCTTCAGCACACCATCGGCAATACTGGATGAGGCAGGAAATTCTGCCTACCTGCAATGACAACCACATTTTACTGTGGTGTCTGCAGGGGCATACATTCCATGCCACCACCTAGAGTTAAATTTCCATGCACCCTAAAAGAGAACCTACCAAAAGGGGGGAAGGGGTTGCAGTCGATATTGTAGTGATAAATGAAAAGAAAAGGGGAGACTGCCAGTGCTAATATTTTAGGAAGGTTACAAAGTAAAGTAGGTTATAGCACTGTCAGGGGAGAGAAATGTGCATGATCGACCAGTGATCATAGATCTACTGTGGCCAAAGCACAAAAAAAAAAAAAGATAGGAAAGAGAGGGGGCGCTAAGAAAGTGACTGAAAGCAATGCATATGGAAGCCCTCCCCGAAGGGGGGGCGTATCACATATCCACTGTTCCAGCCACTCAGTGCATGGAAATTTAAATCTAGGTCCCCCCAAGGGGGTCCAGATATTTAGCCGGTGTGGACAGCTGTTTCGGTCTTTGCGACCTCTTCAGCACACCATCGGCAATACTGGAGGAGGCAGGAAATTCTGCCTACCTGCAATGACAACCACATTTTACTGTGGTGTCTGCAGGGGCATACATTCCATGCCACCACCTAGAGTTAAATTTCCATGCACCCTAAAAGAGAACCTACCAAAAGGGGGGAAGGGGTTGCAGTCGATATTGTAGTGATAAATGAAAAGAAAAGGGGAGACTGCCAGTGCTAATATTTTAGGAAGGTTACAAAGTAAAGTAGGTTATAGCACTGTCAGGGGAGAGAAATGTGCATGATCGACCAGTGATCATAGATCTACTGTGGCCAAAGCACAAAAAAAAAAAAGATAGGAAAGAGAGGGGGCGCTAAGAAAGTGACTGAAAGCAATGCATATGGAAGCCCCCCCCCGAAGGGGGGCGTATCACATATCCACTGTTCCAGCCACTCAGTGCATGGAAATTTAAATCTAGGTCCCCCCAAGGGGGTCCAGATATTTAGCCGGTGTGGACAGCTGTTTCGGTCTTTGCGACCTCTTCAGCATACCATCGGCAATACTGGAGGAGGCAGGAAATTCTGCCTACCTGCAATGACAACCACATTTTACTGTGGTGTCTGCAGGGGCATACATTCCATGCCACCACCTAGAGTTAAATTTCCATGCACCCTAAAAGAGAACCTACCAAAAGGGGGGAAGGGGTTGAAGTCGATATTGTAGTGATAAATGAAAAGAAAAGGGGAGACTGCCAGTGCTAATATTTTAGGAAGGTTACAAAGTAAAGTAGGTTATAGCACTGTCAGGGGAGAGAAATGTGCATGATCGACCAGTGATCATAGATCTACTGTGGCCAAAGCACAAAAAAAAAAAAAGATAGGAAAGAGAGGGTCGCTAAGAAAGTGACTGAAAGCAATGCATATGGAAGCCCCCCCGAAGGGGGGCGTATCACATATCCACTGTTCCAGCCACTCAGTGCATGGAAATTTAAATCTAGGTCCCCTCAAGGGGGTCCAGATATTTAGCCGGTGTGGACAGCTGTTTCGGTCTTTGCGACCTCTTCAGCACACCATCGGCAATACTGGAGGAGGCAGGAAATTCTGCCTACCTGCAATGACAACCACATTTTACTGTGGTGTCTGCAGGGGCATACATTCCATGCCACCACCTAGAGTTAAATTTCCATGCACCCTAAAAGAGAACCTACCAAAAGGGGGGAAGGGGTTGCAGTCGATATTGTAGTGATAAATGAAAAGAAAAGGGGAGACTGCCAGTGCTAATATTTTAGGAAGGTTACAAAGTAAAGTAGGTTATAGCACTGTCAGGGGAGAGAAATGTGCATGATCGACCAGTGATCATAGATCTACTGTGGCCAAAGCACAAAAAAAAAAAAAAAGATAGGAAAGAGAGGGGGGCGCTAAGAAAGTGACTGAAAGCAATGCATATGGAAGCCCCCCCGAAGGGGGGCGTATCACATATCCACTGTTCCAGCCACTCAGTGCATGGAAATTTAAATCTAGGTCCCCCAAAGGGGGTCCAGATATTTAGCCGGTGTGGACAGCTGTTTCGGTCTTTGCGACCTCTTCAGCACACCATCGGCAATACTGGAGGAGGCAGGAAATTCTGCCTACCTGCAATGACAACCACATTTTACTGTGGTGTCTGCAGGGGCATACATTCCATGCCACCACCTAGAGTTAAATTTCCATGCACCCTAAAAGAGAACCTACCAAAAGGGGGGAAGGGGTTGCAGTCGATATTGTAGTGATAAATGAAAAGAAAAGGGGAGACTGCCAGTGCTAATATTTTAGGAAGGTTACAAAGTAAAGTAGGTTATAGCACTGTCAGGGGAGAGAAATGTGCATGATCGACCAGTGATCATAGATCTACTGTGGCCAAAGCACAAAAAAAAAAAAAAGATAGGAAAGAGAGGGGGCGCTAAGAAAGTGACTGAAAGCAATGCATATGGAAGCCCCCCCGAAGGGGGGCGTATCACATATCCACTGTTCCAGCCACTCAGTGCATGGAAATTTAAATCTAGGTCCCCCCAAGGGGGTCCAGATATTTAGCCGGTGTGGACAGCTGTTTCGGTCTTTGCGACCTCTTCAGCACACCATCGGCAATAGTGGAGGAGGCAGGAAATTCTGCCTACCTGCAATGACAACCACATTTTACTGTGGTGTCTGCAGGGGCATACATTCCATGCCACCACCTAGAGTTAAATTTCCATGCACCCTAAAAGAGAACCTACCAAAAGGGGGGAAGGGGTTGCAGTCGATATTGTAGTGATAAATGAAAAGAAAAGGGGAGACTGCCAGTGCTAATATTTTAGGAAGGTTACAAAGTAAAGTAGGTTATAGCACTGTCAGGGGAGAGAAATGTGCATGATCGACCAGTGATCATAGATCTACTGTGGCCAAAGCACACAAAAAAAAAAAGATAGGAAAGAGAGGGGGCGCTAAGAAAGTGACTGAAAGCAATGCATATGGAAGCCCCCCCCCCCGAAGGGGGGGCGTATCACATATCCACTGTTCCAGCCACTCAGTGCATGGAAATTTAAATCTAGGTCCCCCCAAGGGGGTCCAGATATTTAGCCGGTGTGGACAGCTGTTTCGGTCTTTGCGACCTCTTCAGCACACCATCGGCAATAGTGGAGGAGGCAGGAAATTCTGCCTACCTGCAATGACAACCACATTTTACTGTGGTGTCTGCAGGGGCATACATTCCATGCCACCACCTAGAGTTAAATTTCCATGCACCCTAAAAGAGAACCTACCAAAAGGGGGGAAGGGGTTGCAGTCGATATTGTAGTGATAAATGAAAAGAAAAGGGGAGACTGCCAGTGCTAATATTTTAGGAAGGTTACAAAGTAAAGTAGGTTATAGCACTGTCAGGGGAGAGAAATGTGCATGATCGACCAGTGATCATAGATCTACTGTGGCCAAAGCACAAAAAAAAAAAAAAGATAGGAAAGAGAGGGGGCGCTAAGAAAGTGACTGAAAGCAATGCATATGGAAGCCCCCCCGAAGGGGGGCGTATCACATATCCACTGTTCCAGCCACTCAGTGCATGGAAATTTAAATCTAGGTCCCCCCAAGGGGGTCCAGATATTTAGCCGGTGTGGACAGCTGTTTCGGTCTTTGCGACCTCTTCAGCACACCATCGGCAATACTGGATGAGGCAGGAAATTCTGCCTACCTGCAATGACAACCACATTTTACTGTGGTGTCTGCAGGGGCATACATTCCATGCCACCACCTAGAGTTAAATTTCCATGCACCCTAAAAGAGAACCTACCAAAAGGGGGGAAGGGGTTGCAGTCGATATTGTAGTGATAAATGAAAAGAAAAGGGGAGACTGCCAGTGCTAATATTTTAGGAAGGTTACAAAGTAAAGTAGGTTATAGCACTGTCAGGGGAGAGAAATGTGCATGATCGACCAGTGATCATAGATCTACTGTGGCCAAAGCACAAAAAAAAAAAAAGATAGGAAAGAGAGGGGGCGCTAAGAAAGTGACTGAAAGCAATGCATATGGAAGCCCCCCCCCGAAGGGGGGGCGTATCACATATCCACTGTTCCAGCCACTCAGTGCATGGAAATTTAAATCTAGGTCCCCCCAAGGGGGTCCAGATATTTAGCCGGTGTGGACAGCTGTTTCGGTCTTTGCGACCTCTTCAGCACACCATCGGCAATACTGGAGGAGGCAGGAAATTCTGCCTACCTGCAATGACAACCACATTTTACTGTGGTGTCTGCAGGGGCATACATTCCATGCCACCACCTAGAGTTAAATTTCCATGCACCCTAAAAGAGAACCTACCAAAAGGGGGGAAGGGGTTGCAGTCGATATTGTAGTGATAAATGAAAAGAAAAGGGGAGACTGCCAGTGCTAATATTTTAGGAAGGTTACAAAGTAAAGTAGGTTATAGCACTGTCAGGGGAGAGAAATGTGCATGATCGACCAGTGATCATAGATCTACTGTGGCCAAAGCACAAAAAAAAAAAAGATAGGAAAGAGAGGGGGCGCTAAGAAAGTGACTGAAAGCAATGCATATGGAAGCCCCCCCGAAGGGGGGCGTATCACATATCCACTGTTCCAGCCACTCAGTGCATGGAAATTTAAATCTAGGTCCCCCCAAGGGGGTCCAGATATTTAGCCGGTGTGGACAGCTGTTTCGGTCTTTGCGACCTCTTCAGCATACCATCGGCAATACTGGAGGAGGCAGGAAATTCTGCCTACCTGCAATGACAACCACATTTTACTGTGGTGTCTGCAGGGGCATACATTCCATGCCACCACCTAGAGTTAAATTTCCATGCACCCTAAAAGAGAACCTACCAAAAGGGGGGAAGGGGTTGCAGTCGATATTGTAGTGATAAATGAAAAGAAAAGGGGAGACTGCCAGTGCTAATATTTTAGGAAGGTTACAAAGTAAAGTAGGTTATAGCACTGTCAGGGGAGAGAAATGTGCATGATCGACCAGTGATCATAGATCTACTGTGGCCAAAGCACAAAAAAAAAAAAAAAGATAGGAAAGAGAGGGGGGCGCTAAGAAAGTGACTGAAAGCAATGCATATGGAAGCCCCCCCGAAGGGGGGCGTATCACATATCCACTGTTCCAGCCACTCAGTGCATGGAAATTTAAATCTAGGTCCCCCAAAGGGGGTCCAGATATTTAGCCGGTGTGGACAGCTGTTTCGGTCTTTGCGACCTCTTCAGCACACCATCGGCAATACTGGAGGAGGCAGGAAATTCTGCCTACCTGCAATGACAACCACATTTTACTGTGGTGTCTGCAGGGGCATACATTCCATGCCACCACCTAGAGTTAAATTTCCATGCACCCTAAAAGAGAACCTACCAAAAGGGGGGAAGGGGTTGCAGTCGATATTGTAGTGATAAATGAAAAGAAAAGGGGAGACTGCCAGTGCTAATATTTTAGGAAGGTTACAAAGTAAAGTAGGTTATAGCACTGTCAGGGGAGAGAAATGTGCATGATCGACCAGTGATCATAGATCTACTGTGGCCAAAGCACAAAAAAAAAAAAAAAGATAGGAAAGAGAGGGGCGCTAAGAAAGTGACTGAAAGCAATGCATATGGAAGCCCCCCCCGAAGGGGGGCGTATCACATATCCACTGTTCCAGCCACTCAGTGCATGGAAATTTAAATCTAGGTCCCCCCAAGGGGGTCCAGATATTTAGCCGGTGTGGACAGCTGTTTCGGTCTTTGCGACCTCTTCAGCACACCATCGGCAATAGTGGAGGAGGCAGGAAATTCTGCCTACCTGCAATGACAACCACATTTTACTGTGGTGTCTGCAGGGGCATACATTCCATGCCACCACCTAGAGTTAAATTTCCATGCACCCTAAAAGAGAACCTACCAAAAGGGGGGAAGGGGTTGCAGTCGATATTGTAGTGATAAATGAAAAGAAAAGGGGAGACTGCCAGTGCTAATATTTTAGGAAGGTTACAAAGTAAAGTAGGTTATAGCACTGTCAGGGGAGAGAAATGTGCATGATCGACCAGTGATCATAGATCTACTGTGGCCAAAGCACAAAAAAAAAAAAGATAGGAAAGAGAGGGGGCGCTAAGAAAGTGACTGAAAGCAATGCATATGGAAGCCCCCCCGAAGGGGGGGCGTATCACATATCCACTGTTCCAGCCACTCAGTGCATGGAAATTTAAATCTAGGTCCCCCCAAGGGGGTCCAGATATTTAGCCGGTGTGGACAGCTGTTTCGGTCTTTGCGACCTCTTCAGCACACCATCGGCAATACTGGAGGAGGCAGGAAATTCTGCCTACCTGCAATGACAACCACATTTTACTGTGGTGTCTGCAGGGGCATACATTCCATGCCACCACCTAGAGTTAAATTTCCATGCACCCTAAAAGAGAACCTACCAAAAGGGGGGAAGGGGTTGCAGTCGATATTGTAGTGATAAATGAAAAGAAAAGGGGAGACTGCCAGTGCTAATATTTTAGGAAGGTTACAAAGTAAAGTAGGTTATAGCACTGTCAGGGGAGAGAAATGTGCATGATCGACCAGTGATCATAGATCTACTGTGGCCAAAGCACAAAAAAAAAAAAGATAGGAAAGAGAGGGGGCGCTAAGACTTTATTGACTGTCTGTTTACTTGTACATGACATTACATTGACTTTCCTGTTATTAGAAGTTTGTTTGTTCTGTCTTGTCAACAGATAATGGTGCGTGTGTACAAAAGGAAGACTGACAGGGGCAGCTATGGCGCAACAAACTTGGCAGATGCTTTGCGGGCCATTAACAACGGGCTTTCGATTAACCGTGCAAGTAAAGAGTTTGGTGTTCCTCAGAGGACCTTGAGAAGACACAGGGACAAACAAGTTGTTCATCCAGGCGTGCAAAAATTCGGACGAGGCAAATCATTTCTGCCGTCTGAGATTGAACTTCACTTGAAAGAACATGTGATCAATATGCAGAGGCGGTTTTATGGATTGCGTTTTCTGGATCTCAGACGCCTGGCTTTTGATCTCTGTGAAAAGGCTAAAATTAGTCACCCCTTCAACAAGGAAACCAAGATGGCAGGAAAGGACTGGGTCAGGAACTTCATAGCTCGCCATAATCTCACTATCCGGCAGCCTGTATCCACAAGCATAGCGCGTTTTTCTGGGTTCAATAGGAACCAAGTTCAACGTTTCTTTGAGATATTCAAGGATAGTTTGGTGTCCAAATCCTACACTCCAGCAAGGCTTTGGAACATGGATGAGACCGGTCTGTCCACTGTCCAAAAACCAGGAAGGATTGTGGCTGAAAAGGGGGCAAGACTTGTGGGTAAAGCTACGAGTGATGAAAGGGGTACACTTGTGACTCTTGTGTGCGCCTGCAGTGCAGCCGGTGTCTTCTTGGCACCAATGTTCATCTTTCCACGCAAGAGGATGGTAGAGTCCTTGATGAATGGAGCTCCACCACAATCAGTAGGCTATGCAAGTCAAAGTGGCTGGACTGATGCACAGCTGTTCATGAAGTGGCTTGCACACTTCGCGGACTTCACGAATGCCTCTCCAGACAACCCCCAGCTGATATTACTGGATGGCCATCACAGCCATAAAACTTTGGAAGCTGTCCACTTTTGCCGCGAAAAAGGCATTGAACTGATATCGTTTCCTCCCCACTGTACCCACAAACTGCAGCCACTTGACCGGACCTATTTCAAAGCCTTGAAAGCCAGTTTCAATGCTGAAGCAGACAACTGGATGGTTTCAAACCCAGGTCAGCGGATCAATGTGCACAACATGGCTGCCCTTTCAGGGAAAGCTTTCCTCAGGACAGCACTTCCAGAGAAAGCTGTGAATAGCTTTAAGACCTGTGGTCTGGAACCCTTTGATCCCAACGTGTTCACGGACGCTGACTTTGAAGGGGTTCTGGAGATGGATGAACCGAGAGACGTAAATCTATTGACCTCCACTGATGGGATGCCTGCAGGAGATGGAGGATCTCCAGATGCCAGAGAGGCAACCCTGCAAGATGAAACAGAAGTTCACAAAGCGCAAAATGAACCCATGCCATTCTGCATACCGCCCCGCGTTCATTCGTCAGATCAACCTACGACATTGGAAGAACCAGCATGCCGCACCCTATCTTCAACAGCTGCAGAATGCATGTATGACATGAGAGTCATTAAGACATTTGGGGATGGCAGATGTTTCTTCAGGAGCCTTGTCACTGGTCTTGATGCAAACCTCCAAAATGCAGGGCGGGATGAGCATGGGGAGCTAACATCAGTGGTCATGAAGGTCAATGAAACAAGCCAGGCTGATGGGCTTCGGGCGCAGGTAGTCTCCTACATGTGTAGTCACTTCAGTGATTACGCAGATCTAGATGAAGACACATTGAATGCAGATCTACCACAATGGATCCACTTCTCAACAGTTGAGGAACGCATTGCAGCAATGGCAGAACCAAAGTCTCTACCAGGCGAGCTAGAAATCTGTGCCACTAGCAAGGTTCTGACAAAACAGATCATTGTGATCAACAGCAACAATGTAGTGATCCAGCGCTATGGCCAAGGAGAGAACAGTTTCTTAATCGTGCGATTTACAAGTGTCGGTGAGGATGTTGGTCACTACGACTGCATTATTAAAAACACTGCAACTACCGAGACAAGCAGCACCAGCTCCAATCCCAATGACAGCATCAGAGAGATGATCACTAATCTGTCTCCTATTCCAAAGATGCAGCATAAAAGAAAATCAGCTGGAAGAAAGAGAGAGGTGGCAGAAGTGCTGACCTCATCTCCTTACAAGGCCAAACTCGTGGAAAGACAAGCCATGAAAAAAGCAACGGAAGAAAAGAAAAAAGCGGCTAAAGAAAAGAAAAAAAATGGCAGAAACAAACAAGAAAGACGCAGAATCAAGGAACAAACCAAAGGCTGGGAATAGCAAATCCAACTCCAGAAAAGGTAAAAGGAGACGTCCAGAATCTGATGAGGAGTCAAGTGATGAAAATGAGGAATGGCCTTGTTTGGTATGTGGCGAACTATTCTGCAACTCCAGATCTCGTGAGACATGGGTCCAGTGTCAAATATGTTTACTGTGGGCTCATGACGAGTGCACCCCAGGGCTTCCCTACTTCATCTGTCCTAACTGTGAATCTGAGGCAGAGTCGGAATAGACATGCCTAAAATGACACGAATCCGCCTTTCCTGCAATAAACCTGGAACAGAGTTAGAACGGACATTGGACATTCCGAATGTTTGTAGACAGAAAGCTTCTGTTTTATTGGTTTTCTAACTTTTCAGGTCATGGGGCAAAACGCCTGTCAAGGTGGGGTAAAACGCCCAGTCTCGCCATTTAGCCCCACCCTCCAGGGCGTTTGACCCCCCAAGTGGGGCAAAACGGCCAAATAAATTTTTTATTTCTTTCATTCACTGTGTTTGTTTTTTCATCGTTATCAGAAAGAATGTTTGTGTATACAAACCTTTACTACATCCCAAGCTATACATGCATTTGTGGCTCTTTACAGCGTATTTCAGAAGACAGAGAGCATTTCTTGCTTAAGGGGGGCGTTTAGCCCCACGCTACTCTAGTCAGCCCGCCGGGTTTGTTATATCCGACCTTGTTTTAACTCATTTTACCCCAGACACACGGGGCGGTCCGTGGCACAGTGGGGCGGTCCGTGGCGCAGTGGTTAAGGCGGCTGCCACCAATACCAAAGGTGCGAGGTTCGACGGGTTCCGGCGTCGGACCAGTTTTGTCCTCTCCGGTAGGCCTAAGTGTCACCGTATTCGGGCGGACTGACCGTCGGGGGTTCTTTCTCCGGGTACTCCGGTTCTTCCACCCCCACCCACCCCCCCCCCCCCCGCCCCGCCCCGTCCCCCACATCGTACCGCCGGGTTTCAGGCCACTTTACAAATTTCAAAAACAAGCGATCAAAAATCTCTGTAACTTCAGTAGCTGAACTGGCCCTTCGTCTGTCTCATGTCAGAGACAAGATATAATTGTCTGTGGTACTGTACTGTGTTTATCTTAAATGGCGTAAATCCGCCGTGTCTTTTACGTGAGTAGTGCGTGTTGGGTTTCAGTACTGAGTTCGCGGCGCTTTGAGTCGATTTGCCCGCCCAAAATTGAGAAAAAGCGCCTTGATATGTATTATTATTATTATTACACCACAGCAAGACGATATAGATCGACCTATCGACCTATGATAGTTCAAGGGTGATGCCAGAATTGTTTGGCACCTCAGTATGGGCGCCAAGCTATTCTGGCATCACCGGCCCTTGAAAAATCATGGTCGATCCGCTGTGTCCTGCACTGCAATGCAGTCTTCAGAGAACAACCGCACGGCAAAATTTGGGCGGGATTTCGGTGATGGGGTAGAATTAAACCGCGGATGCCATTTCAATTTTACAAAGAATAAAAGAACAGGCGGATTTGGCCGGGACCGGCGCCCGCCACACTGAAGAAAGCTTTGCTGTTGTTATATCCCACTTGTTATAAGCAAAGTCGACTGATTATGATTAGTCGCAGTTTTTTTTGTTTTTGTTTTTTGTTTTGTTTTGACTGATTCGGTGGTGGCTGCCCATGGCTCTTAGCTTTTACCCCCACCCAGCGGCACCCTGTTTTTTTAAACTTTGTGTCCCCCCCCCCCCCCTGCCGCTTGTGGGAGGCCACTGAGATGACAGCATTGACTCCTGTAGCTACGCCGGCTGTACTTCTTCTCTGGTCAGGGAGGCGGGATGAACGATACCGTGGGCCGCTGTTTTCCTCTTACCCATTGTAGCGGGGCGGGCCTGTAGGATCTGCTGCCGGTGGTGCGCTGAACCAATGAGAAACGGGGCTGGGCCCTCCACACAGTGCACAAATCGAAAAGGAACTACACGCGGTTTGTCGTCAAGACCGTCGAAGCTGATGCAACCAGTTCAACATATTCTGCTTGTCAACTCTGTTTTCCATTAGTTAGTTGACAGCCAGGGGATAGAGAACGTGTGAAAGTTGCTGTCGTCTGCTTCTTTTGCCGATGAGAATGGTGGCGAAGGAGAAAAACCGTGATACAACTCGGAATGGAGTGGCAAGCTCCGATAAACAGTCCGTGTCGTCAGAGAGCAACGAGACAGTTCAGCTGAAACGTAAAAT
This sequence comes from Semisulcospira habei, assembly GCA_036245525.1. NCBI lineage: Eukaryota > Metazoa > Mollusca > Gastropoda > Semisulcospiridae > Semisulcospira > Semisulcospira habei. Next base: position 170,344,542 of record BTPG01000002.1, read on the forward strand.
CGGACTCGTGAATGGAGTGGGAATCATCGTCGGATCCATTATCGGGTCTGGAATCTTTGTTTCCCCGAAAGGAGTGCTCATGGAAGCTGGATCGGTAAGTGTTTTGAAATAAACAGACCCAATATTTCCCAGTTTGTTTGTGCCACGTGACCTACTTTCCTTCTCGTTACCACCCTAGCTGCCACGTGCTTTGTAGTGCCAAGTAGGTATGTGGTGCGTCCGGAGCATTACGGAGACCTCATTACCAGGGTATTTATGGAGCTAAACTTGGTGGTTTTAAGGCAATAATAGTCAATACCTGGGTGATAGTCTTCAGTCCTGAAGATGATTCGGCTTTTTCAGCCTTTTTCTTTAGACGTAACAACAGCCTTTTAGCCACCTTGCTCCATCTGCAAGAGGCATAAATTCTCATGCGGATGCAGGGGCTCATGAGAATTTATGTCTCTTGATAATCGTGGATTACGGGATATACTTTGGCCACGCCCCGTTTTCAGTCATTTCAACTTTGAATTTAGCAGTGATTAATCTGTACATTTAATACTGATCATTCACCAAAACGTTGTTTATGTGCACATGATGTGTTATGAACTTGTACTAAGTTCAGATCACTACCCTTTCACTGTAGTTTCAACCCGCTAAATTACTGTACTGGTGGGAGATTTTTTTTTGTTGGTATCATATGTATTAACCCCTTTTTAGCTGCAGGAAGCATATTTTGTATCTGAAATCTTTGTTAACCTTGTCGCTGCCATGGATCAGTTATTTCACATAAAAAACAACTGCACAGTGACTGACATTTTCCTGAAGAACACAGATGTAAATGCGTAAAAGTCATAAAAAAGTAGAGCTAAGAAGATAAATTTTCATGAGCCCCTCGAATGCACGGGCTAATGGAGGAGTTTATGTCTGTTGCAGATGGGTTGCATTCACCTTGCCCCATCAGCAGTTAGGGGGTTACTTTCACGACCAACAACCACAACTGTCCACGGAACATGGATACACATTGGTCTTAGCAATCATGAGGATCTGTGGCTCTTGTAGATACTAATTTTTTTTAAACGGTTAAAGGGTTAAGCACAAGTCTTTTTAAAAACAAGTTAAAAAAAAAATTATTTACCAGTTTCTACAACTTGTACAAGGAATACGCACATCCATGTTATGTGATAAAATAAAAGAGAAGGCATCATCCACATTCATCTAATCATAACAGAGTCCTTACAAAATACAATATATTTTTTAATTAGTTTACTCTGACTTATATCTGCTCGGCGTTAAACACAAATAACTAACACTATCTCTGACTTATACATATAAACACAACAAATGTCATGCACTATGAGTGAGCAGACTGCGTGATAAGTCCACATTTGTTGTTTTGTTACTTGACGGTTGTTTTTAACCCTTTGCTTGTCAGTAGAGGTGTTAGTCATGATGATTCCTGCAGGAATTACCGCAACTAAAAGCTCTGCCGAAACGCACATTGTTAATTATTATGCATAATAATTGGTGTTATTATTATATTGATTGACACAAAATGAATAGACGGATCCTTTTTCTGCTGTAATTGACACAAAATCGACTCGGTGTAGTTTCTGTGGAGTCCATCGGCTGTCACAACTTCCATTTGATTGAAGTAAAATGAATTGTGTTTTCAGTACTGGCAGTCACTTTCATACAACCAGTTCAGACACATGATTTCAAGTGATTTAACTCATTCGCGGCCAGCCGCATCCGGATGCGCGGCTTATGCCATGCATCCGGATGCGACTGGCCGTGAATGAGTTGACCCTTTTCATTCTGATACACGATGTCAAGAAATGAATTAGACTATGATAGTTCAAGGGAGGTGCCAGAAGAGCTTGGCGTCTGAGGTGCCAAGGTCTTTTGGCGCCATCCTTGAACTAAAATGCTTGACACATCTCCTAATCCTTTTTTTAATAGGACAATAAGCAAATTTAAAAAAATCGGCCTTAGGATGTAATGGGTTAAAATAATCCCGTCTAGTTATGACATTTTAACCCACTGAGCCCTTACACACTACAGCAGGAGATGGATCAACCATGATAATTCTAGGGTAGTGCACCATCAGGTGCCAAGCTAATCTGGCACTGCCTTAGAATTATCATGGTCGATCAATCTCCTGCAACTAGTACATGTATGTTTGTTAAGTGACATCTCCAAAATTGGGTAAATGCCACCTTGAGGCTGTTTTTATATAATAATTAGTGCTATTATTTCATGCAAGCATTTTCACAGATCTTACCAGATAGTCATAGCAACATGCATGTAATGTAGATCTATATCAAATTAATTGATACCTGATTAATTTATGCATTCAGCTTTTGTGTGGACATGTTCTCTTCACATATTTTAATTGCATAGATATATGTATGTAATTGTTTGTCTTGATTGAGGTTTTAGCTTGTGTGCATATAAAATATTTGTAAAAAACTGTGATCAACACAAGTTTGTGTTTATTACAGTTGTTTTTTATGTACAGAATCAACATGTGTAATGAAAACAGGAGCATAGCCAGTCGCAAATGTACTGTAACGCAATTTCTTTATGAAGACATTTTGACACCCGATTTTAATATTAAGATGGAATGCATGCTTTTTGTTTTACTGTGTTCTCAACGTTCCTCAGCAGTGTTGATTTTATCATCTAGTTTCTCAGCTGTCTGTTCTCTTAGGTTAGTTGTGAGTTTTGACATGCAGGTCACCCATACAGGCCATAGGGTTAGGGTCTATAGTGTGAAATCTTGTCATTTGCATCAGCTCCAGCTGAACTTCAGTATGAACATTAGTTATCAGTAATTACAGCAAGGTCTGTTGACAGCATTAACCCCTTCACTGCTGAGAAAAACTGAACACCACCCAGCTGCGAGAGGCACAGATCCTCATGAGCCCCGCAGTTTGCCCGATCTGTGCCTCTGGCGGAAACCACTTTGTATCCATGTTCCATGAACGGTTGGAGATCTTGATGTTGAATTTACCGCGATTTCAAAACCTAAATTTGCACGCACTGGCAGTGAAGGCTTTGATTGTGACCCCTTTGTACTTGTCACTTGCCCTTCACAGCACTGTAAGACGCAGGCACAAGGGAGTTCAAAACACTTCCAACTGTTCATTATAGGTGCTTATGCTATGAACTTCGTCACTTTGGTCCTGGAATGACTGACGTACATGTGGCAATCTGTTCCTCTGTTCTGCAGGTGGGGTTGTCCATTCTGGTGTGGTGTCTATGTGGTTTCATTTAATTGGTTGTTCCTCTGTTCTGCAGGTGGGGTTGTCCATTCTGGTGTGGTGTCTATGTGGCTTCATTTCATTGGTTGGCGCGCTTTGCTATGCGGAGCTGGGCACCACAATCATGCGCTCTGGTGGAGACTACGCCTACATTCTGGAGGCTTTCGGACCTTTCTTCGCCTTCCTGCAGCTGTGGGTAAGAGGCAGTATTACTATTGGATTTATTGTCGGATGAAAAATGTTAGAGTTTTAACCCCTTTTCTGCCGCTGGACACATATTTTGTTTCAGAATTTTGTTTTCATTCAACGACCAAAAGCCAAAACCAGCCAAGAAACATGGATACAAAATAGTCTCAGCAAGAGGCATAGATCCTCATGAGCCCCCGCAGTCGCAGGGGCTCATGAGGATCTATGCTTCTTGCAGTTGGATCGTGCTCACGTTTCTTCAGCAGCCAAGGGGTTTAAGAGGTTTGGAGGTGGCTCAAGGCTGTATGACCCAAAATCACACAGCAGCGCACTTTGTGTCCTACACCTATTTGTGATATTTACTTGCTTAAATAAATTTGATCTATGTGCATCACATACAGCACCTATTTATGATAATCTTTTGGCTGTTGGCTGCGATTTTTTTCGAGGTGATTCCTGCAGAAATCAGCTCAGATATAATCACAACTAACAGCCAGAGGGTTAAAATCATGCAGATAATTTGTGTGATTTTTCTTTTACACTCTAGTCTTTTTC
>BTPG01000002.1:170353527-170517821 GCA_036245525.1 Semisulcospira habei
ACACAGAGAGGGGGGGAGAGAGAGAGAGAGCAGTTAATATTGGGCCCTGACTGCAGCATTTCATTATTATTTACTTTGCACATACGGATAGTCAGTGCCAACAATGTAGGCGTTTGTGATAATAGAATCAAGTGTTTCAGCCATAGCTTGAACAAGTGTTTCAGCCACATCATGACTCTGCACGTACTCTTCAACTAGATGTCAGCCTTTGTTGTCCAGTGCGTGGCAGTTTATGGGCCTATCAACCCTTTTGTTTGCGTGTCGGTAGCGGTTTTTTTCGCGATGATTCCTTGCCGGAATCATCGCGAAAAAAACCGCTACCGACACGCAAACAAAAGGGTTGATAGCCGTACCTACACCCAAATGTTAAGGCTGAAGTCATGTCGAAAGACTTCATGCTCGCTGAGATGTTCTGTTAGACCGAGGAGAACCTACAAAAATCAGTGTAATTTAACACGTGGGTGAAGATTTCAAGTTCTGCGCTGAGATAATTCGGTTTTAATAATGTGTCAGAAAATGATGGGTGGTCATTCAGGTGTGCAGCTATTGGAAGGCACCGATGTTTTCATTGCGAGACATCTGTTGCCACACAAGCGTAATGATTATTGTGTACACTGCATGATTTTGGTATCCACTTTCAGGGGAGAGGCGTTGTTGATCACAGTGAACCGTTTATCTGTCCGTAGCGTTTTTGTCGGGGTGATTTCTGCACGTGACCGTTACAACTTCAAGAGACATAGATTCTCATGCGCCCCCGCAGGCGCAGAGGCTCATGAGGATCTATGCCTCTTGCTGAGGCCCTTTTGTATCCATAATAAGTTCAAGTCAGTCTTACGAAGTCTGCATGCACACACAAGCACACACACATGCACGTATGCACACACACACGTATTCATATGCACACACACACATGCAGACACACATCATTTGAGAGGGAACATGTTATTTTATTATGAGTGAGTCGGGCACCATCGCGTAACTCGGTGACCCGCGACCAAAATGGATTTTCATATTTAAAGGAGCTGTCTTCTGGAGGGTCTATAGATCATCAGTTCGGCGGCCATCTCGACCATGAAAGTTCACAGTCAAAGGTGGTGCCAGTATAGCACGGCTCTTCTGGCAACACTCATGAACTATCACGGTCGACCCGCATCTCGTCAGTTGTAGAATCAGTGTCAGAGCTGAGGCAGAGTAGGTGAGAGATGAAAACACAGAATTCAAACTGCGGCGGCGATGTTGGGGTGTAGCCGCTTTTAGCACGCAATTACTGGTGGCTTTGACTGTGTGGCCAACAGTAAAGCCATCATCATTTCCAATTCGCCAATCCCGGGATATTCTGTGGGAGAAGTCGTGACATCAGCAGAACGGCCTTGACGCACAAGAGCCGCGGCAGATTTCACTGGCAGAGATTTAACCCTGTGGCTGTCATCGTTAGCGGAAATCCCCACCCCCCCCCCCCCCCACGATGATTTCTGTGTGCAGGAATCGTGACCAAAAAAAAAAAAAAAAAAATGCCGGCGCTACCGAAAGTCGCAGGGTTGACCCGTACAGAGCCAGTTGGTGCTGACAGTGTCTCTGCAATCTTTGCTAATTCAACACGCAGAAAACAAGCTGTCCCAGGAACGTGGATTCAAAGTGGTGTCAGCAAGAGGCATAGATCCGCATGCGCCCCCGCAGTTGCGGGGGCGCATGCGGATCTGTGCCTCTTGCAATTGGGTGGTGTTCAGGGTTTCTGGGCACTGAACGGGTTAATGCTTCATAATAGGAAGGCAGATCGTTTTCTTTTAGGAGTGCCAGGGAGGAGTGGAAGATGCGTTAGATTGCCATCCGTGGCATGCATCCAGAGGGGAGGACCTTACAGCTTCATGTTGTTCAGGCGTGGGCATTAGCCTCACCCCACACCCTTATTGCTATGGATGGGATTCATGAAGAGACAAATCTCATCCGCCTGCGTCAGTAGCAGGGATGTCAGGTTGTGGGTGGTGAGGTTTCCCTGTTTAGTCTTGTAGAAAATCAGTCCGTGTCCAGTGTTGCTCGTAAAATGCGGAGGAGAAGAGCGACTGCAAAGTCTGTATGCTGACGAGCAAAAGAAATGCGACATTTTTATAATCATCAGATACTGGCCAGCAAAGGAAATGCAACATTTTTGGGAATTGTCGAAAACACTAAAGTGTTTTAAACAATTTCAAAAACGTCTCTTTTCTTTTGCTGGACAGGATATAATGCCATGAATTTTTTTTAAAAAAGAGTAAAAAACAAGCTCTTTTTCCGAATAAAGACAAGAAAACTGTCTTGGCTACATGTATAGTAAACTGTTCGTGTTTTGTAAACTGTTGGCATTTCATCTTTGTTATTTGAGAGTGTGTTTCATTTCTTATTTTATTTATCAATAGGTGTTATCTGATGGAATACTATTCTGAAGCCAGTCTTGGGGGTAGTCGGGGCAGCGGCTTTTGTCTGTGGTTGTCAGTTGAGATTTCCCTATGTTCAGCTATGCTAAGCATTTTATTTCCCATCCGCAGCAAGGGAATTAAGCACCAGTGTGTGTTATGTGTGTACGTACTAATCTTTTTACTTACTTACTTACGCCTGTCACCCCTACCCGGGTATAGGCCGTCGACGAGAGACCTCCAGCAACTCCTGTCCTGTGCTTCTCCTTCGATTCTACTCCAGGTGGTTCCCAGTCTCTTGATGTCTGCTTGGAGGTCTCGACGCCAGGAGTTTCTCGGCCTACCTCTTTTCCTCTTTCCCTGGGGGTTCCATGACAATGCCTGCCTAGTGATACTGGAAGCTGGCTTTCTCAGACTGTGACCGATCCATCCCCATCTTCTTCGCCCAATTTCATTCTCCGCTGTTATCTGCTCTGTTCTCTCCCAGAGTCTGACGTTGCTGATCTTCTCTGGCCAGTGGATTTTCAAAATTCTTCTAAGGCAACTGTTCATGAAGGTCTGTACTCTGTTGACTGTGGTTTTTGTCAATCTCCATGTCTCTGCTCCATATAGGAGAACTGCTTTTACATTGGAGTTGAAAATCCGGACTTTGGTGTGTTGTGACAGCTCTCTGGAACTCCACACTTTTTTCAACTGGAGAAAGGCTGCTCTGGCTTTACCGATTCGTGCTCTGACATCTGCATCAGTGCCGCCTTTTTTGTCTATGATGCTCCCGAGATAGGTGAAGGACTCCACCTCCTCCAACGGGGTGCCAGCAAGCAAGACTGGTTCTTCCCTGGTTGCGTTCAGCCTCATTGTCTTTGTTTTCTGTTTGTGAATGGTGAGGCCCACTTGGGATGAGATGTCAGCAAGCCTCGTGGTCTTGTCCTGCATTTGTTGATGAGTGTGGGACAGTAATGCCAAGTCGTCTGCAAAATCGAGGTCGTCAAGCTGTGTCCACAGTGTCCACTGTATTCCACTTCGTCTGTGCTCTGTGGTCATCTTCATGACCCAGTCTATGGCCAGTAGGAAGAGGAACGGAGACAGCAGACACCCCTGCCTGACACCAGTTCTGACCTGGAGCTCTCTGGTGAACTGCCCTTCGTGGATCACGCGACATGTCATGCCATCATAGCTGCTCTTGATCAGGCGGACGAGCTTTGTGGGTACACCGTAGTGTCGTAGGAGTTTCCACAGAGTCTCTCGGTCCACGCTGTCAAATGCTTTCTCATAATCCACAAAGTTGACGTACAGCGGGGAGCTCCACTCCAGAGACTGTTCCACGATGATGCGGAGAGTGGCGATCTGGTCTGTACATGATCGGTTCTTCCTGAATCCTGCTTGCTGGTCTCTCAGCTGGGGGTCAACGGAGCTCTTCATTCTCTCTAGGATGATCCTGTTGAAGACCTTTCCTGGTACTGACAGCAAGGTGATTCCTCTGTAGTTGGAACACTTGCTGAGGTCGCCTTTCTTGGGAAGCTTGATTCTTCCAGTCAGCTGGCATCACCTCCTCTTCCCAGATCTTTCCAAACAGTGGGTACAGCATCTCAACTGTTGTCTCTAGGTCTGCTTTCAGAGACTCCGCTGGGATTCCATCTGGCCCTGCTGCTTTGCCATTCTTCAAAAATGCCACTGCTTTTCTGATCTCTTCCCGGCTGGGTCTGTCACAGCTGATGGGTAGGTCGGTCTCTGCCGGCTGGATGTCGGGGGGGGTCGGGTGGGCTAGGTCTGTTCAGTAACTCTTCAAAATACTCAGCCCATCTGTCGAGTTGGTCTGTTCTGTCTGCAATAGGCTTGCCTTCTTTGTCTTTTACTGGTCTTTCTGTATGGCCATACTTACCCGACAATCTTCTGGTAATGTCGTAGAGCTGTTTCATCTTGCTGCTGCCTGCTGCCTTTTCTGCCTCTGCTGCCAGGCTGTCTGTGTAGGCCCTCTTGTCTGCCCTGATACTCCTCTTCACTTCGCGGTTGGCTTCCGAGTATTCCCCCTGTGCCCTTACTTTGGCTGCTCTCGTGCGACTGTTGTTGACCGCTGCTTTCTTCTGCTTCCTCGCTTCTATCTTCTTCAAGGTCTGTGCCGACAGCCAGTCCTTGTGGTGGTGTTTCCTGAACCCTACAGTGTCTTTGCAGGTTGAGTTCAGCGCCTCTCTAACTGCCTTCCACTGCTGCTCTGTGGTGACCGCCTCCTCTTCATTTACTAGCTCCTGTAGCGCTTGAAACCGGTTGGACAGCACCAGTTTGAACTCTTCTCTAACTCCAGTTTCTCTCAGGAGGCCTACATTATAGCGCTGTCTTTTTGTTGTCTCTGTGCGGCTTTTCTTTAGCTTGAGCTTCGTTCTTAAGGTAAGCAGATGGTGGTCTGAGGCGACATCTGCTCCCCTCCTCACTCGAACATCTTGAAGGGATCTTCTAAATTTCTTGCTAATGCAGATATGGTCTATTTGGTTCTCTGTTGTATGGTCAGGTGAGACCCAAGTTGCTTTGTGTATTCTTCTGTGTGGGAAGATGCTGCCTCCAATGACAAGTCGGTTTAGAGCACAAAAGTCTACAAACCTCTCCCCGTTCTCACTCATCTCCGAGCCTAGTCCCTGTCTCCCCATCACCTCTTCGTATCCGGTGTTGTCCTCCCCTATTTTGGCATTAAAATCGCCCATGACGATGGTGATGTCTCGCTCCGCACATTTGTCCACGGCACTCTGGAGTCGGTCGTAGAACTCTTGTTTCTCTTCCTCGTCACTGTCATTGGTGGGCGCATAACACTGGATGACGTTCAGCTTGAGCTTTTTCTTGGTTCTAAAGGCTGCTGTTATAATTCTTGGCCCAAGAGGTTCCCAGCCCATCAGCGCTCTCTGTGCCACTGGTGACAGCATGAGTGCTACTCCTTCTGTATGGGGGGCATTCTCCTCTTCATGACCTGAATACAGAACCATCTCCCCACTTAACAGCCTTTTCTGGCCAGACTGCGTCCATCTGGCTTCACTGATGCCTAGCAGGGAAAGGTTGTACTTTTGCATTTCCGCTGCTATCTGGGTGGCCTTGCCGCTCTGGTACATGGTCTTGACGTTCCATGTGCCCATGGTTGTATCCCTGGATAGAGAGAGGCGGCTCGGTCCTGTGGCTTCCGAAGACTTCCGGCTTTCACCACAGGACGTCATAAGTCTTCTAGTAGAAGAACCTTCCTCCTCCAGGAAAGGAATTACTGTTAGTCTTTTCGTCGGCGTTTTTGTAGCTATTTCCTTTTTTGCAGGGTGGGGAAGCTACCCCCACGCCCAACCCCCTTACTAGGAGGACCAGGGGTTTTCTGTCGGGGTCACCTTCCCTTAGACCATGTTGGTTCACGGCACCTTATTTCATTCGGTGCACCCCTCTCACGAGGGACCCCCTATCCACCACCCAGGGGACGCGCCTCAACGCCGTATGGTCCCAGCGCGAGGACTAATCTTTTTGCCTCTCAGAAAAGTTAAAACTATCGCAATAGGTGGAGAAATAATTTGAAAATGTCTATGTTTGACAAAGTTCTCCTATTGTTCAGTTATGTTCAAGAGTACAGTGAACCCTTTGCATGTTGGTAGCGGTTTTACAGGAATCATCACGACAAAAACCGCTACTGACAAGCAAAGGGTATGAATGAATGAATGAATGAAGTCTATTTAACCCCTTACACCCTGAGGATCAAATTATAGAATTTTTGTAGATGATATCCTCTGAGGTCTATATCACAGTTTCTGGAGACAGATTGACCATGACATTTCAAGGTTGGTGTCAGAATAGAGGCTATTCTGACACCAGCCTTGAAATATCATGGTCAATCCATATCCTGTCCTAATCTCTTCACATATTGGTGATTTTATAGACAAATAGCTGACGATGCAAATTTACTAGCAGTCTTCAAGGGTCAAGTTACAGGGGAGGTCAGGACATGCCCAATGAAAAACCACATTTGTTCCAAATATGCGGAATGGCATATATTGTGGCTTGCATTGTAGCCAAACTTGGTACAGTGGTAGCTTCCACACACATTTATGCAATTGTGTCTCTTGTGTGCCTTCTCAGAAAGGTGACACGTTCACATAATGCAAGGAAAAGTAAATAATTTGCCTTGCAGTGAACCGGGAGAGGTTTTTATTCCGCCTTGATCCCATTCATCTTGGCTTGGCTGTTGGTATAGTGGTACAGCTCAATTAGCCCATATCATACTGAGGCTATAAAAGCTTCAAATTTGTACACTGCCATATGCAAGCTACATTATAGTACATACAGATAAGGATATAGACAAAAGGTTTAGTTCAAGGGTGTTGCCAGAATAGTTTGGCACCTAGAGGCGCCAAGCTATTCTGTCACTACCCTTGAACTATTAGTCAAACTTATTTCACACACTTGTGTATTCCGAATGATAAGGGTTAATAATGTTGCCATGTTATTGTAAGAGTTTAGTGACTGTGTCATGGTCGTCACCACACTAAATGGAAGTTAATGGAAGTAAATGAAGTGTCAATTGGAATATTATCTGATTTTTGTAATAAACTTTACCTGTATTTTAAATCTTGACAAGTCTCCGCCTGACTCTCGGTGATCAAAAGATCATTAGGCTGCCTGCCGACGTCAACCTTAGCTGGCCCACGCACGACCTTTTGTTTATCAAACATTTATATTTGTTTGTTCACATGTCTGTGTATATTCAGCACTGCGGTCTACAATAATGCAAATTGCAAGAAAAAAAAAATAGCGGTCTGAATTATGGCTCTCAGGTACAGTGATATATATACAGAGGGTGAACTGTAAGTAATATCTACTGACCTACTGTCCCGGATTTGAGGTAGCTATTTTGGCAACCAGAAGTAAATTTCTGCTCTAGTCAGTGTCATGCGAGAATGCGTTCGATCCTTGGTTTACAAGTAATGTGGGCATTTCCCATCCTTAAATTGATTGTCATAATGCAAATGTCAGTTCATGCCGCATAACCACATCATTAGAAGATTTTAGTTGTGATATTTATGTCGACAGAATGCGTTCGATCCTTGGTTTACAAGTAATGTGGGCATTTCCCATCCTTAAATTGATTGTCATAATGCAAATGCCAGTTCATATATGCCGCATAACCACATCATTAGAAGATTTGTGATACTTATGTCGACAGTAATATTAACATAGTTTTGATACTTATGTTGACAGTAGCATTAACATGGGTGACAGCCACAAGACTGATTCAGCTTTTTCCAAGAACCAGAAAGCTGAATTTCAGCCTCTTGGTTCAGACAAAACAGCCCCCAGCCATCCTGTTCCATTTGCAAGAGGCATAATTTCTTATGAGCCCCTGCATGTGCAGGGGCTCATGAGAATTTATGTCTCTTGCTGGCCATGGGTCATGGGGCACATTAAATTTTAGTCCATGGACCAGTTTCAGACATTTCAATTGACCACACTGTCACCCAAGTATTAACTAAATGACAACAACCAAGGAACAATTTGATACAAGTGCATTGTACAGGTATTGGTATGGTATGGTGTCTCCGTGGCGCACATATCCATCTAATTAAAGATGCTGAAGGCACCGTAGGGATAAGCTGAAGCTTTGAAAGCCTGCTGCTACTAAATGTGCAAACCTCCACCCTACTATTAACTTCGGTGCATGTGATATATTTCTGTTTCCATTTCACCGGCCCTACCGGGCCTTCTCTTTTCGAATAGTGGTAATGGGATTTTTAACATGCGCACTTGATGATTATGCGTGCTGTACATACGAAGGCAAGACAGGCAACCGTAAGCCGAGTCTGTACGTAAATTTGACTCAATGGGAATGAGGAAAAGTCCACATCCCATTCCTGCCCACCAGGGGATTCGAACCCGGGATCACAGCACAGTGTCCTCCTATCCACTAAGCTACGTCCCCCCTGTATTGTTACAGGTATTGTCGAAAAATTACATTTGTATGCATGTGTCAATGAACATTCCTGACTCAGCTTCACAGTCCATCAAGAAAATGTTGGAGGAAAACATTTCAATGAAAATCAAGGCACTTTTATATTAAGACATTAATCATGTCTCTTGTCAGATACAGAACATTAATCATGTACTAGAAAAATGCCATCGTGAAAATGGGAGTCACTTTGGATGAAATTGTGTTTTTTTAAAATTACAATGTCTTCTAGAATATTTGGCAGAATATATATATATATATTTCGGATCGAACATGATAATTCAAGGTTAGTGCCAGATTAGTTTGGTGCCAAGCTAATCCGGCACTATCCTTTGAATTATCATGGTCGATCCGTTTCCTGCAACTGAAACATGCGTTAGATAACAGCGCCAAAAATATGTATATATTTTCAATCATGAAAATCGCCTTGAGCTCAAAAGAAAAAGTGATTCTGAGTCATGATCAAAGCATTTTAGGAGTTTTAACTCTCTTTTTTTTTTAGATGTGCCTCAATCCGATACCCATCTAAAGGCTGTGTATGCGGCAGTGAGTTAGCCAATTTGACCACAAAGTCACATTTTCCTAGTTTTGGCGGTGTCACCTAACGCATGTTTCAGGTGCAGGAGACGGATCGACCATGATAATTCAAAGGGTAGTGCCGGATTAGCTTGGTGCCATCAGACGCCAAACTAATGTGGCACTACCCTTGAATTATCATGTCCGATCCGTCTCCTGGTGTGGTGCATCAGGGCTAAACGGGTTAAGAGTGCGCTGTAAAACCTGAAATGCGATGCAGCACGCCGTGTGCAGTGTTTTAACCCTGTAGTAATCACCACGACCAAACGTGCTACCGACACCGACAGGTTTAACCCATTTTGCCCCGACGCACTGCAGCAGATGAATGATCAACCATGATGATTCAAGGGTAGTGCCAGATTAGCTAATCTGGCACTACCCTTGAATTATCATGGTCGATTTATCGCCAGAACTAGTCACACAGTCGTTTAGTGACACCTCCAGAAATAGGCCTTTGGGTTAAATAGGTTTGAAGAAAATGCTGGTGTCAGTGTGATGCATCGGTTTTCCATTTCTTGCTGGTTTCTTTCATCGTAATGGAGGGTGAAGCTGGGCACCCCCCCCCCCCCCCCCCCCCCCCCCCCCGTTGCTATTTTATGTGACGTGGCCTTGGATTATGGGCGATTGCGCATGCAGCCGGCGATGATAAAGTTTTTATTTTAGGGCTGTTTTATGGTCAGATTATGACGGGAGCTTTTGAATTTTGCTTTTTATGTCTTTGCTGCTGAGTAGTCCAGAATAAAATTAGAGAGTTTTTTTTTGGGAGGTGTGTGTGCTGTGCGTGAAGGCCAACCACGTTTTCAGGAAAACACTTGACGTTATTCTGGTCATGATTAAAACGAACTTGAAAAGACCGGAAAAGGGAATTCATAAACCGCTGCCTTCTGAGTCTGCCTAGTCCAAACCAGAATGTGACTACCTAGCGCATAAAAATGCAAAGGCGATCTCAGCGTACTATTTTGGCGAAGGGTTTTCGGTGATCGCGAATTGCGGACCAGACTGAATTAGTCATAAAAACATAGAAGTAACAAGAGACATAAACCCTCATGAGCCCCCGCGACTGCGGGGGCGCATGAGGGTTTATGTCTCTTGCAGCTGGGTAGCGTTCGCCTTACCCCGGCAGTTAACCCATATCATACTGAGGCTAAAAGCTTCAAATTTGTACACTGCCATATGCAAGCTACATTATAGTACTTACAGATAAGGATAGACCAATGGCTTTAGGGTCTGAGGGTGTTACTTTCTTCGCTGGGATGTTTAGTGTCAGCAGGAATTAGAGGGTCCTGGTGACAGGTGTACTTTTTAACCCTTATCATTCGGAATACACCAGTGTGTGAAATAAGTTTGACGCTAAAATAGTTCAAGGGTAGTGCCAGAATAGCTTCGCGCCTCTAGGCCGCACCAAGCTGTTCTGGCACCACCCTTGAACTATAGCCTTATCTATATCCTTGTCTGTAAATACTATTATGTAGCTTGCATATGGCAGTGTACAAATTTCATGTATAGCATGGGTTTCAAGTTCGCGTAACATGACTGAATGACGGTCTGTGGACGGTGCTTAGACGGTAGGCCAAAGTTAGTGCAATGTGACCTTGACTCATTTGTGAGCCTGTAGAATGGCGGTATCAGTTCATATTAATCATTTTGTTGACAGTCATCTGCCGTGGCTTCCTATCTCGCCAACAGGATTTATTTATCTGTGCGGTAACGCCGCCATAACAAAATACGAACTCCAGTGGAAGAAAAAGTCAGTTTGGCTGTGTCAGTCCCTCGTCGGATACCACGTCAGCCCGGCCGCAGTAAGGCAGTCAGTGGGTTGGTTAACCCATTTAACACCAAAGCCATATTCCCACATTTTTTAGGTGTCAATTAATGACCAACTAACGAGCTGCAGGAGCTGGACGGACAATGATAATTCAAGGGTAGTGCCGGATTAGCTTGGCGCCTTCAGGCACCAAGGTAATCAGGGACTACCCTTGAAATATCATGGTCCATCCCGGCATCGTCGCCGGCTGTAGTACCTCATGGCTAAATGAGTTATAAACCTTGGTGTTCAACGCGACTTTTGAAAGTATGCAGGTGTAACTTTAAGCAAAGTTATTTTAATGTGTGTAATTGTATAATTATAACATACTATGTCCATAAACCTTGATCAGCTGGTGCTCTTTGGCTCGACTTGACACAGATTTAATTTTTAAAAAATGCAAAATGGGTCCACTGAGGGTAAAATATTTTAATGCTCTCACTTTCTCCGAGACAGGATGGATGGATGGTGGAGGGGGGGGGGGCTGTCTTTGCTTTGTTCAATGTATTTAACTCATTCATCCCTGACGCACTACAGCAGGAAATGGGTCGTCCATGATAATTCAAGGGCAGTCGGCGCCAAGCCAATCTGGCACTGCCCTTGAATTAACATGGTCGATCCATCTAGTGCAACTGGTGCATGGTCATTAGATGACACCACCAAAATTTGGGAAATACGGCCGTCGGGCTGAATGATTTGAATAAGTAGGTGTTGGTCTTGCACAGGATTTCATCATACGACCAGGAAGCCAATAGAGGCGTGTGTGTGTTTGTGTCGGTGGTTGTGCGGGCATGGCAAACAGTCGGAGTAGCCGCGGGTCACGCTGTCACGACCGAGCACTCGCTGACGTTCAGTGTCCACTTTGTTCACCCCAGTTACCCTCCAGTCAAAACAGGTTTTTGGTTCGGGGCCTGATCTCAACCCTCCTTTTATTGTTGACGGTATGTGCAAGCCATAATATGCACTTCCAACTGTTAGCACGAGAGCTGTGGTTAGCACAGACCGCGTGTGGGTGCTCTCTTAAGCCACACACACACGCACAGGGCTAACAGCAGTTACCCTCCTCCCCCCCCCCCCCCTCCACACACACACACACACACAGCTGACAAAAGTCCCCCCCCCCCCCCCCCGCCCCTCACACACACAGAGCTGACAGACGTTACCCGCCCCCCCCCCCCCCCCCCCACACACACACACACACTCAGAGCTGATACTGAGACGTTACCCCCCCCCCCCCTACATACACACACACAGAGCTGATAGACGTTACCCCCCCCCCCCCCCCACTCCCACACACACACACACAGCTGACAAAAGCCTACACACACACACACAGCTGATAGACGTTACCTCCCCACTCCCACACACACACAGCTGACAAAAGCCCCCCCCCCTCCCCCCCCCCTGACTCACAGACCTGACAGACGTTACCCCCCCCCCCCCCCCACACACACACACACACACACAGAGCTGACAGAAGTTCCCCCCCCCCCCCCCCCTTTCACTCCCACACACACACATAGCTGACAGACGTTCCCCCCCCCCCCCCCCACACACACACACAGAGCTAACAGACGTTACCCCCCCCCCCCCCCCACACACACACACACAGACGCACACACACACAGAGCAGACAAAAGTTACCCCCCCCCCCCCCTCACGCACACACACACACACAGTTAACAGACGTTAACCCCCCCCCACACACACACACACACACACAGACGCACACAGAGCAGACAAAAGTTATCCCCCCCCCCCCCACACACACACACACACACACACAGCTGACAGCAGGTACCCCCCCACCCCACACACACACACAGAAGTTACCCCCCACCCCCTCATACACACATCCATTCAGCCACCAGCTCATCAGCAGGCAGATGATGTGTCCATATTAGCTCTAGTGCTTTTTTTTTTTATACTTGTTGACAGGGCCAGTTAGTTTCCGCTGGTGCAATGTTTAACCCTTAGGGTGCTGGTAACGCTCTTTGCTGTCAGGAATCATCACAACAGCGCTACCGACAGCCAAAGGGATAATTTTAATTTTATGGTCAGTCTGAACACCAGATACATTTTTCATTTGTGTGTGTGTGTAAAGGGTCAAGCTTTTTAACTCTTTCGAGACGTGCTGATTCTGGATTTGCGGCTTTATGCCGTGAATCCAGATGCGGCACGTCTCGAAAGAGTTAAAAATCATTGTTAATTAAATGTCAAAGATCCCCAGCCTTTAAAGGAACATTGATACAAAGTGGTGACAGCAAGAGGCATAGATCCTCATGAGCCCCCGCAACTGCGGGGGCTCATGAGGATCTATGCCTTTTTGCAGTTGGATCGTGTTCATTTTTCCCCAGCAGTCAAAAATTTAACATGACCAACACCCTTATCAGAGAAATAAATGTTGCCAGACTGGTCTTAGAGAGAGGAAGATGGAGAATACAACAGATTTTTTGACGACGTCAATTTTTCATTGTTTTTGATCACAAATCGCTCATCTAATGACACACCCCGTTTTTTTAGGTTTCTCCTTATTTTTTTTCAGTAAAATAAAGGTTTCCAAAATCAATGACATTCATGACTAAAGCAAAATTAACACCTGAGCTAATTAATCCATCGGTTATGCAAGTGTGTTCTTTTTGCAACGCGTATTTTATTGATTACTTAGCCAATTACGGGTATTTCAGATAGACGATCGGGGGCGCTGTCACATACGCGCTCACTTACAGGGAGCTAACAACACACACTTATACACACACAGCAGTAATTACTTCCCTTAGTACTAAACGTGCGACACGGTTTGTTCACGCCCCGCCACTGACTGTGCGCGCGCACTGCCTGTCACCTAGGGCAGCGCTGTGTCGTTTGCCAAACATTAACCGGTCTTTTCTACCTTGTGTGTAGAGCGAGGCAGACGTGTTTCAAAACGTGGCAGAATTCTTAACCGGTGATAGCACTAAACCTTGTAAAAATATACTACTTTGTTATCGGTAAGTGTCGCCGTTTCTGACATTTTCTTGTGTAGATTTGCCCGAGTCAACGCTGACTAGCGTAGGTTACAAAAAT
This sequence comes from Semisulcospira habei, assembly GCA_036245525.1. NCBI lineage: Eukaryota > Metazoa > Mollusca > Gastropoda > Semisulcospiridae > Semisulcospira > Semisulcospira habei. Next base: position 170,367,320 of record BTPG01000002.1, read on the forward strand.
ACATAGTGACTGTATACAGGACACTGACGAATAGTTTGTCGGTAGTTTGCGTGTTTAATTTGTGATATATAGAAAGAAGAAAAGGCCTTGCGATAGCCAGCAGTGCGCTGAAAAGAAGTCTAGTGTAATTTGCCCTAGCGTGTTTTAGAAAATGAATTGGTCTGAGGAAGCTAGATTGATCTTTCAATCACACTTAGATTACCATAGAGAAATGACGACTCTTTTAGAGACGATATTAGCAAACCACCCAGCAAAACCATTGCCAAAAAAACCAATCGGTAATTTGACTGATGTACTCGAAGGAAGTACGAAAAAAGAAATGAGTGATCCAAAAGATATTCATTTGTATTTTAAAAAAAATCTTTCAGATGGATTGCCACCAGATGGTAAAAGAGTAGCCGACTGTAATTTACCGGGACTTACATTGGCAACCTTAAAACCGCATTTAGTTAATGGCTACGCGATAATACAACAAACAGAAAGAAAAAATATGTCATCTTCTATCTACTATGGGGAGTGGCTAATCGCGGGTGCAGAAATCCATAAGAATCAAAAATTACAACATGAAACAAACTTGAACTGGACAGATTGGCTAAAAATACACGTCGGAATTTCAAAGTCTTATGCCCATCAGTTGAGTGTTCTAGCCAGGCTGCTACAGGGGTACCACAAATTTCATTATCTTTCACTGTCTTTCCGAAAGGTGTTCAGTTTGCGGAAGCAAATTGAACAAATGTTAAAAGTACAGGAAATAGCCGATTTTTGGAAAACACCTAACGCTGGTCCGTAACATTGTTTGCTTGTTTGTTTTGTTTGTTTGTTTGTACAAAGGTTCTAGTGCGTCTTAACAATTCTGTTTAAATCACATCTGAGACATTTATCACTTTCGTTTTGTTAACTGACTAAGCCCGTGTGATCATCACCGAGCAGGCCGCACTAACAAGGAAAATGAAAACGTGTAACTATTAGTCCGTGAAAGTGATTAATCGCCGAGCAGGCCGCAAACAAGAAAAATGTAACTGTAAATCTGAGTAAAAAAATCACTGAGTATATCACAAACATAACAAATGAAAATGTCTTACTGTAATTTTATATGTGATCTAATACCTAGCAGATCACAAACAAGACAAATGAAAATGTGTAACTGTAAGTCTTTAAGTGAGAAATCACAGAACATACTACAAAAAGGCTGTACGTCCGAGAGTGAGAAATCACAGAGCATACTACAAAAAGGCTGTACGCCTGAGAGTGAAAAATCACAGAACATACTACAAAAAGGCTGTAAGTCTGAGAGTGAGAAAATCATCGGACAGGTTACACGTAAAAGTGGCTTTAAGACTGAGAGTGAGAAAATCATCGGACAGGTCATAAAATGGATGGAGCGATATTTTGTCTGATGTGTGACAAACGCCATAATGACCAAGCCGCACGAGAAGCTAATGATTGTATGTTTGTATTGCCTCGTCTTAAATGTTGTGGACCAAGTGTGAGGTGTTTTTGCCGCGCTCATGCAAGTAGCTTGCTTTTTGCAAGTGAATTGAAACGGATTTTACATAGGTTTCAGCAACAGGACTGACGGTGGGGTATACATGTAGCACCCTGGCAAAGAAAGATGATTTTGGCTTTGTATCTGAATAATTGATTTACAAAACGGCACCCTGGTCAGCCCACTTGTAGCACGCTGACAAAGAAAGGTGATTATTGGTTTTGACAATAATTGATTTATAAATCACTCAGCGCCCTAGTCAAGCCTTCAAATCGTGGTATCCAACGTAAACACATGACGTATGTCCTTAGCGAATCGTCCCCCACTGGGGGACCGGTATCCAACGTAAACAAATTACGTAGTACGATAGAAACGAGTCCGACACCGTCGGACCGGTATCTATCGTAGTACGTCACAGGGTCTTAGTAACGGCGTAAACAAGTGACGTAGTACGATAGAAACGAGTTCGACACTGTCGAACCGGTATCTATCGTACTACGTCACAGGGTCTTAGTAACGGGGCGAAGTGCGCAGTGCCGATATACAGTCGCGGTGCATACAACTGAAATGCGGTGAAGTTTTCTGCAGACCGGAGTCTACAATATTCGTGCATTCTGAATAAAGATTTTGTGTCTGTCTGTGAGTGAGTGCGTGTGTAAGTGTGTGTGTGTGAGTGTCTGTGTGTATGCGTGTGAGTGTTTGTGTGCGTGCGTGTGTGAGTGTGTATATGCGTGCGTGTCTGTATGTGTGAGTGTGTATATGCGTGCGTGTCTGTATGTGTGTGCGTATGTATGTATGCGTGTGAGTGTTTGTATGCGTGTGTGTGCGTGTGAGTGCATGTGTGTGTGTGTGTGTGTGAGTGCATGTGTATGCGTGTGAGTGTTTGTATGCGTGTGTGCGTGTGTATGTATATGTGTGTTTATATGTGTATGTGCGTCCGTGTTTGCGTGCGTGCGTGTGTGTTTGATTGTGTGCGTGTATATTATATGTGTGTTAGAGATATAAGATATAAGATTCCAAAAACATTTTTTTTCATTGCCTCTGTGCCAATACCCCCCAAAACATAGTTATTTAAATAATAACCACACACACACACAAAAAAAAAAAAACAAAAAAAAAAACACTATTGCTATATGCACTTGATAACAAATTATTTAAGTTACCTACAAATACTTGATAACAAATTTTCCAAAGTCAATTATAACTGACAAATAACTTTACAGGTAACCTTTTAAGAACCTATAATTAGTTATTAAGTGACTTAGTCAAGAACTTATAAGAACTTAAACACAACAAAATGTAAGTTCTTGACTCAAGTCACAACTTAAGTCACAACTTACTCGGACAGATTTGTCAAGATACAAGGACAATGAAAAAACTTTTTTTAGTAATAGTCAGGTGGTGCTGGTGGTGCTGATGGGGTTAAATAGTTAGGTGGCATGTCATTTTTCTGTGAAGTGTATGTCATTAATAAACGATTACCAAATCTGATTTTTATTTGCTTAAAAGATTGTGTAGTTTTTCTGTGGTTTCCTGAACACCGATCTGTTTTCCCATCTCTAAAAAACTGGCTTTAAGTTCTTCAACATTTACGGGAGATTGACTACGCATCTTATTCTGTATTTCAGATTTTTGTTTCTTGTAATTATTTAAATCATCCTGGACGCGCTTAAATTCCTCGTCATCAATACAATTATCGTTTAATGCCTTACTGATAATAAGTTTCATACTGCTCAGCTTTGCACCAGCCAGCGTACTCAATGCTTCATGTTTCTGTAATTTTGTGTGAAACCTCTTGTTCAAGGCCTCCAAACCAAAACAAGCCAGGCATGTAGCAATGCTAACACCCTCAACTGCTATTCCAGCCAAACTCCCAATTCCTGTGGCGAACAGAACGATACCCCCTACAGAACATGAAGCTGAAACTGCACCAATAGCCATAGAAGTGTTTTGAACAGAATTAAATACTGACTTATACCGTCTTTTGCACCGTGAGTATTTCGCCTTCTCACTCTCCAAATATTTCAAAGCTTCTGTAATATTATTTAATCTGAATGTGTCTGCCTGTAATGTTTTATCTGAAGCAATTGGCATATGTGTATCAGGCGCAAGTGTTGTTTTAGTCATCACATTTGTTTCAGTCAGATCAAGCGTTGGTAGTTGCGGATAGAAGTTTACCATTTTTTTTATTGACAAATATTTTTTTAATCAGCAATTACATTTTGCAACTCTTCAAAAGTATACAATTTGCTGGCATAATAAAATGCAACAAGATCAATGTGTTCAAGGTTTATGTAAGTTAGACGAACAAAAGTTGTTTTGTCAACCACCACCTTGACAGCTGGAACACTGCTCGAAACATTAATAACATCATTATTTTTTGTAATGGCAATAAAGACCTTTGATGATTCTGTTACTGTTTCGTCCCATGTAAGTTTAATTCCCTGTGCAATTTGAGCCTCTTTAGCAGTAGTTACTGATTTCATGATAATTTCAAATACTATTGTCGCTTCTCTAGCCATGACTAAGCTTGCTGGCATAAACACAACAGAAGTATCTGATCTACCCTTTCTAGTTGTAAGAAGATATCTCCGTCTCTCATAATTTTCAACTTTCAGTTTTTCTCTGCTATTGTTGTCTGGGGCAAAGCTTGGAACAAGGCTTACAATAAGCGGCCCCGAGTTAACAACCTTCCTAAACACTAAGGCGCCTTCATCATCAGTGTATACATAAGGACTAATAAATTCCAACTTTATGTCCCAGTCAATTGTGGGTGGTGGTGCCGGTACAGGTGAAACAACCCACTTATTTCCTACATGTATTAAGTTGTAGGGCACATTATTTACAGGTGGAGTAGGTACAGTAACATCACGCAGCTGACCAAGTTTAGGAATCTGTTTTTCACCGTCTTTCATGTCAACAATTACTTTCCTCTTGTACATGCCATTTGAATCAAGTTCAAAACCATATATTTCTCCAATATCTCCCTCCTTCTCAAAATCCTGTACGTCTGCCAAATCTTTCAACTCTGTAACCGGACACGCAACTGGTATGATTCTAGGCTTTGGACCAAGACCACTCATTTTTATAAACAAAAATAAAATTATTTAACTTCTAACACTACACTAAAATCATGCATAACAACTAGTTTGTCATCCTGATTAGTTACAGATATACTCAGTGACTCAAAGAAACTAAAACCTAATTTCTTAAACTGCAAATTAGGAAATCTAACAACTACACTTTCACAATAAGGAGCAGTTCCAGTTGGTAAGCATCTCAACAAAGTTGAAGGCTTTCCATTGTGAACATTCTCAGATGTGTTTAGTTCTTTCAAATAAACATTTAATACTGTGTGCACTGACAAATTGACAGGACGTTTTCCAGTTATTTTAAGTTTTTTTGTCTTCATTGTTATAATACCAAACATAGCTTCATCTAAATCATCTGATCTATACCAATCTTCGTCAATATAAAATCCAAGTAAATATGCAAATTTATCTGAGATCCTTAACCAATTTTGTGTCAAAAATTCTAATGTAACAAGTAGGTTAGCTGGATTTAAAGTTGCTTTAATTTTAAATTTACTTTGAAACCATTCAGCTATAGTACAAAAGTCATAATACCCAGGTGGTAAAGCTTCAGTCTTACCATCAAAAATTACTTTATTATATATATCATCTGTTACATTAAACCATTTTACTGTGTAGAACATTTCATGGATAGCTACAGCCTTGCTACCATCACGATTATCAATCCCATTAGTTAACCACACTGGTTTGCTAGTGTCAAGATTTGTTAAGGTAATAAACATTTTTATTATCTCATATAAAAAAGGATGGAATTTAAATCACCAACCATTACCACTACAAACGCATTTCAATTTAATGTGGATGCTAAATACAATGTTGCACCTACTTATGAACAGAAAATAATTCAACTAAATCAACTTGTTATTGCTGTAAGCGAACAAGATCTATTTCAAGTCAAAGTACCAAATCCATTTGACCATTACCTAAACCCTCCAATAACAGATGACTCTACTGCAAGAAAGTGGACTTCTAGCCCACTACAGATGTTTCAAAATCAACTCAACTTTGCCATACTATGTTCAACTACAGGCTGTGGTGTTTCTTTTACAGACCACTTGAATCACTCAAACAAACTGATTAGGTCTGTGTATCGTTTCCATGTTTATTACCAGCTTAGACGTATACTGTCAGAACTGCATACACCACTGCCCACTGAATCCAGTTTCAACAGGTTTAACAACCTCATGGATATGAAAGCATTTGAACGCATCTGTAATGAATTTAACATCAGCCCCAAGTATGACTTTACACAAAAACTTGATGATCACAAAGGCATGGGTACATTGTATTACGCTTTGAGTCACAGACAATACCCTCAAGATTACTACCCTGGGTACACTTCATTCTCATCAAAATCTGAAGTCTGGTTAGGATCAATAGAGCAGAAGCAGACTAATGCGTGGACCACATTTATTTTAGACAAAAGTGACGGGTTTACTCAAGCAGGAGTTGAGCGCGTAAATGAGTCTATCAGAACATATGTCTGGTGTATACTAGGAGCACAATCATTATCAAAATCAAACATTTTGAATGGAAGTGGTAAATTTGAATCTCAAAAACAATTTCTCGCAAACCTGGAAGATTCAATTAATTCATCAGTTGATCTCCCATCAAGCATACAACGCTACCAAGACGTACTCAGATATGCTAGATCAAAAGTTGACTTTGTAGTTGGCGTCGGGTTATACATGTTACCATCTGACCTTCAACTCCAAATGGGAACAATAACAAATTATAATAATGAAATCATTGTTGCAGGTGTTGGTCAGAAATTAGGACTCAATAAAAGTGTAAACTTAGGAGCAACAACCACACATGTTCAGTCATTAAAATCATTACAGACGGTAACACCCCCGGCCCCGGCCCCGGCCCCAACAACGACACCCATACAATCAACCCCGGATCTAACACCAACCCCTGACACTCATGAGTCAGAGAGAACTGCATTGGTAATAGGTCTAACAGGATTAGGGGTTTTACTTCTTTACCTGTTTTATTAAATAACCCACCATCAACCCTCCTACTGTAACCAAAAAGACCCACACATGTTCTGCCATAAACCCTACTGCCTTTGCTGCTGTAGTAATCAACCAACTGACAACAGTGCCAATTATGCCAGGCAAAGCGACCACTGCTTTCAGAGACAATTTCTTAAGCAAGTCTGATATGTGAGACAACTGTTTCTTTACCCACGACTGTAAATCTTTTGGATCTGTGGGAGCCGGTGGGCCCGGGGGTGGCGGTGCACCCCCACCAACCCCAGCACCGGAGACAGCCAGCACTACAGTGCTGATAATAAACCCAAGAGCAGTAATTAAACTAGCAATTGTAATACCCTGTTCTCTGAAAAGTGTTTTAAGTCTCTCAGCCAGAGTAGTGTCTTCGTGAAGTATTTTCTGAATAGTTTCTCTAATTCTGTTGACCTGTGATTTCAGTTTTTGTCTTCCAATACTAATTGTTTCTAACCGACCTGATCTTTCTATCTGCAAATCATTTAATCTGTGTTGAATTCTTTCTTTTATTTCTGTGTCAAGATTCCCATTGTCTGCGGTAGCCAGTTTTTCTTTTTCACGTTCTATGTGTTTATCAAGCTCTCCCAGTTTGGCAAGATTATTAACCATCTCACCTCTTATTGTCTGCAATGATTTATCCAAACCCATAATCTCTCTCATTGACAAAGGTGGGTCTTCTATTGTTTTCATAGCATCATTTAATTGTCCTTCAGTAAATGAGGTTTCTTGTATCACAGTGTTTGCTATTTCTGGTAGGCTTGTTACTGGTGCCATTTCAATTTGTTGCCCTGTTGGCAACTTTGTTTGTGTGTCATGAAGAACACTAGCCAGTCTTGGCGTGACAGGAGACCCTCCAATTCCAAGTTGACGCAAGGCACCAACACCACCTTCATTTTTTATTGTACTTAAAGCCCTAAACCTACTAGGGTCTTTTTTGTTAGTCAATAGTACTTTTCCTTTGTCAACAGTATTTAAATATAAATGACCCTTGACATCAAGTTCAAACTGATTAGGGTCTATGTTGTCTGGGCGGCCACCAACATGATCATAAAATGAGTTCACTTTGGTTTCTAAAAGTTCGTGACGTAAACTGTAAATATTTCTTGTACCAGTCATATCTGCCATATCTGTCATATCTGTTGTATTACCAAAATCATTCATGTCATCCATTTCAAAATCTTCATGATTAAATCCTCCCGCTGCCATTGTTTTATTAATTTATTATTTTTTATTGTGCATAATAAAAATGACACAGTCTTACGGATCAAAGTTAGACCCATACAGAAAACTACGTGAGCCTCTGGGTGTTAAAGCAGTTAGACAATCGATTGTCATCACAAACAATCCTAGTACTATAGACCAAAACCAGACTCTTACTGTCAAGTTTCCAAACCTAGGTCCCAGTGACGTTATTGTTCCTGGCACTGCACGTCTAGCATTTAATATTGAACTATCATCAGACGCAGATGTAAACAGAACACTGGTTGACAATCTTGGCAGAGCAATTGTTAGAACTATTAAAGTAAAACTTGAAGGACAGGAAGTGTTTAGTCTTGACGACGCAGATGTGTTCTACTGTTACAAAGATCTTTGGCTCACAAGAGAAGAACGAGAAGACCGTATTTACCAAGGCATACAATCTGATAATATTGGTAAACTTCGAATCAATGCCGGAGACAAAACAACTACTGGGGTACCAAAGGAAGTTATTATAGCAGAAACATACGGAACTAGATTTTACATTCCACTCGAGTTTGAAATCCTCACAGCTCATCTGCCTTATTATCAAGGGGCACTGAATGACCGTCTGAGCTTTGAACTAACTTTCAATGACTACTCCAAAGTTATAAAATCATCTGCCACAGATGCAACATACAAGATCTCTAACATTTCCTTGGAATATGAGATTGTTACACACACTGAACTAGCCAGACTCATTCAAAATCAGTACCAGTCAAGACTTCCAATTTATTATGACCGTGTGATTAGACATAGTTTAATACCCAAAGACAAAAGCGACCCAATGTGGAACATAAACTTGAACACACCAGCAAGGTCACTGAAAGGTATTCTTATGTTGTTTGTTGAACCAGTGAGTCCATATAAACGGGATTCAGAAAAATTCTACAATCCTAAGATTACACATTTGTCCTGCACAATTGAAGGCCGCCCTAATCAAGTGTACGCTTCAGGAATGCTGCCTTATCAACACTATGACGAAACCACAAAGTATTTTGCAGGAGGAAGGATTAGAGATAAACCTGCAAACATTGCGTGCAAAGATCTACATCTGTATGATGTTAGGATCGGACAATACCTTACAAATAAGTATGCACTTTGGTTAGATCTTCGTAGTACAGATGACGACTACCTTCATGGGTCAGGACGAACTGTCGAGAATGGTAGTGATGGAATAACAATTCAGATACAAAAGAAGGTTGAAACTGCTGCAGCCATAAACATATATTTGTACCTGATATATGACGCACAACTCAATATTGCAGAAAGCAGACTGAGTGGACACATATATTAAAATTATATTGTGTATTAAAATGAACCTGAGCTTGATGACCCTTGACCCACACTGTGGATTGTTTTGTGGTGCCACAGGGTGTGGGAAAACTGAATTTGTACTTAACCTCTTACAAACAAGATACATACACCATTTTGAAAACATTGTAATATTTTGTCCTACAATCAAACACAACAAAGCTTATCACAACCGTTTATTCATTTGGACTGACAGCAACATTTACTTAGTTGACCCTGAGAAAAAACTGAATGACTACCTACAATATTTTTACAAGCAATTTGAAGGACAGCCAACATTGTTTATTGTTGATGACTGCTCAGCAGAGAAAGACATTGTCAAGAAGAGAAACACTCTAGCAGAACTTGCCTTCAGTGGCAGACATGCAAATGTTAGTGTATGGATTCTCACTCAGAAATATAATGCTGTACTGAAAGATTTTCGAGAACAGTTAAAGTTTATCTGTTTGTTTTACTGTAAGGACCGTGACAGCTTTGAAGACTGTCTCAGAGAAAACGATGTCATACCAAATAAACATGAACGAGATGATGTAAAAAATAAACTGAAATCAACTAAGCATCTAAAGCTCATTTTAAAGACAGATCAGCCCACAGGGTATGGGTTAGTAAATTGATGTAAATTAATTTATACATTTGTTTGTCCAATAAAAATGACAGACGGACAAATCATACAGGTGCTTGATCTCACACACCTTTTCAAAGATGTTATGCACTTTACTGATTTAATATCACCCAAACAGACTTACATAAGCCTTTCAGCACCATCAGAAATATATGTTACATATAGTGTGACTTTGGATTATGTTGATGAGCATCCAGATGTGGAGTGCATGACAGTTGATTTAAAGACACCTACTTTTAAAGTTGATGATACCAACTATGGCTGGTTAGGGGAAATTTGTTATAGCATATTTAAACAACTGCGCAAACTAAATGTTTATATTGACAGTGTTACAGTTAATAAAGTGGTATTACACAAGGTGAGCCAGCAGAGTTAACGTTAATATTTTTTATTTTATTATTTTGTCGGACAAATAAAAATGACGGACAATGCTCAAAGCCCTTGCCCATCAAACCCTGGCTCATCTGGTTTAAGAAACGTGTTTCACACAACAAACTTACCTATATCCAATACTAATAATGTTTATGAATCAATAGAAAACTCTTTTTCTGTCATACAGCAAAATCTTATCACAGGCAGTGTTAAGATTCAGATTGTTGCGAAAATCAAATTCACTAGGGTGGACGGTGAGGTGATTGTTTCGTACATATCAACAAGACAACACACAGTTAACACAAGAAGAGAATTAGAGAACGTGTTTAGAGACAGACTATTACCAGACTTTCTCCAGGCGATTGACAGTGCAAAAATGAAGGGGTCTGGTTGGCACGAAGGACATGTACATGAACTGCAACTAAAGCAGTCTAGGTATCATCCTATATTAGGTAAAGCATGGATACCACTGCCAACAGAGGTTGCAAACAAAAAGGCTGTAGTCAACATACAGAACAATGACAACTATTGTTTCATGTGGTGTGTGCTTGCTAAACTACACTTTATAAAATCAAAACCTGAACGTGCATCTAACTACACTAAATTTGTAAATGAACTCAACTTCAGTGGCATTGAGTTCCCTGTTAAAATAGAAGACATAGACTTGTTTGAAAAACTAAATCCTGGTATATCTGTAAATGTGTATGTGTGGGATAATGAGTCTGTTGACAAGTTACAACCAATTAGAGTATCACCAATTGCCCCAACCTATGGAAAGTCAGAAGATAGGCATGTTGACATGTTACTAATAAGCTCTGGTGATAACTTCCACTACACAATTATCAGGAGTATGTCACGACTAATTCATAATCATGTATCAAAACATAATGGTAAACAGGAAGTGTGTAAGAGATGTTTACAAAGATTCTCCTCTATTGCAGTGGCACATAAACACGTCCTGCATTGTAGGTCATTCCCACTAGAACAAAGATTATCTCCCCGTTTCTTTGTTGTGTGCTTGGTTTGTAATAGTCACTTAGTTTCGGTTTCGGGATAGACATGTCTTCACCTGTGACAAGAAAATATTCCCTGATTGCTTCGTCTGTATTTGAAAACGCCCTGGGGGACTTGGGTGGGGTTAGGTACTTTTTAGTTCTCAGGGTCACCCTGGTCAGCCCCACAGGGTGAGTTTTTCTCTCTATTCTGGGGCATGTGTTTCTGTCTACCCTTGGTCCATTCACCTGTATTTGCCTTTTTAAAACTCTCCCTACTGTCTGCACTGCCTGTAGCTCTTGATATTGGATGTGTGTTGCTAAATGGTCTTAGCTTTATTTAGGCCCCATGTGTTAGGTTTATTTAACGTATTTGACCGGATGGCGACATACATTCAATGTTCTGGTTTTTTTTGTTTTTTTTTTCACAAGCAGTGCAGGCACGTCCTGAGAAAGCCTTGTTGCTGTCGGGACGTTAAGCAATGTACAATCAATCAGTACAATGTATTTGAAAACGTATGTTGTGCGTGGCCTTCAAGCCTGAGTTTTTCATTGATGAAATCAAGTTTCTCAATTCTATTCTTTTCATATTCCTGCTGGGCTTGAGCAAGTTTTTCTGATGCCTCATTGTGACGTTTCATTTCTTCTGCAGATTCTTCTCTACCCATTTTAGAAAAGAGATAATTAGAGCCACTGAATGCCAGTGCGTTAACCATCGCTCCACCAATCATAATAGCTATCGTCGCCATATTTATTTTATTTACATAGAAACATTTTCAGGAATAATTCCCTGCTTGACAAGAAAATCTTTTGTCGCAATCGACGCTGTGACAACTACAATTAGCTTAGCGCTGTCTTCGAAATCGAGTCTACTCAAGTCTGCTGATTTCATTTTGAGTAGACTTTTTCCTAGCATGGAATAAGCTACTGCTAATCCACTGATTACGGCAGAGTGATACACAAGGTTCATTAAATTTTTTGAGTCGTTCATTTTCTAAGGCAAGAAAAATTAAAATAATATTTTTATTTACTGCATATAAAATGGGTCAACGGCTTTGGATGTTACTGGTAATGTGGCGACTTCTGGTTTTGTTTTTGGAGTGTCTGATTTTCTGGTCACTGTACGAGTCTGTGGTTTGTATTTTTTGTATAATTGATACCCTACGTAACCAAATCCGACAACAAATTCGACAATTATATATTTTGTTGATTGAGGTTCGGGGTCAGGGTTAGACTGGGTTGTTTGTCTCTCACTTTGATGTGGGTGTCCTGTCGGTGTTGGTCTTGATGGTAGTGAAGGTGTTGATGCCTGGTCAAACACATGAGACTTTTCTGTTTGTGTTTGAAGCTGTAATTTTTTTTGCCTGTTCCATTCGGCTAATCTTTTTCCTGCATCAACGCGGCCTGGACTTTTAGCCTTAGTCACAGTTTGAACCTGTGTCAAAACAGGGTCCGGGTTCAGTTGTGTAGTCATCTTGTTCTCGTCCATTTGATCCTTCTTTTTCTTTCTCTAGAAAATTTATTTTTGAGAAATCAATATGACTCCTGGTAACAAGAAGGGTTACGACAGGTGCAAGGTAATTTCCGAACTTGTAAAACATGACACATGCTAATTTGCCAATTGAACTTGAAACAATAGGATTGCTTTCAAGATCGTGTGAAAGACTGTCACAATCCACAGGTAGAAAGTGACTCACTGTTTTTGTGTATAGGCATACAAGAGACCGGCTTAAATCACGTGTCATTAGTGAGGCAATGTGGTTCTCATATTTAGAATGAAGCTTGATTAGTTCGTCAGCGGTGAGAGATTCAATATCCTCTGTCATGTATTGTTTTCCGAGATAAGCCTTTGACTTGCCTGAGACAATCACAGACAAAAGACGCTGTTTCTTAGAGTCTAAATCTTTGTTTTCTACAGCGTTGATATCATTTAGAAGAAGTAATTCGTCTTGATTCATTTTATAATAAAAAATATTAATTTTAAATGACATTGATTTTGGAAACCTTTATTTTACTGAAAAAAATAAGGAGAAACCTAAAAAAACGGGGTGTGTCATTAGATGAGCGATTTGTGATCAAAAACAATGAAAAATTGACGTCGTCAAAAAATCTGTTGTATTCTCCATCTTCCTCTCTCTGTCTTTGCAAGAGGTGTAGGTTCTCACGACCTGCAGGGGACCCTGAGAATCTGTGCCTCTCGGCCGTGTCATTGTGTAGGCCGCACGACAAACATGGTACACAAGGCAGTATATTTTGACTTTTCGTTTTTATTTGTGTGTTGGCAGGCATCCTGACTTTTGTGAACGCGATGAGTGTGCGTGCGGCCACTCGCATCCAGGACATCTTCACCGCGGCCAAACTGCTTGCATTACTCACCATCATCGGCACCGGAATCGTTATGATTGGCATGGGTGAGCTTGATTACTCTGGCTCCTTCACAGACAACTTCAGTTGTTGTTTTTTGTAGAGGGGAGGGAGAAGTTGAAAGTTCCATTACGCGTAAATCTGAAGACACATTTCAGCACCATTTGTATTTGTTATGCCTTGTCGACACAGCTAATAAACATTAACTGCAGTTGGACATGCAGCAAACACACATACGTAATCACACTTATTTATTCTATGCACCCGTTAGCGTGTCAGTCTAGTTTTAGCTGTTTCTTGTACTGACACCGTTGTATTGATAGGACGGAGTGGAGCCATTGTCAGATTACTTGATATTTAAGATGACTTGTGCTGAACTGGATTGGCCTGTGTCTAAATGAACAATAACTAGACCTGTGTGTAGCGTTTTGTAACCATCTTTTACAGAAGTGTAATTTTGAACATTTACGGCGGTAGTGGGTCTTTAAGGGTACTGGTATACTTTGCCCACGCAAAGTTTGAGGGGGGGGGGGGGGGGGGGGGGGTAACCCATGTAGCCTGACACACTGCAGCAGAAGGATTGACCATGATAATTCAAAGGCAGTGCCAGATTAGCTTGGCGCCTGAAGGCATCAGGCGCCAAGCTAATCTGCACTGCCCTTGAATTATGGTTGATCCTTCTCTGCAGCTGGTACATAGGTGTCGGGCGACCCTACAATTTAGAGATGCGGGCGTGGGGCTGAAAGGGGCAATGTGTTGGAGTTGACACATGCTCTTTTACCTCCTTTAAACCCTTTTAGCCCCACGGGTGCATTTCCCAAATGTTGGAAGTGTTACTTAACGACTATATGTACCAGCTTCAGGAGGTGGATTGGCCGTGATAATTCAAGGGTAGTGCCAGCTAATCTGGCTTTACCCTTGAATTATGGTCAGTCCACCTCCTGCTGTAGGGTGTTGGGGCTAAATGGGTTAACTCCATCACTGCCAGTGAAATGCAGACTGTTTTTGAAATCGTAAATTCATCGTCGAAGATCCCCATCCGTCAAATGGAACGTGGATCCAACACGGTGTCAGCGAGAGGCATAGATTCTTATGAGCCCCCGCAACTGCAGGGGCTCATGAGGATCTGTGTCTTTGCAGTTGGGTGGTGTTCGCGTTTTCTTGGCAGTGGAGGGGTTAAGTTCTTATCGCCCGTAATAACGCGCTCAGTCTCAGCTTGAGCTGATCTTGTCCAGCCAGAGATGTCGATTCTCATGAGCGCTGCGGCTCCACAGGCTCATGGGAACCTATGCCAGGGGCAGGTGTAATGGGCTGGTTGAGGAACTGGATAGGTGGAAAATTTACGGTGATGCACTCCATCCTTTTTCATTCTGCAGACAGAGTTGATGGCTGTCAGATAATTTAATGGTATGGGGTACACATTCATGGGAATAATTTAGGTTTACTGTCAGCGATTTCCGTGAGATAGAGGGTGGTAGGGGATGAAGCATGTTGATGTAAATACATAAAAGGCGAACCTGAAGCTAGAATTTTTTTTAATGAAAGGGAAGAAAGGTTTTGAAGTTCACAGAGTTTCTGTCGGGGTGGGCTGACAGAGAGGGGCAAAAAGGGTGGGCCCACATGTTCAGAAAGGCATTGAGATAGAAACAGTCACATCTGCATAGCAGGTATCGCAGGTACAATTTCCGCTTGTCACTGAAGGGATTGGTGCCTGTTTGTTTTCCTGCAGGTGAGACAGAATACCTGGAACTGGGAATGGAATCCACGTCGAGCGATGTGGGCAAGATCTCGCTGTCACTGTACTCTGGGCTCTTTGCATATGCTGGATGGTAGGTCACGTCAAGTACATTGCATTCTGCTGATTAGATGAGATAACATCAACTTTATTGCCATATGCATAAACATGAGGAATTATCCGTGGCATATAAATGAGCATCCATTGTCAACACATACAATAAATAAACATCATAGTCAAACCAGTTCTAACACACCAAACCACATACAGCTCACACAACACTATCTATTCATATACTGCAACCGTCTGCACGTAAACTCACACACACATTTAAGTTAATTAAAAAAAACAAAAAAAACAACTTATCTATCACGTACTTGTACAAAACAGTAGTGAATTGTAGTGGACCGCAATACAGATTACAAAAATAGTATTTAAAACTAGTAAATGTCCCAAAAAAAATAAAGAGGGACTGTAGACAAATACGTGTATATAAATCTCAGGAAGGGCTAAGATGTATAATTCTAGAATTATATCACATTTACTATATTTTGCCATGGGGGAAAAGAGAAAATAAGCAGGGAGCACCTACGGCACATTGTTTCATGTTTATGCTGAATTTACATGTCTTTGTAAGGTATTGACCCCTTGGATGACGAGAATAACTGATCACCAGCCAACTGCAGTAGGTATAGAGCCACATCTGCGGGGGCTCATGAGAATCTACGCCTCTTGCTGACCCTACTTTGTAGCCATGTTCTTAGGACGGGTGGGGTTCATTGGCATTGAAAAAAAACTGATTTCAAAAACACAATTTGTGCGATCACTGGCAGCGAAGGGGTTAAAAGGATCAATTATAGAACATGTCAGCAGATTCACACTGAATGACTGGGTGAGATTTGAGCATCATGTCAAACGTATGTGTGATGGTCTGTGTGTTTTTACCTTACCTTACACAGGTACAGCTGCAAGATGTATTATACACATGTGCTGTTCCGCCACACAGGGGTCCCCCACCCAGGTCTGCCCTGGGGGACTTGGGTGGGGTTAACTGCTTTTTAGTTCCCAGGGTCACCCTGGTCAGCCCCACAGTGTGGGTTTTACCCTCTATTCTGGGGCATGTGTTTCTGTCTACCCTTGGTCCATTCGCCTGTACTTAACTTTTTAAAACTCTCCCTACTGTCTGCGCTGCCTGTACCTCTTGATATTGCATGTGTGTTGCTAAATGGTCTTAGGTTTATTTAGCGTATTAGACCGGCTGGCAACATACATTCAATATTCTGTTTAGTTTTTTTTTCCACAAGCAGTGCAGGCACGTCCTGAGAAAGTCTTGTTGCTCTCGGGACGTTAAGCAATGTACAACCAAACCAAACCACACAGGGGTGTATCTGTTGTTGTTTTTTTTAACCCTTTTAGCCCCAGGTCCCTGCAGCAGGAGATGGCTTGACCATGATAATTCACGGGTGCCAAGCTAATCTGGCTAAAGGCGCCAAGCTAATCTGGCACTAACCTTGAATTATCATGGTCCAGCCATCTCCTGCAGCTGGTACATCATCGTTAGCCAACACCTCCAACATCTGAGAAGTGGGACCTTGGGGCAAAAAGGGTTAACCTCATGGAGCCCGAGGCCGAAATCTAGGTGCCCTTCAATAACCCATTGCCTGTCGGTAGTGCTCTTTGTCATGGAGATTCCTGCAAGGAGTCACATGGACAAAATGCGCTTCTGACAGACAAAGCCCTGGCATTTAGCCTCGACACCCTACAGCAGAAGACGGTTTGACCGTGATATTTTAAAGTCAGTGCCAGATTGGCTTGGTGCCATCTCTACAGCTTGTACACCTTGTCATTAGGTGACATGTCCAACATTTGGCAAATGTGGCCTTGGGGTTGAATGGGTTGAAGACTGCATTATAGTTTGAGGACGGTGACAGGGCGTCTGGAGGCGTTCACAGTTCCCAAATCTTGGAGATGTCACCATAACCCTTTTCATCCTGATACTCCACTACTTGAAATACAGTTGACTATATGATAGCTCAAGGGTGGTGCCAGAATAGCTTGGCGCCTCAGGCGCCAAGCTAATCTGACACCACCCTCGAACTGAAATGGCTGATCTATCTCCTAATCTTTAATGTAGCCTTGATAGGACAATAAGCAGATGTAAAACGGTCAGCCTCAGGATGTAATGGGTTGATGACTATGTACCACTTGCAGGAGATGGATCAACCATGAAGGGGGTGGATCAACCATGATAGTTCGAGCGTAGTGCTAGATTAGCTTGGTCAAGCTAATCTAGCACTACCCTTAAATTATCATGGTCATTCTATCCCCTGCCGTAGGCTAAATGAGTTAAGCTATTCTGGCACTACCCTTAACCTATATAGTCCACACATATCGTGTTGTGGTTCCTGTGGAGAACACTGTGCAGTGCATCAGCACTGAATATATTATGATAATCTCTTTTGTGCAGGAACTTCCTGAATTTTGTGACAGAAGAAATGAAGGACCCATTCAAGTAAGCAACTTTCTTATATTTCATTTTTTTTTTTTTTTTAGGAATTGCAGTGACTTTGTCTATATGACTAATGAATGTTTTCTCATTATTTTGGCATTTTACTATTATTTTGTTTCATAGCATGTTTACTGTGCATAAAAAAATTCTGTCAATGCAATTGCCTAAACTAAAACTTAGAAACGTAACAAACGAACACTTTTTACGAAAGGGATTCTCATAGTCACAACATATACCATAATGCTTCATTGCTGTGTTTTCTGGTCAGGAACCTTCCCCGTGCCATCTACATCTCCATCCCCATTGTGACGGCAGTGTATGTGTTTGCCAATGTCGCGTACTTTACCGTCATCTCACCTCAGGAGATGCTTGCGTCCAATGCTGTGGCTGTGGTGAGTTTTTGTTCCCCAGAGAGTTCAAATGGTTACAAGTTGTTTGCTCAAATTGAGACTGTCTTGATGTGACCAAAAGCCATCAGTTTCTCCCAGACCTTAACCCTTCAGCTGTTGGTAGCATGTTTGGACGAGGTGATTCCTGCAGGAATTACTGGTTAAATTACTCAGATTAGAAATAAATTGGGATATAAATTTTAGTAATTGGGTGTTTTGTTATATATTCAGAGTTCTCTGTACTTTTGATTATTTTGTGACTCAGTCTTGTATTTTATTTGTGTGCACTGTATGTGTGCTTGTGCGTGTGTGCACATTTGTGCGTGTCCGTGTTTGTGTTGATTTACATTATAACATCCTGAGCGTGTTGTGGGCAGACGTTCGGCAACAAGCTGTTTGGAGTCATGGCCTGGATAATCCCCATCTTTGTAGCGCTTTCCACTTTCGGTGGTGTCAACGGCCTCCTCTTCACATCTGGCAGGTAGGGAGATGTCATTAAACTACTTGGACTTCTCGTTATGCAGCATTTCTTGGATGTATGTTAATTTTCATACTTTTGCAGGAGTGACGGTCTTCAGTCCTGGAGACTGATTCGGCTTGTTCAAAATCCCAGAAAGCTGAATTTCAGATTTTTTGTTTAGACAGAACAGCCCTTAAGCCAGCCTGTTCCATCTGCAAGAGACATAACTTCTCATGACCCCCTGCAAATGCAGGGGGTCATGAGAATTTATGCCTCTTGCTGGCCATGGATTATGGGGCATAGTAAATCCAGGGACTGTTTTCAGTCATTTCAGTTTTCACACGTACATTTGTCTTTTTGTTATCGCTCAAGTCTTGCATCTGTTATTGCAGATTGTTCTTTGTGGGGGCGCGGCAGGGTCACTTGCCTGACCTCATGGCCATGATCAGCTTGAATCATTACACCCCTATGCCTGCCTTGCTCTTCACGGTGAGTAGAGGTATCATTT
Organism: Semisulcospira habei; assembly: GCA_036245525.1. Classification (NCBI taxonomy): domain Eukaryota; kingdom Metazoa; phylum Mollusca; class Gastropoda; family Semisulcospiridae; genus Semisulcospira; species Semisulcospira habei. Next base: position 170,386,411 of record BTPG01000002.1, read on the forward strand.
AGCTGTTGATTTCCAACCGTTCGTCTTTAAAAAAAAAAAAAATTAGGCGACAGACAACAATGAAAACTCTGAAGCTTCTACCTCCTATCCCCCTCTTTCAGTCCTACTCCAATCCCCCACCCCCACCCTTAGAATGTACCAATTTCAAAATGTACGAGTTGTCCTTTGAAAATCACATATTAGTTCTGGAGACGGAGCGACGATGCTGGATCGAGGGTAGTCCCATAATGGTGTCCCAGTAAGCTAAAGGCCATCAGGCTGACACTGACTGCTGTTGGCCCAGGCACAGCTGTGCACAGACACACGTACAGCCGTACATGAGCAATGTCAGCCTGATGTCTTTTGTGCACGGAGTTGGCACCTCTAGGCTTCTTGTCCCATTTAATCCCACGGCCATATTTCCCGAAATTGTGGAGGTGTCGCCTAACGACTGTTGTTCAGTGGAAGGAGATGGATCAGCCATGAGATGGATTGACCATGATCGACCAGTAGATGGATCAGCCATGAGATGGATTGATCATGATCGACCAGGAGATGGATCTATTGACCATGAGAATTCAAGGGTAGGTGGTGCCAAGCTAATATGTCACTACCCTTGAATTCTCATGGTCAGTAGGTCCATCTCCTGCAGGAATCAGCTTGACAAAAAGGGCTACCGACAGCGAAAGGGTTCAGCTGATGATGAGTGTGCATTTTGCAGGGTGGCATGTCGCTGCTGATGCTAGTTTCCAACGACATCTTTGCCCTGATCAACTACATGAGCTTCGTACAGTGGCTGTCTGTGGGGGCCTCTGTCCTGGGTATGGTCTACCTGCGCTTCACAAAACCAAAAATGCCTCGGCCTATCCAGGTCAGTACAGTCAACTTTTCTTGTACGATGGTCAGACATAAACGTTAAATTATATCACATTTTTTGGGAAGTTTTCTTCCTTTTCTTAACCTTTATCATTCGGAATACACCAGTGTGTGAAATAAGTTTGACTAAAATAGTTCAAGGGTAGTGCCAGAATAGCTTGGCACCTCAAGACGCCAAGATTTTCTGGCACCACCCTTGAACTAAAGCCATTGGTCTATATCCTTATCTGTAAGAGTACTGTAATGTAGTTTGCATATGGCAGTGTACAAATTTGAAGCTTTTAGCATCAGTATGATATGGGTTAACCACTTCACTGCTGAAAAAGAACATTTTGGTTTTACATTCACTGTATGTTGTTTGGTATGCAGGTGGATGATGGATGCCCCTCTCCCTTTTTCTCTCTCTGTCTCTCTTTCTCATCTTCAGAAAGATGTTTGAAACTATATTATGACTGTGTGTGTGCAGTTCCCACTGATCATCCCATTCATGTTCTTGATTGCGGTGCTGTTCCTGCTGGTGGTGCCGCTGTATGCTGCACCACGCGACACAGGCATGGGTGTGCTCATCACCTGCTCAGGTATTCCCGTCTACATCCTTGGTGTTATGTGGAAGACGAAACCCAAAGCCTTCAGGGACTTTCTGGGTGAGTACTCGAAGCTTCTCTTGTGACAGAGTTAAATATAATGAAAGGTGAATATATATATAAAACAACATTTTTTCTGAGGTCTGTGGGACATCTTTCCTATGTAGATTATTTCACTTACGACAGAAAAATTTCACATATGACAGCAAATACATTTCTGATATTTCTGAAGTTTTTAAGGTGTAATATGTGCATTTTATTAACTCATTCGAGACATTTAACTCATGTGTATGCCGCATATCCGGAGGCGGCATGTCTCAAATAAGCTAATAAGCAGCACCCATTTTACCCCAAGACCACATTTCCGCAGTTTGTAGGTGTCACTTAACAACTATGTACCAGTTGCAGGAGATGGATCAGCCATGATAATTCAAGGGCTGATGGCGCCAAGCTAATCTTTCACTACCCTTGAATTATCACGGTCAATCCATCTCCTGCTGTAGTGTGTTGGGGCTAAATGGGTTAAGATGAACTTTCACTGGGTTACTTTATGTTCATAGCGTAAGTTTGAGTCGTTCTTGTGTGCTCTGTTCCAGACGGCGTCACGCGTCTTGGGCAGAAGGCAATGGGCGTAGTGCCGGAACATTCATGAAAGAGAGTACTTGTGCATAGTGCCGGAACACTCATGAAAGACAGTACTTGTGTCCGGTTGAGAAACTGGCTAAAGATACCTTCCCATGAAGCTGTGTCTGCTTTTACACTAACTTTGTGCATGCAGCCACTGCTACTGTTTACAGTACCATTGGCTCCGTGCCCCAAAGGAGGGTAAACGGAAAAGCTGTGGAGAGTTTGGCATTTTACTGAAGACAGAGAATGACATTGGCTGCGGCACCATTTTGTGATTAATTTTGCTTGGGACCATCATGGGATATATTTGTTTGCTCGCAGCTTGGTTATGTAAACTTGATGCATGTTGTAATTTGTGTGTAGTTGTCGCTCTCTGCTGTCTTTATTCGTTTATTTTTTAATCATGGTTGATGAAGTTGCAGAGTTCTTTCTCTCTCTTGTGATGTTAGAAGAGTATGTTTGGAGATATGATTTTATTTTACAAATTCGGTTTTTGCAGAACACAGTGTGTAAATATCTTTCTTTGAAGACAGAAAGTGGTTTGTGTATGCACACTGATTCGATTCACCAAAATGTGCTGCAGTGGAATCCTCTCACAACTAAGTTTAGTTAACCCTTCAGACCCCATGGCCGCATTTCCTTAATTTAGGCGGTGTCACCTGATGACTGTGTAACAGTTGCAGGAGATGGGACCATGATAACTCAAGGGTAGTGCCAGATTAGCTTGGCGCCATTCGGCACCAAGCTGATCTGGCACTACCCTTGAATTATCATGGTTGATCCATCTCCTGCTGTAGAGCATTGGGGTTAAATGGGTTAATTTGTTGAAGCTAAAAATTTTTTTATTCACTATCGTTTAAACATATTGGACTGCGCAGGGATATCAACACTTTGGCTGTGTGTAGCGCTTTTTGTCATTTCGATTTCTTCTGGAATCGCCTCGACAAAAAGAGCTTCTGGCGACAAGGGCTAACCCCTTGTGCATGCAGCCATCGGAACGTTGTTGTGAGTGGGCTCCACTGTAAGTCACTTATTTGCTATTCCTTCTCGCTCCCAAGACCGTATCACAATACTTACGAAATGTCACAAATCATCACATTCTGGGTATGTCCGTGCAGTGCACATTATGATTTGTATATGAAGCATGAATTTGTGAAGCTTTGCCATTAGAAAAATGCATCAGCGTTGAATCCCTTCATAGCCAGGATGAACTGAGCCTTTTGCAAGTGCAATAGGCATAAATCATCACGAAAGCCCGCACAAGGTCTAAGGAAGATCTGTGATGTCACGGTAGCTCCGTTCGTCAGCATTCCACACATAGAGGGATGCTTTGGTCTTCTCATCTGTCATAGTTTCAGGGATAACACAGCCACGATGAACTGAGCCTTTTGCAAGTGCAATAAGGCATAAATCGTCACAAAAACCCACACGAGGTCTAAGGAAGATCTGTGACGTCACGGTAGCTCCGTTCGTCTGCGTTCCACACATAGAGGGGTGCTTTGGTTCTCTCATGTCATGGTTTCAGGGATATTATTCACGTCTGTTCGCACAGAAGACATTCAACACTCGTGGCATTATTTCTATATTGTTATGGTTTATATGTACATGGGAGTTGATGTTTTATTTCTAAACTGATGAGCAAAAAAAGAAAAGCAAATTTTTTTTTAATCATCAGAAACACAGTGGTGTTTCCGATGATTCAAACAATGCTGCATTTCTTTTGCTGGTCAGTGTGATGGGATGCTCTGTCTCTTCTTATAATGCTTTCCTGGATTAATATGTTTTGAATGAGAATGAATCACTGCCAGAGGAAAGGCAACAGGTGCCATGTCTTAACCCTTATCATTCGGAATACACCAGTGTGTGAAATAAGTTGGACTAAAATAGTTCAAGGGTGGTGCCAGAATAGCTTGGCGCCTCTAGGTGCCAAGCTATTCTGGAGAGAGGGGGGATATGGGAGTTTTAGAGAATCTTCTTTGGCCCTCATTTTTCTATGTTATTCGCTCACAAAAACGCACACGACCTTGCCTTTCCTTTTTCTCAAATTCCTTTTATTTTTCTCTGTAATTAGATATATAAAGAAAGAACTGAATCTTCATTAACACTATGACTGAGAATTTAAGGGGTTAACTCAGTCATAGTGTTAATAATACTTCAAATCCCCCCCCCCCCCCCCCCCCCCCCCCCCCATAGACAAAACGCCCGATCAAACCAGTGCTTGTAACCCGAAGCAATTACATATAATACATAAACACCTCATGCCTACGCTTGACTGGTTTTGAAAGACCCCCACTTCAATTCAGGTAAGATATGAATAGACCTGTTCTGAAAATAGCAATTATTCACATTTTCTTTTCGGGACGAGATTGCCTTTTGAAACCGGATCGAAATTTTTTGAATCAGATCGATATGTACCGCACCTGAGTCGATATTCACACAATTTTTTTTGACCTTAAGAAAAATGCACATCGAAAATCATGACCCCCCACAAATGTAAATTGGTTTTAAGATTGAATGGGAATAAAACCCCCATTAGCTACCGCACACACAGAGAGAGAAAGACCCGCTTTGACAACACAGACATAGACTCCACTCATGTGAAACTTACACGTTTTAAATCAGCTTCTTTTCAAGCCAGCTCACCTGTTTACCTTTGTGGTGTCTAATGTCGCCACGCGCCGGCACAGTAGCGCGCCACTGTTCAACTCACTGTGAGACCTAACACTCTATGTGAAGCCGGCTCTACAGCTCTGAAAAGGCTATTTGCTGAGAGGTGTCAATACACTCAAGAAGAGTTTCGAAATTGACTTCATATTTACTCAATGACTGGTTCCCGAGAAATCAAACGGTGGCCTATACTCTGCACTATACAGGCAGCTGGAAAAACAGTTGTATAAGAAACTAACAAGTAATATCTAACACACGCAGACGTACACACACACACACAAACACACAAACACACACACACACACACGCACTTACAGACACTCATGTCAGTACAATTTTATCGTAAGCATGAGCTGCCAGGTGGTGTCACGGTTGATCGCCTTTTGTGTTGCCTCACGCCGCGCTATTTAGTGGCCACATTCCATTCCTTTTCAATTCAGACACGAGCCGCATTTTGAAAAGACTCTCACCCGTCTTTATGGGCGTCATAGCTATACCCTTTCAAATCGCTAAGTTGTGTCAAAGTTCAACAAGGGGAACGTTATTATTTGAAAGGAGGGGGATTTGTACAAGTGGGCTTAATGTACTCATGTGGTTTCTGAGGAATTAGAAAATCAACTGGTGGTTATTACACTATACAGGCACTGAAAAAACAGCTGGATAAGAAAATACCAAGTAAAAACAATAAGTCACAACTCACTTAAAGGTTACCTTAAAGTGAGTTACAATAGGAACTTATTAACTACTTACATTAAGAACTTATTAATTACTTACCCTAATTACTTGCAAGTACTTAATAACAACTTGACTCTAGTCACGTATACTAAGTCTTTTTTACCAAGACACAAGGGCACCGGAAAACTTTTTTTTCTCAATAATATTCTGGTGGTGCAGATGGTGCAGGCCTAAACTGTGTAAGTGGCATGACATCTCTCTGTGAAGTGTATGACATTAATAAACGATTACCAAATCTGATTTTTATTTGTTTAAAAGATTGTGTAGCTTTTCTGTGGTTTCCTGAACACCTATCTTTTTTCCTTCCGCTAAAAAACTAGCCTTCAGTTCTTCAACATTTACGGGAGATTGACTGCGCATTTTATTCTGGATTTCAGACTTATGTTTTTTGTAATTATTTAAATCATCCTGGACTCGTTTAAATTCCTCGTCATCAATAAAATTATCGTTCAATGCCTTACTGATAATAAGTTTAAGACTGCTCAGCTTTGCACCCGCCAAAGTACTCAATGCTTCATGTTTTTCTAATTTCGTGTGAAACCTCTTGTTCAAGGCCTCCAAACCAAAGCATGCTAGGCATGTAGCGACGCTTAGACCCTCAATTGCTATTCCAGCCAAACTCCCAATTCCTGTGGCGAACAAAACAATGCCCCCTACAGAACATGAAGCTGAAACTGCACCAATAGCCATAGAAGTGTTTTGAACAGAATTAAAAACGGTCTTATACCGTCTTTTGCACCGTGAATATTTCGCCTCTTCTCCTTCCAAATATTTCAAAGCTTCTGTAATATTATTTAATCTGAATGCATCTGCCTGTAATGTTTTATCTGAAGCAATTGGCATATGTGGATCAGGCGCAAGTGTTGTTTTAGTCATCACATTTGTTTCAGTCGGCTCAAGCGTCGGTAGTTGTGGATAGAAGTTTACCATTTTTTTTATTCACAAATATTTTTTTTTATTTAATCAGCAATTACATTTTGCAACTCTTCAAAAGTATACAATTTGCTGGCATAATAAAATGCAACAAGATCAATGTGTTCAAGGTTTATGTAAGTTAGACGAACAAAAGTTGTTTTGTCGACCACCACCTTGACAGCTGGAACACTGCTCGAAACATTAATAACATCATTATTTTTTGTAATAGCAATAAAGACCTTTGATGATTCTGTTACTGTTTCGTCCCATGTAAGTTTAATTCCCTGCGCAATTTGAGCCTCTTTAGCAGTAGCAACAGATTTCATGATAATTTCAAATACTATTGTCACTTCTCTAGCCATGACTAAGCTTGCTGGCATAAACACAACAGAAGTATCTGATCTACCCTTTCTAGCTGTAAGAAGATACCGCCGTCTCTCATAATTTTCAACTTTCAGTTTTTCTCTGCTATTGTTGTCTGGGGCAAAACTTGGAACAAGGCTTACAATAAGCGGCCCCGAGTTAACAACCTTTCTAAACACTAAGGCGCCTTCGTCATCAGTGTATACATAAGGACTAATAAATTCCAACTTTATGTCCCAGTCAATTGTGGGTGGTGGAACAGGCACAGGTGAAACCACCCACTTATTTCCCACATGTATTAAGTTGTAAGGCGAATTATTTACAGGTGGAGTAGGTACAGTAACATCACGTAGCTGTCCAAGTTTAGGAATCTGTTTTTCACCATCTTTCATGTCAACAATTACTTTCCTCTTGTACATGCCATTTGAATCAAGTTCAAAACCATATATTTCTCCAACATCCCCTTCCTTCTCAAAATCCTGTACGTCTGCCAAATCTTTCAACTCTGTTACTGGACACGCAACTGGTATGATTCTCGACTTTGGACCACCACTCATTTTTTATAAACAAAAATAAAATTATTTAATTTCCAACACAACACTAAAATCATGCATAAGAACTGGTTTGTCATCCTGATTAGTTACAGATATACTCAGTGACTCAAAGAAACTAGAACCTAATTTCTTAAACTGCAAATTAGGAAATCTAACAACTACACTTTCACAATACGGAGCAGTTCCAGTTGGTAAACATCTCAACAAAGTTGAAGGCTTTCCATTGTGAACATTCTCAGATGTGTTTAGTTCTTTCAAATAAACATTTAGCACTGTGTGTACTGACAAATTGACAGGGCGTTTTCCAGTTATTTTAAGTCTTTTTGTCTTCATTGTTATAATACCAGACATAGCTTCATCTAAATCATCTGTTCTCCACCAATCTTCATCAATATAAAATCCAAGTAAATATGCAAATCTATCTGAGATCCTTAACCAATTTTGTGTCAAAAATTCTAATGTAACAAGTAGGTTAGCTGGATTTAAAGTTGCTTTAATTTTAAATTTACTTTGAAACCATTCAGCTATAGTACAAAAGTCATAATACCCAGGTGGTATAGCTTCAGTCTTACCATCAAAAATTACTTTATTATATATATTATCTTCTACATTAAACCATTTTACTGTGTAGAACAATTCATGGATAGCTGCAGCCTTGCTACCATCCCGATTATCAATCCCATTAGTTAACCACACTGGTTTGCTTGTGTCAAGATTTGTTAAGGTAATAAACATTTTTATTATCTCATATAAAAAAGGATGGAATTTAAATCGCCAACCATCACCACAACAAACGCATTTCAATTTAATGTGGATGCCAAATATAATGTTGCACCTACTTATGAACAGAAAATAATTCAACTAAATCAGCTTGACATAGCTGTATCAGAACAAGATTTATTCCAAGTGAAAGTACCGAATCCATTTGACCATTACCTAAACCCTCCAATAACAGACGACTCTACTGTAAGAAAGTGGTCTTCAAGTCCACTACAGATGTTTCAAAACCAACTCAACTTTGCAATACTATGTTCAACTACAGGCTGTGGTGTTTCATTTACAGACCACTTGAATCACTCAAACAAACTAATTAAGTCTGTGTATCGTTTTCACACTTACTACCAGCTTAGACGTATACTGTCAGAACTTCATACACCACTGCCCACTGAATCCAGTTTCAACAGGTATAACAACCCCATGGATATGAAAGCATTTGAACGCATCTGTAATGAATTTAACATTAACCCTGGCCCCAGGTATGACTTTACACAAAAACTTGATGATCACAACGGCATTGGTACATTGTATTATGCTATGAGTCACAGACAATACCCACAAGATTACTACCCTGGGTACACTTCATTCTCATCAAAATCTGAAGTCTGGTTAGGATCAATAGAGCAGAAGCAGACTAATGCCTGGACCACATTTATTTTAGATAAATCTGACGGGTTTACTCAAGCGGGAGTCGAGCGCGTCAATGAGTCTATCAGAACATATGTCTGGTGCATACTAGGCGCACAATCACTAACAAAATCGAATATTCTTAATGGAAGTGGAATATTTGAATCTCAAAAACAGTTTCTCGCTAATCTTGAAGATTCAATTAACTCAACAGTTGATCTCCCATCTAGCATACAACGCTACCAAAATGTACTCAGATATGCCAGATCGAAAGTTGACTTTGTAGTTGGCACTGGGTTATACATGTTACCATCTGACCTTCAACTCCAAATGGGGACAATAACAAATTATAATAATGAAATCATTGTTGCAGGTGTTGGTCAAAAATTAGGTCTCAATAAAACTGTAAATTTAGGAGCAACAACTGCGCATGTACTGACATTAAAATCATTACAGGAGGTTACTTCCCCTACCCCACCACTGGTACCCATACAGTCAGTAACAACCCCTGACACACATGAGTCAGAACGAACTGCATTAGTAATAGGATTAACAGGGCTAGGAGTATTACTTCTTTATCTGTTTCATTAAATAACCCGCCATTAACCCTCCTACTGTCACCAAAAATACCCACACATGCTCTGCCATAAACCCAACTGCCTTTGCCGCTGTACTAATCAACCAGCTGACAACAGAGCCTAAAATGCCAGGCAACGCGTCTACTGCTTTCAGAGCCAATTTCTTAAGCAAGTCTGATATGTGAGACAACTGTTTCTTTACCCACGACTGTAAATCTTTTGGATCTGTGGGAGCCGGTGGGCCCGGGGGTGGCGGTGCACCCCCACCAACCCCAGCACCGGAGACAGCCAGCACTACAGTGCTGATAATAAACCCAAGAGCAGTAATTAAACTAGCAATTGTGATACCCTGCTCTCTGAAAAGTGTTTTAAGTCTCTCAGCCAGAGTAGTGTCTTCGTGAAGTATTTTCTGAATAGTTTCTCTAATTCTGTTAACTTGGGTTTTCAGTTTTCCTCTTGCAATACTAATTGTTTCTAACCGTCCTGATCTTTCTATCTGCAAATCATTTAATCTGTGTTGGATTCTTTCTTTCATTTCTGTGTCAAGATTCCCATTGTCTGCTGTAGCCAGTTTCTCCTTTTCACGTTCAATGTGTTTATCAAGTTCTCCCAGTTTGGCAAGATTATTAACCATCTCACCTCTTATTGTCTGCAGAGATTTATCCAATCCCATAATCTCCCGCATTGACAAAGGTGGATCATCTATTGTTTTCAAAGCGTCATTTATTTGCCCTTCAGTAAATGAGGTTTCTTGTATCACAGTGTTTGCTATTTCTGGTAGGCTTGTTACTGGTGCCATTTCAATCTCTTGCCCTGTTGGCAACTTTGTTTGCGTGTTGTGAAGAACACTAGCCAGTCTTGGCGTGACAGGAGACCCACCAATACCAAGTTGACGCAAGGCACCAACACCACCTTCATTTTTTATTGTACTTAAAGCCCTAAACCTACTAGGGTCTTTTTTGTTAGTCAATAGTACTTTTCCTTTGTCAACAGTATTTAAATATAAATGACCCTTGCCATCAAGTTCAAACTGATTAGGATCTACGTTGTCTGGGCGGCCACCAACATGATCATAAAATGAGTTCACTTTGGTTTCTAAAAGTTCGTGACGTAAACTGTAAATATTTCTTGTACCAGTCATATCTGACATATCTGTTGTATTACCAAAATCATACGTGTCATCCATTTCAAAATCTTCATGATTAAATCCTCCTGCTGCCATTGTTTTATTAATTTATTATTTTTTATTGTGCATAATAAAAATGACACAGTCTTACGGATCAAAGTTAGACCCATACAGAAAACTACGTGAGCCCCTAGGTGTTAAGGGCATAAGACAATCGATAGTCATCACGAACAATCCAAGTACCATAGACCAGAACCAAACACTTACAGTCAAGTTTCCAAACCTAGGTCCCAGTGACGTTATTGTTCCTGGCACTGCACGTCTTGCTTTTAATATTGAACTATCATCAGACGCAGATGTGAACAGAACACTGGTTGACAATCTTGGCAGAGCAATTGTTAGAACTATTAAAGTAAAACTTGAAGGACAGGAAGTGTTTAGTCTTGACGACTCAGATGTATTTTACTGTTACAAAGATCTTTGGCTCACAAGAGAAGAACGAGAAGACCGTGTTTACCAAGGTATACAGTCTGATAATGTTTGTAAACTTCGAATCAATGCTGGAGATAAGGTAACTACTGGGGTACCAAAGGAAGTTATATTAGCAGAAACATATGGAACCAGATTTTACATTCCACTTGAGTTTGAAATCCTCACAGCTCATTTGCCTTATTACCAAGGGGCACTGAATGACCGTCTGAGCTTTGAACTAACTTTCAATGACTACTCCAAAGTTATAAAATCATCTGCCACAGATGCAACATACAAGATCTCTAACATTTCCTTGGAATATGAAATTGTCACACATATTGAACTAGCCAGACTCATACAAAATCAATACCAGTCAAGACTTCCAATTTATTATGACAGGGTGATTAGACATAGTTTAATTCCCAAAGACAAGAGTGACCCAATGTGGAACTTAAACTTAAACACACCTGCCAGGTCACTGAAAGGTATTCTTATGTTGTTTGTTGAACCGGTGAGTCCATACAAAAGAGATTCAGAAAAATTCTACAATCCTAAGATTACACATTTGTCCTGCACAATTGAAGGCCGCCCTAATCAAGTGTACGCTTCAGGAATGCTGCCTTATCAACACTATGACGAAACCACAAAGTATTTTGCGGGTGGAAGGATTAGAGATAAACCAGCAAACATTGCGTGCAAAGATCTTCATCTGTATGATGTTAGGATCGGACAATACCTTACAAACAAATACGCACTTTGGTTAGATCTTCGTAGTACAGACGACGATTATCTTCATGGGTCAGGACGAACTGTCGAGAATGGTAGTGATGGAATAACAATTCAGATACAAAAGAAGGTTGAAACTGCTGCAGCCATAAACATATATTTGTACCTGATATATGATGCACAACTCAATATTGCAGAAAGCAGACTGAGTGGACACATATATTAAAATTATATTGTGTATTAAAATGAACCGTAGCTTAATGACCCTTGATCCACACTGTGGCTTATTTGTTGGTGCCACAGGGTGTGGGAAAACTCAATTCGTACTTGACTTATTACAAACAAGATACATACACCATTTTGAAAACATTGTAATATTTTGTCCTACAATCAAACACAACAAAGCTTATCACAACCGTTTATTCATTTGGACTGACAGCAACATATACTTAGTTGACCCTGAGAAAAAACTGAATGACTACCTACAATATTTTTACAAGCAATTTGAAGGGCAGTCAACATTGTTTATTGTTGATGACTGTTCTGCAGAGAAAGACATTGTCAAGAAGAGAAACACTCTAGCAGAACTTGCCTTCAGTGGCAGACACGCAAATGTCAGTGTATGGATTCTCACTCAAAAATATAATGCTGTACTGAAAGATTTTCGAGAACAGTTAAAGTTTATCTGTTTGTTTTACTGTAAAGATCGTGACAGCTTCGAAGACTGTCTCAGAGAGAATGATGTCATCCCAAATAAGCATGAACGAGATGATGTAAAAAATAAACTGAAATCAACTAAGCATCTAAAGCTCATTTTAAAGACAGATCAGCCCACAGGGTATGGGTTAGTAAATTGATGTAAATTAATTTATTCTTTTGTTTGTCCAATAAAAATGACAGACGGACAAATCATACAGGTGCTTGATCTCACACACCTTTTCAAAGATGTTATGCACTTTACTGACTTAATATCACCCAAACAGACTTACATAAGCCTTTCAGCACCATCAGAAATATATGTTTCATATAGTGTGACTTTGGTTTATGTCGATGAGCATCCAAATGTGGAGCACATGTCAGTTGATTTAAAGACACCTACTTTTAAAGTTGTTGATACCAACTATAACTGGTTAGGGGAAGTTTGTTATAGCATATTTAAACAACTGCGCAAACTAAATGTTTATATTGACAGTGTTACAGTTAATAAAGTGGTATTACACAAGGTGAGCCAGCAGAGTTAACGTTAATATTTTTTCATTTATTATTTTGTCGGTCAAATAAAAATGACGGACAATGTTCAAAACCCTGGCTCATCTAGTTTAAGAAACGTGTTTCACACAACAAACTTACCTATATCAAATACTAATAATGTTTACGAATCAATAGAAAACTCTTTTTCTGTCATACAACAAAATCTTCTTACAGGCAGTGTGAAGATTCAGATTGTTGCGAAAATCGAATTCACTAGGGTGGACGGCGAGGTGATTGTTTCGTACATATCAACAAGACAACACACTGTTAACACAAGAAGAGAACCGGAGGTGGAGAACGTGTTTAGAGACAGACTATTACCAGACTTTCTCCAGGCAATTGACAGTGCAAAAATGAAGGGGTCTGGCTGGCACGAAGGGCATGTACATGAACTACAATTAAAGCAGTCTAGGTATCATCCCATATTAGGTAAAGCATGGTTGCCACTGCCAACAGAAGTTTCGAACAAGAAGGCAGTCGTCAACATACAGAACAATGACAATTTCTGTTTCATGTGGTGCGTACTTGCTAAACTACACTTTGTGAGGTCAAGACCAGATCGCGTATCTAACTACATCAAATTTGTAAATGAACTCAACTTTAGTGGCATTGAGTCCCCTGTTAAAATAGAAGACATAGATTTGTTTGAAAAACTAAATCCTGGTATATCTGTGAATGTGTTTGTGTGGGATAATAATGCTGAGAACAAGTTACAGCCAATTAGAGTATCCCCAATTGCCCCAACCTATGGTCAGTCAGAAGATAAACATGTTGACATGTTGCTAATCGGCGATGACAATAACTTCCACTACACAATTATCAGGAATATGTCACGTCTAATTCATTCACATACAACAAAACACAATGGCAAACAGGAAGTTTGTAAGAGATGTTTACAAAGATTCTCCTCCATAAACGTAGCGCACAAACATGTTTTACACTGCAGGTCAGCTGATGACATACAAACTGTACTTAAGTACCCAGATCCTGGTAGTCAAGTGTATTTTAAGAACTATGGGAATCAGCAAAAGCTGCCGTTTGTAGTATACGCTGATTTTGAATCCCTGGTTGTTCAATACGAGGGTCCTGTTCCAGAGTCATTACCAAAGACTATAAAACTAAGTGACCAAGTGGTGTGTTCTTTCGGATACATTATTGTTAGGTCAGACGGTCTGCATTCAGAACCTGTTATCTACAGGGGTGAAAATGCAGCATGTCTGTTTTTAACAGAAATGAGACATCTGTATAGTCAGGTAGTACAGTATCTCACAACATGTCAGATGCCTCTGGTGATGACAGAAGAAGACAAACAGAAATTTGATACAGCAGAGAAGTGTTGGATTTGTGAACAAGCATTAGGATGTGATAAAGTTCGTGACCACGATCACATAACTGGATGTTACAGAGGTGCTGCTCATGGTGATTGTAACTTGAAATTAAAAATAGATCCTAAGACATACAAGTTACCAATCTTTTTCCACAATCTCAAAGGGTATGATTCACACATCATCATGCAAGCTGTAGATGAGTCGTACAAAAACATAAGTTGTATTGCCCAGACAACTGAGAAATACTTGACTTTTAGGTTAGATAAATTAGCATTTTATGACTCCATGCAACATTTGTCTTTAGGTCTTGCTAGTCTGGCAGAAGGACTGACTGAGTATCCAATAACAAGTAAATATTTTGAACCAGACTTGATTAAGAAAGGTGTGTATCCGTATGAGTACATTGATCACTGGGTTGTGTTTGAAGAAACAAGACTGCCACCAAAAGAGAAATTTTATTCCACACTAACTGGAAAAGGCATTTCCGACTCTGAATATCAACACGCACTTGATGCGTGGGGGAAGTTGGGGTGTCAGACAATTGGTGACTACCACGATCAGTACTTAAAGGCTGACGTTTGTTTGCTAGCAGACGTATTTGAAAGTTACCGTGAAAAGGGTTTGTTACACTACAGACTTGACCCAGCCTGTTACATCACTAGTCCTGGCATGACATGGGATGCATTTTTAAAATCCAGTAAGATATTTATAGACCTGTTGTCTGATCGTACGATGGGTGAAATGGTGGAACGCGGATTGAGGGGAGGCATTAGTATTGCATCGAACAATTACGCCAGAGCCAACAATAAATATTTGGACAGTCCGGACTTTGACCCCTCAAGCCCTGGGTCAAGGTCATTCATTACGTACCTTGACGCTAATAACCTTTACGGATTCGCGATGTGTGAATTATTGCCCTTGAAAAACTTTTGTCTGTATGATTTGTCTCAGTATGACATAACAGACATAACAAACAATATTATGAATCATGACCGAAACGACGCGAAGGGTTGGATCTTTGAAGTAGACCTGGAGTACCCACATCATCTACATGATTATCACAATGATTATCCGTTGGCTGTTGAGAAAATGAGTATGACGGGGAAAAAAGAAGACACTAAACTTGTACCGAATCTAAATGACAAATTCAATTACGTTTGTCACTACCGCTTGCTGCAGTTTTACATCAGACATGGGTTAGTACTAAAGAAAGTTCACAGAGGAATTCAATTTGATCAAAGTGCTTTCATGAAAGATTACATAATGAAGAACACAACCCTTCGTGCCAGAGACGGCAACACTGCATTTGACAAAGACTTCTTTAAGCTTATGAACAATGCCTGTTTTGGCAAGACGATGGAAAATCCTCATCACAGAAAAGATGTGAGACTTGTTACAACTGAATTGGGTGCAATTAAACTTACAGGCAAGCCACAATACACAGGGTACAAAGAGTTTCATTCATCATTGTATGCAGTGTCACTCAAAAAAAAGATTGTTAAACTGGACAAGCCAGTATTCATTGGTATGGCAATTCTTGAATTGTCAAAACTGGTGATGCTTGAATTTTATTATGATTACTTCAAATTAAAGTATCCTGACTGTCGATTGTTATACACTGACACTGACTCTATGATCATTGATGTGCCTACTGAAGACTTTTATGAAGACATGAAAACAGAGTTACACATGTATGACACGTCTGACTATCCTAAAGATCATCCACTGTTTAGCACACAAAACAAGAAAGTGCCTGGTAAGTTTAAGGATGAACTAAATGGTGTGCCAATAGTTGAGTACGTTGGACTGAGATCAAAAATGTATTCTATACTGCACCAGAAAGGTAGTCAGTCAAAAGCCAAAGGTATCAAGAAAACAGCAATAAAAAATAAAGAAATACGTCATGAACATTACAAGCAAGTGTTAGATGGTGCATTAATGCCTGATTATCCAAACAAGTCACTGAGATCAAACAAACATAATCTTGAAATAATTCAAACACATAAGAAGTCACTTGCAGTTGGAGACACGAAAAGAGTGTTTCACACTAAGGAAAAAGCTTATGCACCAGGTCATTACAGGCTCAAGTTATCTGAAGACATTTGTGATGAACTGGTTGATGAATTAATTAACGACTTAGTTACTGAAATGAGTAACGGTGTCTGGGGGAATAATCTGTAATTCTTCTCTGACAAATGCCCTCTGGGGTGCAGGGTCATACAGGTAATATATTGTTGCGTCTGCGCCGGGAATTATTTTTTTTATATTATGAACGGATGTTGACCATATGGGGTCTGTCGTCCTGCGCCTGATGTCATTCTCAGCTTCACCTGGTTGATATAAATATCTTACCTGTTTAGTAAATAAACTTGTGTCTGGAGGTGGGGTTGGTCCTGTTTTTGGCTCTGTAATTGTTTTCAATTTAATAGCATCAGCAGGCTTAGGGTGTCCTTCGTTATTCATTGCTTTTATCACATGTGGTAATCTCTTTACCCATTCAGTGTTACGGGTGTCATGCATGAGTTCCTTAGAATACTGGTAACTGAAAAGTCTTTCCGATAACTGTTTGTTAAAGTTTTCAACAATTGCCTGCGATCTGTGCACGCCTGGAATACCACGTCTGACCAGTACACCATGCTTTGCAAATAACTGATTAACTGCACCTTTGAATTCTGATCCATCATCAACTTGTACAAGTCTGGGGTATCTTAAAGGGCCACGACTATATATTTTTGATAAAGCAGTAGCAACTGTACTGGCTGTTTTGTCAGATATGGGTTCAGCGTCTTTATACCTTGAAGCAATGTCTACAACAGTCAAAGCGTACTTGTATCGTTTCTTTCTTATTGTGTCATGCGGAAGAAACAGGAGGTCCATTTGGTGCGTGTCATTAGGTGTTGTGTTCTCAAAATGAGGTCTCGTTATCTTTCTTGGAGCAGGGAGATAAATTTGCCAAATTGCCTGTCTCTGTAACCATTGCTTGACTTGATTGAGTGTTATATCTCCGCCCACAGCGGCATGTAATTTCTGAATAGCGGTTGCTCCTTTATAATACCCTGATGGTGAGTAATATATTTTCGATAGTTTATTTTCGGCTGCCATTTTTTCTAGCAATGAAAACTCCAGTAAAATAAACAAATATCATTCCCACTAGAACAAAGATTATCTCCCCGTTTCTTTGTTCTGGGCTTGGTTGATAGTAGTCACTTAGTTTCGGTTTCGGTATAGACATGTCTTCACCCGTGACTAAAAAATACTCACGGATTGCGTCGTCTGTATTTGAAAACGTATGTTGTGCGTGACCTTCAAGCCTGAGTTTTTCATTGATGAAATCAAGTTTCTCAATTCTATTCTTTTCGTAATCCTGTTGAGCTTGTGCTAATTTTTCTGACGCTTCATTATGACGCTTTATTTCTTCTGCAGATTGTTCTCTACCCATTTTAGAAAAGAGATAATTAGAGCCGCTAAACGCCAGAGCGTTGACCATCGCTCCTCCCACCATAATAGCTATCGTCGCCATATTATTTTTATTTACATAGAAACATTTTCGGGAATAATTCCCTGTTTAACAAGAAGGTCTTTCGTGGCGATTGACGCTGTTACAACTACAATTAGCTTAGCGCTGTCTTCGAAATCGAGTCTACTGAGGTCTGGTGATTTCATTTTGAGTAGATTTTTTCCCAGCATAGAAAACGTTACTGCTAATGCACTGATTACTGCAGAGTGATACACAAGATTCATTAAATTCTTTGAGTCATTCATTTCTTAGGCAAGAAAAAATTAAAATAATAAATTTATTACTGCATGATAAATGGGTCGACAACTTTGGGTATTGTTGGTAATGTGGCGACTTCTGTTTTTGATGATGGAGTGTTTAATTTTTTGGACACTGTTCGAGTCTGTGGCTTGTATTTTTTGTATAATTGGTAAGCTACAAAACCAGATCCGACAACAAATGCGGCAACTGCATATCTTGCTGTTTCAGAATTAGACTGTGTTGAAGGTCTTTCACTTTGATGTGAGTGTGACAGGGGTGCCAGTCCTGACGGTCCTATCAGTCCTACCGGTCCTACCGGTCCTACCGGCGGTGTTGACGGCGGGTCACTTACATGAGCCTTTTCTGTTAGCGCCTGTAGCTGTAACTTTTTCTGCTTGTTCCATTCAGCTAAACGTTTACCTGCCTGAATTCTGCCTTCATTTTTAATTTTTGTCACTGCGTGAATCGGAGTCTGGACAGGGTCCGAAACGGGGTTCATCTGTGGGGTCGTTTGGGGGGTCGTCTGTTGGTCGTCCATTTTTATCAACAAAAAAATTTAATTTCGTAAAATCTACATGGCTGCTAGTTACAATTAATGTTACCAGAGGAGCCAGCAAATTACCAAATCTGTAGAATAAAAGGCAAGCTAATTTACCAATTGCACTCGTTACAATGGGGTTACTCTCGAGGTCATTTGTAAGATTTTCAATGTCTACAGGGAGAGCGTAACTCACAGCTTTTGAATATAAGCAGACAATTGATTTGCTCAAATCACGGGTCATTAGTGAAGCCATGTGTTGTTCATATTTAAAATGAAGTTTAAATAAATCAGCAGCCGTGAGGGATAGTATATCTTCAGTTGAATATAGCTTTCCAAGATAAGATTTCGAATGACCAGAAACCACTACAGATAAAAGTCGTTCCCTTTTCGAATCTAAGTCTATGTTTTCTACAGCGCCAATATCATTTAATAGAAGGAGTTCGTCTGTGTTCATTTTATAATGCAATTAAAAAAGATAATTTATAAAACATTTGTTTCTTTGTCAGTAAACCAGACATGAGTACATTAAGCCCTCACATGTAGAACCGTTTTGTAAATGATCCCCCTCCTTTCAAATAATAACGTTCCCCTTGTTGAACTTTGACACAACTTAGCGATTTGAAAGGGTATAGCTATGACGCCCATAAAGACGGGTGAGAGTCTTTTCAAAATGCGGCTCGTGTCTGAATTGAAAAGGAATGGAATGTGGCCACTAAATAGCGCGGCGTGAGGCAACACAAAAGGCGATCAACCGTGACACCACCTGGCAGCTCATGCTTACGATAAAATTGTACTGACATGAGTGTCTGTAAGTGCGTGTGTGTGTGTGTGTGTGTGTGTGTGTGTGTGTACGTCTGCGTGTGTTAGATATTACTTGTTAGTTTCTTATACAACTGTTTTTCCAGCTGCCTGTATAGTGCAGAGTATAGGCCACCGTTTGATTTCTCGGGAACCAGTCATTGAGTAAATATGAAGTCAATTTCGAAACTCTTCTTGAGTGTATTGACACCTCTCAGCAAATAGCCTTTTCAGAGCTGTAGAGCCGGCTTCACATAGAGTGTTAGGTCTCACAGTGAGTTGAACAGTGGCGCGCTACTGTGCCGGCGCGTGGCGACATTAGACACCACAAAGGTAAACAGGTGAGCTGGCTTGAAAAGAAGCTGATTTAAAACGTGTAAGTTTCACATGAGTGGAGTCTATGTCTGTGTTGTCAAAGCGGGTCTTTCTCTCTCTGTGTGTGCGGTAGCTAATGGGGGTTTTATTCCCATTCAATCTTAAAACCAATTTACATTTGTGGGGGGTCATGATTTTCGATGTGCATTTTTCTTAAGGTCAAAAAAAATTGTGTGAATATCGACTCAGGTGCGGTACATATCGATCTGATTCAAAAAATTTCGATCCGGTTTCAAAAGGCAATCTCGTCCCGAAAAGAAAATGTGAATAATTGCTATTTTCAGAACAGGTCTATTCATATCTTACCTGAATTGAAGTGGGGGTCTTTCAAAACCAGTCAAGCGTAGGCATGAGGTGTTTATGTATTATATGTAATTGCTTCGGGTTACAAGCACTGGTTTGATCGGGCGTTTTGTCTATGGGGGGGGGGGGGGGGGGGGGGGGGGGGGGGATTTGAAGTATTATTAACACTATGACTGAGTTAACCCCTTAAATTCTCAGTCATAGTGTTAATGAAGA
Organism: Semisulcospira habei; assembly: GCA_036245525.1. Classification (NCBI taxonomy): domain Eukaryota; kingdom Metazoa; phylum Mollusca; class Gastropoda; family Semisulcospiridae; genus Semisulcospira; species Semisulcospira habei. The sequence goes on from BTPG01000002.1 coordinate 170,406,585, forward strand.
TTCAGTTCTTTCTTTATATATCTAATTACAGAGAAAAATAAAAGGAATTTGAGAAAAAGGAAAGGCAAGGTCGTGTGCGTTTTTGTGAGCGAATAACATAGAAAAATGAGGGCCAAAGAAGATTCTCTAAAACTCCCATATCCCCCCTCTCTTTCTGGCACCACCCTTAAACTAAAGCCATTGGTCAATATCCTTATCTGTAAGTACTGTAATGTAGCTTGCATATGGCAGTGTACAAATTTGAAGCTTTTAGCCTCATTATCATATGGGTTAAAGCAGCATCTCTGCTGTTTGTGATTAAGTTACACTCGGCTCCTTAGCCATTCCTGTTCAGCTGCAGGAGGTTTGGATTCTCATGAGCGTCTGCAGCAGGAGCTCATGAGAATCTGCGCTCTTGGTGGTGGAGACTGGCTGGAGCTGCTCATAAGATGAAGTTAAATCCGAGATTAACCCATGAAGCCCTGAAAGACCATGATAGGATGTGGATCCACCACGATGCTTCAAGGTTGGCGTCAGAATAGCTTGGCGCCAAGCTGTTCTGACGCCAATCTTGAAACATCATGGTCGATCTGTCTCCAGAACTGTGATGTAGACCTCAGCGGATATCTACAAAAATTTGATAATTTCTTCCTCTGGGCATAAGGGGTTAAGCGTGTGACTGTTATGGAACATTTGCTTTAATGAAAATAATATATTTGTGTGATTGTCATATTCTTCTTCGGTGTGCCATGGGCGTCTTGTTTGTTGGATGAAATGAGTCCACAGTGAGGGTGTGTACAGCTACATGGACATCCATAGCATCATCATACTGTCATCCTCCTCATCGTCATGGTACATATTTGTTTTTAACGGTAGATCTGTTGTCCTGTGTCACTACCTCACAGCTTCTGGTCAATGATGAGACATTATCCCCTCATCAGCGAATACACTGTGTGACACCACTCAGGAAGAGAGAAGTCGATGGTGGAACAACTCTGCATTAGGGGTTGAGGGTCCCAAACAAAATGTTGGAACCCCCACCCCCCACCCCCCCTCCCTGGAGGTAACTGATCTGCCCCTGTCGAGTGTTGTGCCAGTAAAGCCTACAAGAGCCAAGCTGTTCTGGCACCACACTTGGACTGGCTCTTGCAGTTGATCTGTATTTTGTATCTTGTAGTAGACCTTTTGTCTGTCGGTAGCACTTCTTGTCACAATGATGCCTGCAGTAATCATCGCGACAATAAGCGCTACCAACAGCCAGAGAGTTATTTTGTGTTGTGAAGTTAGTTCATGATTTATTTATTCTGTCCTGGGGTGCACTGAACATGTGTGTGAATGTTTGTAAAAAGATATCAGATTAACCCATTTAGCTCCAATGCATTGCAGCCTGAGGTGGACCAACCATGGTAATTCAAGGGTAGTGCCAGATTAGCTTGGGACCTGCAGGCGCCAAGCTAATCTGGCACTACCCTTGAATTATCATTGTTGGTCAGTCTCCTGCAACGGGTACGTAGTCGTAAGGTGACGCTAAATGGGTTAAGATCATGACTGGAAATCCGATTACAATTTTATATGTAGTGTCAGCCAGTCACACCCTGGTCATTTCGTGAAACTGGTGTCGTTAGGTCGTGGACATGTTCTAGTCTGATTAATAATAACTGTCCACGTCAGGTATGTACACATCTCAACCTGTTATTGGTTATTAGTCCCAGAAGTTATTTTTCTTGTCATTGTAGTTTGTACACTTTTTTCCTGTATGTATTTGTAAATCAAAAAGATCCATATTTTAATGTAGGTGTGCCTCTGTATTCTAATGCCAAAAAAAAAACCACCAGTATGCAGATGGTCCTATGGGCTGATGACAACTGTGTGTGGTCGTGCATGGACCTACTGCATCTGGTGTCATCCTGATGGCCTTGTGCTGACTGCGACCTATGTCTTCCCAGTGTGATTAGCCCATTTAGCTCCTGCGCGTATTTTGGAGGTGTCGCCTAACGAATATGTACCAGTTGCAGGAGATGGATGGACCATGATAATTCAAGGGTAGAGCCCAATTAGCTTGGCAACTGATCACGCCAAGTTAATCTGGCATCACCCTTGAATTATCATGGTCCATCCATTTCCCGCTGTAATGCGTCGGGACCAAATGGGTGAGTTAAGTGCCCTATGCCTTAAGATGGATTCGTTGTGTGCAGCAGGCTGCAACGTCCCTCTGACCAAGCTGCCATTTTGAGTCCACTTTCATGCTTCACATCTGTGCACGTGCAGCCACAGGTTGTTCACAGCAGTGGTGGCTGAATGCGCATGACCTGTTCAGTGCCAAGAAAATTTTAACACCACCCAACTGCAAGAGGTATAGATCCTCATGAGCCCCCGCAGTTGCGGGGGCTCATGAGAATCTATACCTCTTGCTGACACCACTTTGAATCTATGTTCCTGGGACAGCGTTGAATCAACAAAGATTCCAGAAACGCAGGCCTGCATCAGCTGACACTGCAAGGGTTAACTCATTCGAGATGTGCCGCCTCCAGATAAGCGGTGTATCCAGAGGCGGCACGTCTCGAATGAGTTAAAAGCTTCAGGTATTATAATATAAGGACAAGCAGTGTATTACTTATAACTTACGACAGGCGTACATGTATGTGCACAACTGACTTATGGCAGGCACATGTACAGTATGTGCACGATGGGTGTATGTTATGTTTGGCACACAAATGAAACCTTTTGTTCTTCCGCTTAGTGGCATTACATGTATACTCATACGATATGCGTACTGCGTATGCTTTGCATATATTGTACACATCTGCGATATTGAATGCTTGCTTTACTTGTGTTTATAGTAATATAAAAAATTTACTTGTAAGGAAGTAATAATATACAAATTCACATACCATTATACACCGTAAGCTGACCATAAATTTATCTGACAACTGGAGCACTGCCACATTTTATGTTGTGGATCTTTTTATAAAACAGCAAAGTGATGGTTGTAGATACAATTTTTGTTCAGCACAAATTCAGTGCCATATAAATATTAAAGTGACTTGCTCCAGGCAATAAAGGCTTAATACTTTGCAATATATCTTTTGTAAATGTTCTTAGGCTGTCTTATAATAATGTGGCATGAGAGGGATAACTATGTCATAACTTAAAGGCGTTTCTGGTCTTCTCCTCTTTTGTATGTAAAGAGTTCTTGCAATAATAATAATAATGTACATTTATATATCGCTTAACCTCTAAATGAATGGTGCTCTAAGCACTTTACAAGATCAAAAATCACAGAAAGAAAACGCTACAATAGATGTTACAAAAACTAAAGAGACACATATCAAAAGCTCACACTCACACATACACACACACCGTTATAAGAACAGTTACTGCCAAAGATTGCTAACGCACTGAAAATGCATCTAACTATATGCATAAGAAAACAGATGCACATGATGGCCAGTAGAAAACATCTGTTATGTTCGCCTACTTAACGTGGATCATGAAAAGAAGGGTAAAAGTCACAGTCGAGGCAAAAAAAGCATTGAGACCCCATTGTGTTGACAAATTTTCGCAATTAAAGCCCACCCTGGAGCATTTTGCTTGAATTACAGGAGTAAATCTCAAGTATATTTGCTTATAATGCGCCTTTGCTATACAGGGCAGTGTAAATGGCTTGTAGTGCAGTTGTTTCTCAAAGGGTACATTGGAACCCCATCTCTGTCAAGGAGGTATATTGTAATTTTGAAATCATTGTAGACACCATGCCAAAGATCTCCAAACACGAATACAGAGTGGTGTCATCAAGAGGTATAGATCCTCATGAGCCCCCCGCAATAGCGGGGGCTCATGAGGATCTATACCTCTTGATGACACCACTCTGTATTCACGTGTTGTTGTTTTTTTTAATGTCTGGAATCTCTGGCATTGAATTTCAAACCTCTTGCGGTTGGGTGGTATTGAATATTTCTCGGCAGTGAAGGGGTTAATGGCTCAGTTGATGAAATGCACGTATGCTGCGCTTGTATTGCAAGAGGCATACATACCCTCATGAGACCCCGCAATTACAGGCAATGATAAAGGTCCATGCGTCCTGCTGGTCTTATTTATATCTATGTTCATTTCTGTGCTTTGGTATGTGTACTGTACAATTATGGCCTGTGTTAACGGAGCACATTAAGTGTGCAGAAACCGTTGCAATCTTACCTTGTACATGTATATCAATAGTCACATTATGTATGTGCTTTATTTTGTTTTGTTGAGATACATATATATGCAATGAAATTATATTGACCAGACAAAACGTTGACTGCTGAGCACGTACATTTCCGAGAAGAACCCAACATGAAAGAAACATGCTTAGAAAAGACAGTTACAACACAATTGTGTTGTAACTCTCTATTCTAAATGTAGGGGATCTGGGTGGCTCAGTGGGAGAGCGTTCGACTCTCAGTCGACCAAAAGGTTGTGGGTTCGAACTCAGCTGGGGTAAAAATTTGTACAGGCCTCTTTTCGGTGCCCCGTCTTTGAAATCACCTTCGAGGTGGACAGAAGACGTTAATCCCTAAACTTTAAACGTTTCTATTCTAAGTGTGCTTCTTTCTTCGTTGGATTGTTCTCTATATTTACCTGTGCTTTTCTTGCACGTGACATATTTTTAGTCATATAACTCGATTATCGTGATTATATGACTTTCCATGTTGTATTGACAGTGCATAGCATCTTGGAGGTAATATTCTCACATTGTCACTAAAGTATTGTTTAATCTCCCATGTCATTTCATCAAGCAGATAAAAACCAGTTGACTCTCGGTCATCATGTCACGTAGGCCACTGGTTCATGACACAGTGAACAACTTTCTGCTTGGGATGGTTCGGGTTTTGTCTTGTAATGAGCTGAACGTGTTTAGTTTTCTTCTTTCACTGTCTAATGATAAATTGTGTAGATTTTGTTTTTGTCACAGGGTATTAAAAAAGATTTTGTTTGTGCCCGGGGCAGCTGCATCAGGTCTTCCATACACATATCCTGCTTTGATTAACTTATTCGCGGCCAGCTGCATTTGGATGCACTGCATAAGCCCCAGATGCAGCTGACCGCGAATGAGTTAACATAATCACCGCTAACCCTTCCACTGCCAGTGTACACAAATTGTGCATCTGAAATCTCTTTTAACCCATTTAGCTCCAAGGCTGCATTTTGGGGATGTCAGTTTATAATGTATTGCAGATGGGATGACCATGATAATTCAAGGGTAGTGCCAGATTAGCTTGGCGCCTGCTGGTGCCAAGCTAGTCAGGCACTACCCTTGAATTATCATAGCTGATCCACCTCCTGCTGTAGTGCGTAAATGGGTTCATACAATGCCAAGGAGCCCCAGCCATCCGAGAAACATGGACACAAAGTGGTGTCAGCAAGATGCACATATCTTTATGAGACCCCCAATAGGAGGATCTTTGCATCTTGCAGTTTAGTGTTGTTTACTGTGTCCTGGCAGTGAATGGGGCTAAGAAGGCACAGTGAGAGATATACTGATCAACCCCAAAAACGCGAAGTTTTCACCATAGTGCTTTTCTTCGTAAATATGCTTTAAACCGAGTTATTTTGACGTCATTTATTAGAAAATGTTATGATGAGTGTGTTATGTTGTGTGCAAATAGAATGTTTAGTCTTTAAAATCGCACATCGATGAGTTACGACGTCATCAGTGACACTACCGTCACAGGATATTGAAAGTGAAATGGGGAGCATCTACAGAGGACACAGCTGAAAGCCAACCAATGTGCAGTGTCACTAAGGTCCATGTGCATGAAAATCCAGCCTGTTTGGTCTTGACCTACTTTTCGTTCTTCAAAGGCACCTAAATAATCAACATGACCTACAAACATGAAATCAAAAAGTTCTTTATTTTTAGGTTAGCGGCCATATTTAACTGATCAAATGGATATGGGTGTGTTCTTTATTTCTGTGTCAGTCACTGGAGCATAAAAAATGTTTTGAAAGTAATTCACATTAAATCAAATAAGATTTATTAAGAAAATGACATGCACTGGAAGTTCTGGTTCTCTAATGAATTTTTCGAGTCAAATTTCATTTGAGGCAGTTAATATCATCATAAGCAATCCACACAACTTGTGTGTTAAAACATCACAGAAAACTTGCTTCACAGAGTGTGTCCAGTTTTGCTTATTTTCACCACTAATGAAACCCTGTGTCCTCCAAGGTAGCTCTGGGCGATAACTTGTCCAATTTTTGTGTGAAGGTACCTCAGACATTAGGCTGAATATCTGAAGTAAGCAACAAATAAAATGTTCTTGTTTTGCTGTCAGGGTGGCTCTTTGTTTGCGGGTACACTTACAGACACTTTTCGCGTTTTTAATGGAAGTCAGTATAGATTGGCCATGATTGTTTAAGAGTACTCGTTGATTAGCTTGATTAGGCACTTAGCTGTCATTGTCCATGTCTGGGTCCATTCGTTTGCCACAGCTGGTATGAGGTCTTTATTGGCCTCTCGTAGCATTGTTAGGTTGAAATAGTTAATCCCTTGTCTTTCAGTAGCGCTTTTTGCCACAATGATTCCTGCATGAATTGTCACTACAAAAAGTACTACCGACAGCCAGAGGGTTAAATTGTTATCACTGATAAGTCTTTGACAGGAGACATGTACATTTTGTCTTTATTGAATGGTTTTATTTTGTCGATTGGTGATCCTATCACGTGTTCAGCTTTAGACTGCCACCAGTGCAAACCGTTGTTGTACGCAGCTTTAGACTGCCACCAGTGCAAACCGTTGTTGTACGCAGTTTATCTGTGTGCACCTGTTGTTACGTTCTGTTGGTTTTGGACGGCCTATTGGGCTTGTTTGATTAGCGGTAGATGATGAAGTGCACATCTCGCATGCATGTTGTGTTCAGTGTGTTATCCTGTAATTAAATAGTAAGGTATCAGTAGTGTCCAGTCGTGTTGTGTACACATCAGAAAATACTTTTTGAGTTAACCCTTATCAGTCGGAATACACCAGTGTGTGAAGTAAGTTTGACTAAAATAGTTCAAGGGTAGTGCCAGAATAGCTTGGCACCTCTAGGCGCTAAGCTATTCTGGCACCACCCTTGAACTAAAGCCATTAGTCTATATCCTAATTAGTAACTACTATAATGCCGCTTGCAGTTGGCAGTGAACACATTTAAAGCTTTTAGCCTCAGTATGGCTGAGTTGGCATACCTCGCCCTGTGCCTAGGTTAAACGCACCAGCGGCGCCATTGTTGCACTGTCGTAGTTGAAGTACGAGAGATGATCACACTACAAGTACAATGGACTTGATTCAGGGGCGTGGGGCGTGACACAAGCCTCCGCCATCTCCAAGCCTACACAAAACTGGCGCGCAGTTCTGGTGCACATGACCGGTCCGAGCCACCGGTCTGGTGTGACGGTGCAACAATGGCGCCGCTGGTGCGTTTAACCTAGGTACAGGGCGAGGTATACCAGGCATGGGAATTAGAAAAGTGAAAAAAGTCTTAAACTAGGGGGGTCCGGGGGCATGCCCCCCCCCCCCTCCCCCCCCGTGAAATTTTAAAATCTTGATTAAAATCTGTGCAATCTGGTGCGTTGAAAAGAGTGCGTTCAGTGTTTATTGCCCGCTTGCACGGTAAAGTAACGACTGCGTTACAGCCACAATAGGTGATGCGTAACTCTAGCGGGCGGCCATATCACTTGAACGAATGCCTCGCAGTGTATAATGACCGGTGCTCAGTTACTTTTTGCACCCCAATTTTTTTGGGGGGCAGACAATTTTTGGGGGGGCGGCTGAGCAATATCATTTCGGCGGAAATTTGCCTTTAGGCGGACAATTCTCATGCCTGTATACCAACTCAGCCTCAGTATGATATGCCCCCACCTGGGTCTGCCCTGGACTTGGGTGGGGTTAACTACTTTTTAGTTCCCAGGGTCACCCTGGTCAGTCCCACAGGGTGTGTTTTCCCCTCTATTCTGGGGCATATGTTTCTGTCTACCCTTGGTCCATTCACCTGTATTTTCCTTTTTTAAACTCTCCCTACTGTCTGCGCTGCCTGTAGCTCTTGATATTGGATGTGTGTTGCTAAATGGTCTTAGGTTTATTTAGCGTATTAGACCGGCTGGCGACATACACTCAATATTCTGTTTAGTTTTCTTTTCCACAAGCAGTGCAGGCACGTCCTGAGACAGTCTTGTTGCTGTCGGGACGTTAAGCAATGTACAACCAACCAACCAATCAGTATGATAAGGGTTAAATGCAAAATGTTGTAAGTGTAGTGTACAAGGAGTTAGTATTGATGGAAGTGTTTCACTGATTAATTGTAAATTAAGTGAGATAGGTTGCTTTGCGGGTTGAAAATCGTAGAGTGTGGGTGCATGCGTGTGTGTGTGTGTACACAATTGACATTCTTTCTGTGAAAGTGATGGGTACAAAGAATTTTGGGCTTATTCATGGCTCGTCTATGTAGCTCTGTGGTGTGGATTTGTAGGAAGCATGATTCACATGTTCAGTCCCTTAACCCGTTTAACCCCCCCCCCCCCCCCCCCCCCCGGTCTGCCCTGGGGGACTTGGGTGGGGTTAACTACTTTTTAGTTCCCAGGGTGGGTTTTCAATACTTGATTCAGGGGTGTGACAAAAGCCATCTCCGAGTCTACACTAAACTGGCGCGCAGGGTCACCCTGGTCAGTCCCACATGGTGGGTTTCCCCTCTATTCTGGGGCATGCGTTTCCGTCTACCCTTCGTCCATTCACCTGTATTTTCACTTTTTAAACTCTCCCTACTGTCTGCGCTGCCTGAAGCTCTTGATATTGGATGCATGTTGCTAAATGGTTTGGGGTTTATTTAGCGTATTAGACTGGCTGGCGACATACATTCAATATTCTGTTTAGTTCTTTTTCACAAGCAGTGCAGGCACGTCCTGTGAAAGTCTTGTTGCTGACGCAACGTTAAGCAAAGTACAACCAACCAACTATTAACCCATTATATCCTGAGTCTGATTTTGTAAAATTTGCTTACTGTCTTAAGAAGGCCACATTACAGATCAGGACAGATCAACTGTTTTAGCTCAAGGGTGGTGCCAGAATAGTTGGGCGCCAGAGGTGCCCAACTATTCTGGCACCACCCTTGAACTAGTATCAGTCACATTTATTTCAAGCGATGGGTGTATCAGAATGATAAGGGTCAACTCCAGGGCCATATTTTGGAGGTGCCACCTATCGATTATACACCAGTTGCAGGAGATGGATCGACCTTGGTAATTTTAATGGCAGTGCCAGATTAGCTTGGCACCTAATGGTGCCAAGCTAATCTGGCACTACGCTTAAATTGTCATAGCCAATCCATCACCTGCTGTAGAATGTTGGGTCTAATGGGTTAACAATCTTGTGCCATCAAGAGACATAGATCTTCATGAGCCTCTGCAGTTGCAGGGGGCTCTTGAGAATATCATTGCCTCCTGTGAAAAGAAATCCGCACCATTTTTGAACATTTAGTCTACTGGGGCCACTTGCTTGAGCAAGTTTAATCCTGCACCAGCCACTAAGCAAGGTGCACCACTATATCGATTGTACACTACTCTCGTTTTGCAAAAATTTATTTTTAAGACATTAGAATTGATGTACATCAAACATTTGCAGTTATTGTGTCGATATATTTAACATGGTACTGGTGTGGGGCAGTTGTTTAACTGTAGCTCGATTTATATTTTATTTCTTTTACAATTTTTGTTCTTACACTTGTGTGATGACTTTACTACAGACAACTCCAATCTTCTTTCTGTTTGCCCCCACCCGGGTCTGCCCTGGGGGACTTGGGTGGGGTTAGGTATTTTTTAGTTCCCAGGGTCACCCTGGTCAGCCCCACAGGGTGGGTTTTTCTCTCTATTCTGGGGCATGTGTTTCTGTCTACCCTTTGTCCATTCACCTGTATTTGCCTTTTTAAAACTCTCCCTACTGTCTGCACTGCCTGTAGCTCTTGATATTGGATGTGTGTTGCTAAATGGTCTTAGCTTTATTTAGGCCCCATGTTGTAGGTTTATTTAATGTATTTGACCGGCTGGCGACATACATTCAATGTTCTGTTTATATTTTTTTTTTCACAAGCAGTGCAGGCACGTCCTGAGAAAGCCTTGTTGCTGTCGGGACGTTAAGCAATGTACAATCAATTCTTTCTGTTTGCTCCCTGATATATCTTGCTTGCCATGTACTGTAGCTGCAGATTGCAGATCAGCGTTTTTGTGTCCATGACAGATATCAGAAACAGTATGCTGTGGAGAAAAAAAGGTATTAACCACCTTGTGCATGCTGCCATGGCTACTGTTTACAGTGCTGGTGGCTGCATAAACAGGGGGGGGGGGGGGCGTGGGTGGGTGGTGGTGAGTAATGTGAATACTCTATTTGTGTGAAAGCGTTACATGTGCTCAGTAGTTGTATTTTATTCTTTGGATTCTTTCAGTGCACACCATTGTTTATTGCATCATTATTATTGTTTACCAATGAATGCTGCTGGTTGAAGGTTTGCTCTTCTCTGCGCAAAAGCAAGAGAATAAAATGGCTATTTTGCTCCGTCACTTAGTTTGTGTTGATGTGTGTGTGTTGCTTCTGCTCAGCAGTGTTTAGGCTCGTCAATGACTCGTAACCCATTTAACCCCACGGCCGCATTTCCTTCATTTTGGAAGCGTCGCCCGACTGTACCAGTTGCTGGAGATGTATCGACCATGAAAATTCAAGGGTAGTGCCAGATTAGCTTGGTGCTCACAGTGCCAAGCTTATCTGGCACTACCCTTGATGTATGTACAATTTATCTCCTATTGTAATGCATTGGGGCTAAATGGCTGGGAACTGTTATGTCCAAAATAACGAATCAGCACACATGTACCAGTAATGGTTGACCGAAGGTTGCTCGATGGCCCAACAGCAACAGAGACGAATGTACGACATGCCTGCACTGTATGTGAACAAAATTAAAACAGATTGAATGAACATCGCCATCCAGTCTACCACGCAAAATAAACCCAACATGCCGCGCGGAGATGTTGCAGCTTCAGTATATTTATAATGATAAAATCTACTGGTACACACTACTTACAAAAAAATCAAACCTAACGCACAGTCAGTGCCAGCATACTTTATTTTGTTCAGCCCACAGGACACATTAATATTCTGACAAAAAGTTTACTGGAATGCAACAAAACGGATGGTTTCAAATAATAAAATTTAAACAGGACAATCACATTTTCTACCAACATGTTGTGCTGTACACTACACCAGCATACATGTCCTACCTGTCAATTTACCGAATCCAGATCAAAAATGTGCCTGCCAAGCATGTAAAACGCAGAGAAGAACCCAACGAAGAAAGAATACGTTTAGAAAAGACAGTTACAACGCAATTGCTTAACATTTCCAGTTAAACTTTTCAAAGGTCTGAATTGTTCCGCCGTTTCGAGGATTTCCTCGGTAATTTCTGCCGATTTTCCGCTCCTCAAACTACTATACTACTACTGTTTCCGTGTATAATTTCTTGTGCCTTTTTAATTTCCGCTTTTTTTTTCAAAGTCAATTCAGACCTTTGCTTTTTCATAAACCCTTAACCCTTTTCATGAAAAAGTTTAACTAGAAATATGAATAAACTGTGCTGTAACTGTCTTCTCTAAGCATCTTTTTTTCTCTGCTGGGTTCTTCTTATAAATTGACTGCATCTGAACACACAATTATAAAACATAAATGTTTTCTGCATTCACACATGTACATCTCCTAACAAACTGATCCACTCGCACAACCATCTTTCCAAAAATATACACCAACTACTAAAAGTAACTCAAATACATCAGACACACGCAAAAACAAACAGTCAATTGGCGCAACTATCAACGTCTTCTGCAAACTGCAAGTTAGATCTTGCAGTATAAACACTCATACTGTGATGCACGTGGATGCAGACAAAATGTAACTTGCACACATGCAGGCAATGCTGACGCTACTAGTGAAATAGCTGTAATAGCCTGTAATGATTTTGCAAACTACACAACTCTGCTAAGTGCTATCAACTATTCATTCAGTCCTCTCTGCGCCGTCTGGTGCTTGAGGCGACGGCAAGGGAGCGCCACTTTTGTCTGTCAGCTGCTATTTTGGGTGCTGTTTGCAGAGTAAGGCCTCTGTTCTTGAGCTCTCGCTCCACGGTTCGGCGCCACGTCTCCTTTGGTCGCCCACGGTTTCTCTTCCCCTGTGGTGTCCATCTCAGTGCCACCCTTGGTAATAAGTCGGGTGACATTCTGCAAACGTGGCCTAGCCATCTCCATCTCCGTGTGGCGATGGTTTCAGCGATGCTGTCTGCGCCTGCTCTCTTCCGTAGTTCCTCGTTTGTAATCATGTTTGGCCAGAAGACCTTCATGATCCGTCGCAGGCACTTGTTCTGGAAGACTTCCAGCTTGCGTTCCGTAGCAGTAGTGGATTTCCAGCACTCTGACCCATAGAGAAGGACACTCAGCACGTTACTCTTAAAAATACGAAGCTTGGTGTGGATGCTCAGGTTTGTGGTCCTCCAGATGGGTTTCAGCATTGCGAAGGCTTGGTTGGCTTTGCTGATTCATGTGGTGATCTCCCTTGTGCAGTCTCCATCTGTGGTAACCTTGCTGCCCAGGTACGTGAACTCGTCCACCTCTTGCAGAGGTTGGTCATTGATGGTGATTGGGTCGCCCACTATGGTGTTCTTCCTCATGACTTGAGTCTTCCTAATGTTGACCCCGAGACCTATGGAGCTTGCTGACTGTGTCAACTGTTGTGTCTTCTGTTGCATGTCCTGGTTTCTGCTTGCCAGCAGCCCGATATCATCGGCGTAGTCGAGGTCATCCAGCATTGAGGTCAGCGTCCACTGAATTCCCTGCCTCCTTCCCTCTGTGGTGCGGCGCATGATCCAATCAATTGCCATTGAGAAGAGGATCGGCGAAAGAATACATCCTTGTTTCACTCCGGTTTCCACCTTAAACGGTTCGGTGAGCTGGTTGTTGTGGACGACTCTGCACTCAAAATTCTTGTACAGGGACCTGATGACGTTGACAAGTTTCTGGGGGATTCCATAGTATCGCAGGATTAGTGCTATCAACTACATGTACAGTATTTAGGTGGGCTAACAGACGTTTGCCAGTTATGTACATCGGGAGAAATAAATCGTCTAGTCAATTTCATATCTCATTTACACAATAAGATAAATTCATGGGTGACAGAACGAAAAATTTAAATGATGAACCATGGACTAAGTCTCATAAAACATGACCAGCAAGAGACATAAATTCTCATGAGCCCCTGCGGATGCAGGGGCTCATGAGAATTTATGCCTCTTGCAGATGGAACAGGATGGCTGAAGGGTTGTCCTGTCTCAACAAAAAGGCTGGAATTTGCCTTTCTGGAATTTTGAAAAAGCTGAATCTGCTTCCAGGAATGAAGACTGTCACCCATGCAAATCTCTTCTGAATAACTACGGAGCCATGTCAAATTACATACTGAATACACTGCTCTTATCTACACGGCATACATCACATATTATAGTTTCATCACAGCCAAACATCGACTAAAATAAGTACATTGTGAAATTTCTCACTTGTGGATAAAACCAAACGGATCCGTGTTTGAACAAGGTATCTCAGGTGTGTGTGAGCGCATTCAAGTGTTTGTGTGTGTGTGTGTGTGTGTGTGTGTGTGTGTGTGTGCGCGTGTGCGAGCATATATGAGAAAACACAAGTATATGCATCTGAGGAAAAGAATCCTGTGTTATGAATATCTTGTTATCCTGACAATCTGGCCAAGATGGCACTTTTGTCCATATAGTATTTGTTGTTGAAGATGCTTTCAGACCTCTTGAGGAGACGAAACAATAGTCTACAAGTTTGTCAATGTGTTCTTGGTTGGTGTAATTGCTTCCAGAACTCTCTAGGCAGAAATAGTCTACGAGTTTGTCAATATAGTTTTTGGTTGATGTAGAGTCTTCCAGAACTCTCTAGGAGAAAAACAATAGTCTATGAGCTTGTCCATATATTTTTGGTTGTTGTAGATGCTTCCAGAACTCTCAAGCCTCTCCGACCATCTGGAAATGAATTACCGGGTAGGATCCATCTTGAAGATGGTCTACGATTTATCACACAATGCGTGGTCTACCATATTGGGATGTAGCTGTCGATCTTGGCTCGATGGCGCTGGGCCACGCACTCAGAAATCCAGATGATGTTGCGAATCTCTTGCTCCTTCAGCTTGATGAATGAGTAGAAAACTCCGAACTGGAATTGGTGCATGAAGGAATTTTTCATTAGCTTTACCTGCGGACAGAAAAACACAAGTATGCTTATGTAGTCATATGCTCAACCCATTTAGCTCAGACACCCTACAGCTGGAGATTGATTGATCAAGATAATTCAAGGGTAGTGCCAGATCAGCCTGACGCTGATCTGGCACTACCCTTGAATTATCCATCTCATACAACTGGTATTATAGTCATAAGATGACACCTGCAAAATGCGGCCATAGGTTGATTGATTGATTGTACATTGCTTAACGTCCCGACAGCAACAAGGCTTTCTCAGGACGTGCCTGCACTGCTTGTGAAAAAATAAAAAATAAACAGAACATTGAATGTATGTCGCCAGCCGGTCAAATACGTTAAATAAACCTAACACATGGGGCCTAAATAAAGCTAAGACCATTTAGCAACACACATCCAATATCAAGAGCTACAGGCAGTGCAGACAGTAGGGAGAGTTTTAAAAAGACAAATACAGGTGAATGGACAAAGGGTAGACAGAAACACATGCCCCAGAATAGAGAGAAAAACCCACCCTGTGGGGCTGACCAGGGTGACCCTGGGAACTAAAATATACCTAACCCCACCCAAGTCCCCCAGGGCAGACCCGGGTGGGGTAAAATGCGGCCATAGGGTTAAATGGTCAAGTCAAGTAGATTTTATTCATCCCACTCTCCGAGAAATTGATCTTTAACAGCAGACCTAATAATATAAATCATGATAATGATTATAAAGTCAACATGAAGTTTAAAATGTTTGACAGCAGGAATCTACAAAAATGAATTTTTAATAATAATAATAATAATTACGGTATTTATAATGCGCTTATCTTATAATAATTATAACTCTAAGCGCGCACTCACAACTCGCACACGCATGCGCACGCTTTAGACAATGACTCACGTAACACAAATAGTGAAGATACATTAGGACGGTCAGCTTGGGCTGGGGAGTATGGTGATATAGTGCTAGAACTGTTGAAAGAGATGAGTTTTGAGGGCAGACTGGAAGGAGGAGAGCGAGTGTTTCTGACGGAGAGAGAGTGGGAGAGTGTTCCAGGTGGTTGGACCGTATACTGAGAAAGAGCGGGGGCCGAAAGTGCTGAGTTTGGTGCGGGGGATGAGGAGGCGGAGAGGGTCAGAGGCGGAGCGGAGGGAGCGGGGAGGAGTGTAGGGGTGAAGTAAGTTGGAGAGATACGCAGGAGCGTAGTTGTTCAGGGATTTGTAGCAGAGAGACAGAATCTTGTATTGGATGCGTTGGGGGATGGGGAGCCAGTGAAGGAGCTTGAGCAGGGGAGTGATGTGGTCGGATTTTTTCTTTCTGAGGACGAGGCGGGCAGCATTGTTCTGGACGCGCTGGAGAGTGAGAGTGGTGGAGTGAGGAAGGCCAGAAAGGAGAGAGTTGCAGTAGTCGATGCGAGATAAGATGAGAGAGACAGCGAGTTTGGTGGCAGCTTCGGTAGTGAGGTATTTTCTGATCTGACTGATGCGGCGGAGGTGGAAATAACATGCCTGGGCCGTGGCGGAGACGAAGCTGGTCATGGAAAGAGAGGAATCGAGGATAACGCCAAGGTTCTTGACCGAGTCAGAGAGGGAGATGGGGGTGCTGTCGAGTTAAAGGTGGAGAGAGGGAGAGAGCTGGGAAAGTTTCTGGCGAGTGCCTACCAGCATGGCTTCCGTTTTGTCGTCGTTCAGTTTGAGCTTGTTTGCTATCATCCAGTTTTTCACGTCCTCATAGCAGTCAGCCGTGCGAGTCAGTAGTGTCTGAGTGTTGTCGAGTTTGTCTTTGTCTAGTAGTTGTGAGTCGTCAGCGTAGAGGTGGTGGTGTATGTGGTGAGACTGGATGATGTTGGACAGTGGGGAGATGTAGAGTGTAAAAAGGACCGGGCCCAGGACGGACCCCTGAGGAACGCCGCAGGAGAGCCTGACTGGGTTGGAGGAGACGCCGTCGATGGTGACGGACTGCTGTCTGTCGGAGAGGTAGGAGAGAAACCAGGAGTGAGCAGAGTCAGTGATGCCAAAGGAGTGGTGGAGGCGGTGGAGGAGGATAGAGTGGTCTATGGTGTCAAAGGCGGCAGAGAGATCGAGTAGCGTAAGAAGGGAGATGTTGCCCGAGTCAGTGGAGAGAAGCAGGTCGTTTAGGATATGTAGAAGGGCAGTTTCAGTGCTGTGATGTTTGCGATAGGCAGACTGGAATGGACTGAGGAGGTTGTTGTCGGCGAGGTGGAGGGTGAGTTGGTTGAGGACGACCTTCTCAAGAAGCTTGGACAGGAAAGAGAGATTGGAGACTGGGCGGTAGTTCTTGAGTTCGTTTGGGTCGAGGTTGTGTTTTTTGAGGAGAGGACGGACGATGGCGGACTTGAAGATATCGGGGACGGAGCCATTTTCTAGAGATATGTTGATGATGTCCGTAATGAAGGGCAAAAGTTTTGGGAGGCCGTCCTGGTAGAGGGAAGCTGGGAGGGGGTCTAGTTCGCAGGTTTTGAAAGGCATGGACTTTATGGTCTTGAGGACTTCATCCTGAGAGACGGGGCGGAAGGACAAGAGGAGAGTGCCGGAAAAGGGGGTGTCAGGGAGGCAAGGCGAAGAAGGCAGAGTGTCGAGTGTGTTGCGCAGAGTTTGGATTTTGTCGGAGAAATAGGAGGAAAAGGCGGACGGAAGTTCTTCTTTGCTGTGTGTGTTGGGAAGAGGAGAGTCTTTAGAAGTGCCTAGGAGTGTGTTCATGGTAGCGTAGAGGGTTTTGGAAGAAGTGGATTCCAGGATTTTGTTTTGAAGGTGTTTGCATTTGGAGTCGGAGATAATTCTGCAGACTTTGGATCTGGTGGTTTGGAAGATCTCTCTGTGAACGGTGAGGTCGGATGAGCGCCAGTGGCGTTCCGCTTGTCGACGCTCGCGCTTGGCCTCGGCTATGTCGTCAGTGAGCCAGGGGGAGGGGAGTCGGTTGGGTATGGAGCAGGTGGTGACAGGGGCATGGGTGTCTAGAAGTTTTCGAAGGGAGGAATCGAAATGGGATGCAAGATCGGGAGAGGAGGCGGGGTCCAAGAGAAGGTCGACAGCTTCGTCGAAAAAGTTCTCTCGGTTGACAGATTTTAGTTTGCGACGAGAGACAAAGAGCTTGGGCTTTTTCGGGGGAGGTAGGTTGAGGGCGACGAGAATAGCGAGGTGGTCGGAGGGAAGCACAGAGGAGGTGTCAAAGTCGAGGAAGAGTTGATCGGAGGTGCGGGTGATGATCCAGTCGAGGGTGTGGCCGAGTTGGTGGGTGGGTTTAGTGATGTGCTGTGTAAGATTGTGGTTAGAAAGTGACGTGCAAAGGCGTTTTGTGTCGGGGTGGTCGGGTTTGTCGAAGTGGAAGTTAAAATCACCAAGAAGGATGTGTTTTCCGGGTCGTGTGCTGTAGTGGTCGAGGAGGAGATCGAACTCGGTGAGGAACATGGAGTTTGTGAGTTTGTTTTGAGAGCTTGGAGGGGGGCGATAGATACATGAGAAGATGAGGGACTGGCCAGGGAGTGTTGCTACGGCCTCGACAGATTCAAAGGAGGGATGAGCAAAAGGGAGAGACTGAGAGAAGGAGAGGTGAGTTGAGAGACAGTCCCTGTAGATGATGGCAATGCCACCCCCTCTGGAAGCACGCGGGAAGGAGGCCAGGCGGTAGCCACTCGGAGTGACGCTGGCGATGATGGGTTCATCGCCAGCTGAGCGGAGCCACGTTTCGGTGATCACGACAACATCTAGGTCATTGTCTAGGATGAAATCTGAAATCACGTCGGCTTTGCCATCTTTGCAGACAGACTGTGCATTGAATAGACACAGTTTTAGGTTGGATGAACCAGAAGAGGAAGATGGAGAAGAAACGGACGAAGAAGAGGACAAAGGAAGAGGAGGGTGGGGAGGGGGGAAAGAGGATGGATGGGGGGAAGGAGGGAGGAGGGGGAGAGGGGGGAGGAGGAAAAGACGGGGAAGGAGAACCGGCCAATTTTTCTCTAAAATGTATTTTTTCGAAAAATACTTACCGATGACATGACTGTCAGGAAATAGCCTACTTGCTTACCAATTTTAGCCTAAGACCCAAAGGGCCCCCCCCAGGAGGCTCTCGGGGATCCCTAACAGGGGCAAGAGTAGCCTCCCTGCCAATCCGGTCACGTGCCCGGTGGTGTCTCCTTTAGCCAGTTGTCTACGGAGTTACCAGCGGCAAGCGGGGAGGAGGGAGGGACCTCCGAGTCATGTCATCGGTAAGTATTTTTCGAAAAAATACATTTTAGAGAAAAATTAATTTGTTTCCTCAAAACACATTACCGATGACATGACTGTCAGGAAGAATGCCAAAAAGGAGAAGGGTGCCGCACAATTCCTTTAAGAAACCTCTTCAGGGACGAAGACGGCCCGTCATTCCTGATCACACACTCCCGACAATTTTAGCGAAGTGCCACTTAAAGCGCCGAGGGCGCCTGGAGGGAGTGTTGCACCGCAGAAGTTGCCCACCAGCGTAAGGTTGTCGCGCTGGACTGTCAGGGCGCGTAAGTAGAAGCGGGCGATGGTAGATTCGTCCTGCCACCCCACCGCAGCCACAATGTCCTTGACCACACAGGCGCGGCGAAGGCGAGACGTGCGGCCCTAGCGCGCACTCCATGGGCGTGGTTCCTCAGTGCCTCGGCTCCCTGTGGGGAGAGGTCGCAATAGGCGGACCGTAATACCCAGCGGAGCGAGGAGGAGAACGTTTGGGCTGAGAAGCTGGGTCTGCCGGCGGTCGGCGGCAAGAGACGAGTCCGTCCCCTCTGCACGGATTTGGAGCGACGCAGGTAGATATGAAGAGCCTGCACCGGATCTTGCTGCGGAGTCCCCCGAGGAAGCCGGGCCGTGTAAGCGGCCAAGTGGGGATGACCGGAGGCACTGTCAAGGGAGACCTAGGCTGAGCGAGAAGGAAGGATCCGGGAGTAGCCGAACGGAGCCATCCACTCGGAACTGCAGGCCGGCGGGGCGAGACGAGAGCGTGTGGAGCTCGCTGACGCAGGCGCTGTGGCGAGGGCCATCAGGAAGCAGGTCTCCGAGTCACGTCAGCGAAGCGGGCCTGATGGAGCGGTTCAATGGTCCGAAGTCAGCCAGGGGAGGACCAGGGAGGTCCCAGCGCGGGACAAGGGAGCGGGAGACCGGACGCTGCACGCCGAAACGCGCCATAAGGTCGGGCAGGTCCTTGCAGGCGCTGGGTCGGTACGGCCGAGGTGACGGTAGGCGTCGGCGATCAAGAGGGATAGCTGCTGCACCAGAGGGGAGCCAACCTTGGTCTTGGACGAGCCAGCGAAGAAGTCCGCGAGCTGAGGAGTCGTCAGGCCGACGGTGGAGAGGCGGCGGTCAGAGCACCAGGCACGAAGCACGCCACTTTCCCTCGTAGACACGTCTGGTAGAAGGTCTGCGGGCTGAAGCGATAGCGTCCGCAGTCGCACTCGAGAAGCCTCAGCAGAGAGAGCTTGCCGCACAATTTCCAGGCGTGTAGGAGAAGTCGCTCGGGGCAGGGGTGGAAGAGCGGCTGTCGGCGCTGCTCGAGCATCGTGCGGGGGTGGGAAGAGGGAGGGTGAGCCCGTGGCGAGACTGGGAAGGTCGGAAGTCCACGATCCGGTCCGGGAGAACGGCCACCAAGAGAAGGACTGCGTTGCATCCCCGGAGGCTGAGCAGGACATGAGGACCAGGACCGCCGGAGGGTAGGTGTAAGCGACCAGACTGTCCCAAGGGATCAGGGATCGAAGCGCATCGACTGCCCAGGCCAGGGGTCAGGAAACGGGGAGAGGGGAAGCCGGAGGCTCCACGTCGTGGCGAAGAGAACAAGGGGGGGGGGGGGGGGGGTCTTCCAACGAGCGCAGAACCAGCGAAGGATGTCCCAGCGTAGGGCGCAATCCGTGTGAAGAAGCTGCCTCCGTCGCAAGAGGTAGGCTGCCAGGACGAACAGGTGACCTGGAGGGTGACGGGCTGGGAGGGAGAAGTCGCTGTCCTCGCACCAGCGAAGGGGGCGATAGAGGAGGAAGCAGAGGTCGGAGAGCGGGTTCTTCCTGCGTCTAAGGCAAGCCACGAATGAGGGGTTGTCGGAAGGACGAGGAGGTCCTGAGTCCGAAGATCGTATTGCCCAGCGCCGAGGGCCTGCCGACTGCAACCAGTCCCAGCGGGTTGACGTGCCGCGAAGTCAGGTTCGCGGGCCAGCGGCCGGCCGACGAGCGAAAATTCGGAAGAAGGAGAGCGCCCCAACCGTCGAGACCGGCAACGACACAGCGAGAGACGGGCAGTGGCGGGGTCAGGGGGAATCCGGGAGCCGAGCCAAGAATGTCCGTCCAGCGAAGCCGATGGGCTGCAGCAAGGAGAGATCGGCACCAGGGTAGAGAGAACGCCGGAGGACGGCTCCAGAGGCGGAGTACAGAAGACCGAGGGAAGGAGATCAGCCGCCGCACTCATCAGGAGGAGGAGCTGGAGCCGCAGTCAGGAGGGGACCGCCGTGTCTGCAGCTACCCGCGGGCTAGAAGGCACGAACTGGATCCGAGGCTCGGGAAGACGCACCAAGTTGCGGTCGGTCACCAAATCCATCTCCAGGGGAACAAGAGGCGAGAGGCGAGAGGTCGGACTGTTGGCACTGACCAGGGCGACCAGGCGAGCAAACCGGAGGAGGAGAGCATCCCTGCCCTACGAAGCAGGACCACTGACTGATACCGCAGAAGCATGTCGACCAAGGAGGAGAACGGCTGGCAGAAGATCGAAGGTCTCGGGCAACCAAGGCATCCACGATCCACGCAAGGACCCAGGGCTGAGGGGGAGACCACACCTGAGAGGCCGAGCTGGAAACGGTCCCGTCGACGGCAAGCGAAGACAACGGCGGGGGCGGGAGGCAGGGGACGCATAGAAGCAACGGGTAGGTCCAGGCTGGCGGCGACGACCAAGGGCTGAAGGCGACGTGAAGGGTCCGAAGCATGGGAGCTGTGCCGAGCGACGAGCAGCATCGCAACTTCCCAAGGAAGAGCGGAGACCTGCGCGCGAGGGGCGAGGGCCTTGGTCCGAAGGGGCGGGAACTCAAACCACAAGGGTGGCGCTGGGCCCACAGGCCTAGAAGGGTTCCTTCAGAGACTGCCAGGCAGGGCCGAAGACGCGGGTACCCACAGGAGCACGGTAGAGCTGCGACGTCGCATCAGGGGAGATGGTCAGGAAGGAGCCAGGCTGCCGCGAACGAAGGAAGGCAAGGGGCGGAGGGTTCGAAGCCACGCGAAAGATCCACTAGAGCTGGGAAGGGTTGCCGCAAGCACGAGCGCCGGCAGAACCACCGGAGGCAGCGAGCATGAAGGGGAGCGAGTGGCCAGCGAACCGGGGAGCCGAAGGCTAGGACGCCAGCAGGCCAGCGGCGAACGCAGGACGCCGAGTCAACCACCGGAGAGGGTCGGGGAGACGCTGGAGGCGAAGGGATTGATTGATTGTACATTGCTTAACGTCCCGACAGCAACAAGGCTTTCTCAGGACGTGCCTGCACTGCTTGTGAAAAAAAACAAAACAGAAAATTGAATGTATGTCGCCAGCCGGTCAAATACGTTAAATAAACCTACAACATGGGGCCTAAATAAAGCTAAGACCATTTAGCAACACACATCCAATATCAAGAGCTACAGGCAGTGCAGACAGTAGGGAGAATTTTAAAAAGGCAAATACAGGTGAATGGACAAAGGGTAGACAGAAACACATGCCCCAGAATGGAGAGAAAAACCCACCCTGTGAGGCTGACCAGGGTGACCCTGGGAACTAAAAAATACCTAACCCCACCCAAGTCCCCCAGGGCAGACCCGGGTTGGAGGCGAAGGGAGCAGGGAGCGGGGAAGAGGATGTCCCGAGGAGAACGACAGCGCCGAGCACAAGGCGAAGGTCGACAGGGACACCGGAGTGAGTCGAGCGGGTGGGCGACGAACGTCGGGCGCCTCAACTATCCAGGCGACGAGGGCGAAGACGTCGATCCCCACTGCACTGGGTGTACCCCAAGGGGCACCCATCCAAGTGCTAACAGAGCGTGACGTAGCTTCACTTCGGTGAACAGACGAGAACTGGTGAAAACGTGGAAAGGCCGTAGGCGCCAGGGGAAACGGCCCGAAGTCCCGAGGTACGTGAAGGACGAACCAGACGCAGAGCGCGAGGCCCAAGGAGGGGGCACGTAGCTGGCTGGGGGACTCGACAGAGGAGTCAGCAGGTTGGAAGGAGGGCCAAAGGCCGACTAGGGTACCAACAGGCGATAAGGGTCGCGGTGCCCGGGGCTCAAGGAGGGGGCACAAGCGGCTGGTGACTCGCCGTAGGAGTCAGCGTGCCCAGGGACTGAGGCCGAAGTGCCGAAGTGAGAACGAAGGCGACATGGTCACGGTGCCCGGCTCAAGGAGGGGGGCACATAGGCGGCTATACGACTCGCCGTAGGACATGGTCCAGCAGAATGGAGCCACCAGGAACAGGATCACGTTGCAACCCCTGAGCTTGAGCAGGACCTTGGGGACGAGCACCCAAGCGGGTAAGAGTACGCGACGAGGCCGTCCCAGGGAATGGAGAGCGTCGACAGCCCAGGCTAGAGGGTCCGGAACGGGGGAGATGAATAGGGGGAGCTGTTGATTCCACCTCATCGCGAAGAGGTCGATCATGGGGGTCTCCCATTCTGCGCAGATCATCCGAAAGATGTCCGGCCGGAGTTCCCATTTGATGTGGAGAAGCTAGCCATTCAAGACATTCAGATGGCCCGGGATGTGTCTTGCTTGGAGAGAGATGCCTCGATCTTCGCACCACCAGAGCACCTGGTAGAGGAGGATGCAGAGTGAAGAGGATCGCGTCCCATCCTGCTTCTGGATGTAAGATTCCGAGAGGACGAGAAGCTCCTGGTGTCGCAGACGAGATTCCCACACGATGAGGGCTTGCCAGACCGCTTTCAGCTCCAACCAGTTGATGTGCTGCGCCACGAGGTCAGGGGGCCAGACGCCGGAGATTGTGGAGATCAACAGAAGGTGCGCGCCCCAGCCGGAGAGACTTACGTTGACACAAAGGGACAGCCGGGGAGGAGTCGAGTAGAGGGGAACTCCCGTCGCAAGCCAGTCGGGATCCACCCAACGAAGCAGATGAGGACGTAGCATCGGTAACACCGGAACCAGAGACTCGAGGTTGCCTGTCGAGTGTCGCCAGTGAAGAAGCAGATGCAGCTGAAGCGGGCGGCAGTAGAGACGACCGAGGGGGAACAGGTCCGCTGCCGCACTCATCAGACCCAGTAGCTGAAACCACATCCTGGCGGGGATCGCGTCCTCTTGAGACACCTGCCGCGCTAGGTTCGCCAACTTTTGAATATGTTGCTCCGGAAGCCTCATTTCGCTGAGACCGGTGCGAAATTCCATCCCAAGGTGAATGAAGCGGCGAGACGGCGCGAGGTCGGACTTGCCCACGTTGACCAGGAACCCCAGTCTGTCGAGCCGGACTAGTAGCGCATCTCGGTCTTTCTCCAAGGCGGCCTCTGACTGGTTCCTCAAGAGGAGATTGTCTAGGTAGTTTGACGAGGGGCTTGAAGACGTCTGTCTGGCCTTGGCGACGACCGCCTCCACGATGAAAACCCAGGGGCTGAGGTTGAGGCCGAAGGGAGGCGTGCGAAACTGGTAGACCACGCCGGCGAAGGCGAAGCGCAGGTAACGTCTGGAGGCGGGGGTGCATGGAGACGTGCAGATAGGAGTCCGACAGGTCGAGGCTGATGGCAGAGTCCATAGGTTGCACTCCGGCCCCAACGTCCTGGGCGGTCTCCATGCGGAAGAGTGGAACTTGTTCAAGGCGGAGAGGTCATTTGACTAGTCGCCACTTGCCGCCGGGCTTGGGTATCACGCAGAGGCAGCTGTAGAAGACTGGGGAGTCGTGTCGTGCCACCACCTCTGTGGCGGCCGTGAGAAGCAAGGTGGCGACCTCGTTGCGCAGGGCGTCCGCTCTGAGAAGGTCCGACGGCACCTGGATCCAAAGGGGCGAGCGGCGCAGGGAGGGGGGGGGGGGACCGAAATCCCTCAGAAATGGTGGAGAGGATCCACGGATCTCTGGCAGCAGCGACAGCCACTCTTCGCCGCGTAGAACAAGCCTCCTGCCGACAGAAGACGGTTGGCGGGGGGCTGGAGAGACAAGTCAGCGGGCCCTGCCCCGCCCAGGGCGACAGGCAAGCGTGGGTCCGGCCGAGGGTCGGGGAGCTTGTGGGGGCAGCCAAAGGTCGGGGCTCGGGGGGGCAGTCGGCCTCGAATGGTAAGCATGCGAGAGGAGGGTCTGCCGGTCCGCAGGGTGCGACCCACAGCCTTGCAGGCTGCCTGAAAACGGGCGGGAGCAGCGTGGCTGGGCCAAACGACCTTGTTCTCTTCCTTCACTGCCTGCCACGTAGGACCGAAAAGGAGAGAACCGCCGAGCGGAGCTTGTCGTAGCTGTGTCTTCACGTAAGTCAGAAGGCTGCAAACGCGCAATAAGGCATCCCAATGCATCAGGTCACAATTAGACAGCCCTGAAAATGGCGAGTAATTTACTCGCCATGGCGAGTGAAAAAAAAAATTTGGCGAGTAAAAAAAAATTAAATTTTTCTCTAAAATGTATTTTTTCGAAAAATACTTACCGATGCCATTACTACATGGAACAACCTATAGCTAGTGTAATTTTAGCCCAAAAACTTACGATGTGTACCCTTAGAGCCAGGGGAGGCCACCAAGGGTACCATGGTCTAGTACCCGGGTAGCCTCCCTTACCCCGCCGACAGGTGAGCGCCAGCTCACTACCAATCCAACCAGTTCTTTCATTTGACTGAGGAGCGGCTAGCGGGGCAGGCGGGAGGGTCATCCGATTGATTGATTGATTGATTGTACATTGCTTAACGTCCCGACAGCAACAAGGCTTTCTCAGGACGTGCCTGCACTGCTTGTGAAAAAAAATAATAAACAAAATATTGAATGTATGTCGCCAGCCGGTCCAATACATTAAATAAACCTATGATATGGGGCCTAAATAAAGCCAAGACCATTTAGCAACACACATCCAATATCAAGAGCTACAGGCAGCGCAGACAGTAGGGAGAGTTTAAAATAGGAAAATACAGGTGAATGGACCAAGGGTAGACAGAAACACATGCCCCAGAATAGAGAGGAAAACCCACCCTGTGGGGCTGACCAGAGTGACCCTGGGAACTAAAAAATACCTAACCCCACCCAAGTCCCCCAGGGCAGACCCGGGTGGGGGGGAGGGTCATCCGAGTAATGGCATCGGTAAGTATTTTTAGAAAAAATACATTTTAGAGAAAAATTTAATTTGTTTCCTCAAAAACATTACCGATGCCATTACTACATGGAGAATGGCGAAGAGGAGGAGGGTGCCGAGTAACTCAGTGACTGACTGAGCTAGCCAGCCCCGTCCTCCCCGGCGCAAGCTCCCGATAATTTTAGCTAAAGGATTACCAACGGCACCGAAGGTGCCGGGAGGGAGTGTTGCGCCGCCGCGATGTCCCCCACCAGGGCCAGGTTGTCTCGCTGGCCAACCAGGTGACGGAGGTAGAACCGGGTGAAGGTCGACTCGGTCCGCCAGCCTATGGCAGCCAGACTGTCTCGGACAGCGCAGTAGCGGGCAAACGTGACGCTAGCAGCCATGGCTCTGACCTCGTGGGCCCGGAAGAGTAGCCGATAGACAGCGTCGGGGCAGAGGTCCTGGTAGGCGGAGCACATCACCCATCTAGCCAGGAAGATCGTCTGGGCTGAGATGACTGTCTACCTGGGGACAGAGAAAACAAAGGAGGCGGGTGCGTCCCTGGCGTAGCGGCTTGGTACGGCGTAGGTACACACGTAAGGCTCCCATCGGGACGTGTTGTCTGACTTCCTCGTAGGGGTCGATCGGCGTAAGCGATCGGACAGTGATCACCTGTGGGGCTGTCAGCGGGGACTGGTTCAGGGCCAGGAAGGCCGAGTCCGATAGTAGCTGCACGGGGTCATCCGACCTGCACTGCAGTCAGGCGGGGGCGCGGAAGGCGCGGGCAGCTCGCTCAATCTGGAGGGTGTGGCTACGGTGAGCAGAAGCCAGTCTTCGTGTAGCGTCGGCCAGGCTTGCTAGGGGAAGCGGCTCGTACGCTAGCGTTCATCCAGAAGAGTATCCAGGGTAAATCCCAGCGCGGGATCAGGGAGCGGAGGGCAGGTCACTGTGTGCCGACGAGGGGCAAGGTGTTCCGCTCGGCCCTGGCGCCGGTAAGCGTCGGCGATCATAGAGGTAACCCCTGAGGTGATTGGTGTCAAGTGCTGTTCGGCGAAGCCAGGAAGAACTCCGCCAGCGGCGGGAAGTCAGATCGGTAGTGGAGAGGCAACGGAGGACGCACCAAGGTCCCAGAACTCTCCACCTTTCCTCTTAGACACGCAGGGTCGAGGATCCACGGCCTGAAGCGATAGCTGTCACTGCCTCACTCGAGAATTCCAGCGGCGAGAGCTTGCCATCCAAACTCCAAGCGTGTAGCAGGAGTCTCCCAGAGCACGGAAGGAGAGCGCCTGGCGCGGTAGCTAGAGCATCGTGCGAGGAGCAGGAAGCCGGAGTGAGGGGCCCGTGGCCAGGATCAGGAGCGCAGGGTCTGGTCCAGCAGAACGGCGCTCCCAGCAACCGGATCGCGTAGCATCCCTGCGCTAGAGAAGCACCTTGGGGACAAGGACTGAGGGAGGGTAAGTGGAAGCGCAGAGGCCGTCCCAGAGAGGGGTAGCGCAACGGCCGCCCCGGCTAGGGGTTTCGGGACGGTTGAGACGAGGAGGGGGGAGCTGAAGGTCCCACCCTGTCGCGAAGAACGAAGAGGGGGGAGGGGGGCTCCCACGTGGCGCAGAACATCCGGGGGACGACCAGGCGAAGCGTCTCTTCCTCTTACTCCTCACTTGGCGCGGAGACGGAGACCGTTCCGGGAGGGGAAGCCCGCAAGGACAAGCAGGTGGCCGTGAAGTATCTCGCTCGGGAGAGACGCGGCGATCCTGCACCCACGGCGGCACCGGTAAGAAGAAGGCAGAGGAAGGGGAGCAGGTCCCGTCCTGCTTCCGAACGTAGGACATGCCAGAGGATTAGTCGGAACGACGATCAGGTCCTGATGTCCGAAGTCGGTCTCCAAGGGAGGAGAGCAGCCGAAACGCCTGAAACTCCAACCAGTTGAAGGCTTGACCGCAAGGACCGGAAGGCAGCTGCCGGAAGCCGTGGCACGTCGGCAGCAGGAGCGCACCCCAGCCGTAACGACTGGCGTCAACGCAAGGGACAACTGGGGGGGAAGGCGAGGAGAGGGACTCCAGGCGCAAGACTGGCAGGGACCGCCGAAGGGAGCCTCGATGTCTCCGGTCGAGGGCGCCAGCGAAGGAGTAGGTGAAGGGGAAGCGGGTGCAACCAGAACCGACCAAGGGGAAGGAGATCCGCAGCGGTGCTCACTAGGCCAGAGCTGCAACCAGTGTCTGGCGGAGACTGTCTCCTGCGGTGCACCAAGACGCGCCAGGTTCGCCAACTTCTGCGTCCTCAGTTCCGGGAGTCACACTCGACGAGATCCGTCAGGAACTCCAACCATGGCGAGCAAAGCGGCGGGACAGAGCGAGAACCAAGGTGCCTAAGACTACGAAGCCGCAGGTGTCGAGGAGTCCAGGAGGCGTCTCGTAGCTGTTCCCGGGAGGGAGCCGACCGGAGGCGCCGGAGCAGATCGTCGACAAGTTCGAGGAAGGCTCGACGAAGTCCGCGTGGCCGTGGCTTTGCAGACGCCGACCAAGAGACGGCCGAAGACCCAGCGGAGGCTGCGGGCGACGGCGGAACGGTCGGGACACCGTCGAAGTTAAGCGCAGAAGCGTCTGGAACTGGAAGCACTGGAACGAGAGTGTGGGCGCCCGCTAAATCCCGGCAGACAGGGAAGCTCAAGGGAGGAACCTCGGCGCGAAGGCTCACGCTAGGAACTCGTGCCAAGCTGAAGGCGAGGTCGGGTACCGCCAGTGGCCGTGCCAGGCCAGGCAGGGGGCAGAGGCGGAGTCGGGGGGTGGGCGGGCGCGGCGGGCGGCAAAGACGCGCAGAAAGGTCAGCGACTCTGGAAGGGCGGGTGTCCATCGGGTCCGGCGATCCGGGTGGCTGGAAGCGGGAGGAGGTGAAGCGGGCCGACGAAGAATCTCAACGCATCCTTCACCAACTGCCAGGACCGAAGGAGGGGATGTCGAGCGGAGCCTGTCGCAGCTGTCTCCGTAGGTCCAGCAGGAGGTAGGGGGGGACGACGAGCACAGTAGGCGCGGCGTCGGCGCATCGAAGACCCAAGCGTTGACACGCCGCTAGGAGGCGGTACTTCCTCTCCACAGCCAGAGCAAGGAGGGGCCCGAACAGCGGCGAGAAGGAGAAGAGCCAGCTCCAGGTAGACGAGTGCTCGCTTGGCCAAGTCGAGGGATCCAGCACAGGCGAGAGCGTCGCGGAGGGGAACGTCGTCCGAATCCGACAGGGAGGAAGCAACGGCGCGAGGCACGAATCCACCAGCTGCTGCTGATCGGCAGGAACCACTGCGGCGAGGCAGAAGCAGGGCCTGTGCATGTCCGGCGTCCAGCTGCGCGGAAGGCGATGTCCAATCCACCGACCGGCGAGTGACAGCGACGAAGAACCCGCGTCGGAGCCTGGATCCTGTCGCAGAGGCGGAGAAGGAGACCCGAACCCTTGAACCTCGGGGCGTGGCAGGGGCGAACCTCTAGGGGGGAGAACAACGTCCAAGCGGGCGACGGGGAAGGCGTCGGCTTGAGAAGACGCGAGACAGTAGAGGTGCAGTGCGTCGAGCGAGGGAAGAGTCTCCGTCCTGGGCGTCCTGGACGCAGGGTCAAGGACGTAGAAGAGAACACCCGGAGGTAGAACGGGGGGAGCCGAGTCAGAATCCGCCAGAGCGAGTCGAAGGCAACGATCCACATCGATGGGCAGAGCAGGAGGCCGACGCACCAGGAGCTGGAGAGGCGGAAGCCGCTGTCAGACGAGGCAAGACCAGGGCGAGCGGCCTGAGCCGGCGCGGAAGGCAAGACCGACGAGAGGAGCGTCCGTACGAAGGAAGGTGGAACCCGTGGCCGACGGCGTGAAGGGGGAGGGGAGCGGGGAGGGAGGGGAAAGGGTGCCGGGGACGGGGGGGGGGGGGGGGGAAGGGACGACGCCGGAGGCGAGCAGCACGGGAGACCGACGAGGAGGGTGACATCCGCGAAGCTGAAGCGACGAGCGAAGAGAAGGCGAGAACCGAAGACGCAGGGCTGCGGGTCCGGGCTGTAGGACGCCGAAACCAGGGGGGCGTCCGCAGGCGAGGGGCGAGGCGCCGAGTCCAGGCGGTCGCGAACCCGGAGTCGCAAGCAGAGGGAAGCAGCGTTCAGTTCTGCCAGAGGTCTTGTGAGGCTTGGGTTCCGCAAGGCGGGGCGAGCTAGCTCGCTGCGGACCTGGCCCGAGCGAGCTGGTGCGCAAGGGGGGATCAAGGCGTCCCCCAACGTAGAATGTTGGGGTTGTTTTCCGCAGAGCGGGGCGAGCGGACTCGCTGCGGACCTGACTCGAGAGAGTGGGTGCGCAAGGGGGGAGCCTTGTCTGCCGTCCCCCAACGGCAGCGAAGTGTGTTCCTGCTGAATCCGGGGCCGAAGCATGCTTGCGGGGGCGGGCGGACTGCCACGCCGTAGGCTCCGCCACTGGGAGTGTCAAGGTCCTCTACCCAGAGCGCAGACATCACGGGAGGGTCCCGAAGCGTAGCCAGCGCCGGGGAGGTAGATCGCATGCTTGTAACTCGGCCACAGCCAGTCGCCAGATGGTGTGCAGATGCGGGCTTGAGCACTGCAACATAGTGAAAAACAACGAAGCGACTGGTCCTAGGAGAGGGCCACGTTCCCCGAAACTAGTTAGTTATAAGGGTATAACGCCGAGCAGGCGACTAAGGCCATCTCACCGCGGTCCCCTGAAAAACCGCGCACACTTCCACCCTTCCCCACTATCCTGTTTAGAGCCATATCGCTTTCCCAAAAACAACGAAAAAGCAAGGATGCCGGCGCACGCCGCCAGAGGCGCGGCGCTGGCAAAAATTGAGACCTTACCTGGACATCTCGCAAGGGACAGGGGAAGGTAGCACCTGTAGTTGAAGAAGAAACGCCCACGCGGTAGAGGCCCAGAAGCATCCAGAAGAGGAAGGCTGGGTCCGCGACGAAGGTCCCGGGCGCACCACTGGCGAACTTGACCGGCGAAGCCGACGTAACTCTCAAGCCGCTGAACCGAAGCAGGACAGCGCTCCCAGGCGGGACGAAGGCCAGCCCCACGGCCCAGGGACCTATCTTCCGGCGGCGACACAAGAAGCACCCGTGACACCCACTTCTTAAGCCACAGCGGGCGACGCGCAGGCCGGGAACGAAGCCACACGAACGAAGTCGAAGGTCCTGACGAAGGACTAAATCTGACCCAACACAGCCGACGGCACACACAAGGTCAGAAGTTCCAAGGCAAGCGAAGCACCCGCCGGAACAGAGTTCACCGTTGAAGGCCAACGCTTGAACCAACACAGCCGTCGGTACACACAAGGACCGAAGTTCCAAGGCAAAGCGAAGCACAGGCCGGGAACGAAGCTCACTGTCGAAGGTCCAAGTACACTTGAACCATACACAGCCGCCGGTACACCCAAGGTCAGAGGTCCAAGGCAAGGCGAACACCGGCCGTGAACGAATCTCACTGCAAGTCCAAGAACACTTGAACCACACACAGCCGACGGTACACACAAGGCCAGAAAGTTCCAAGGCAAGGCGAAAGCACAGGCCGGGAACGAAGTGCACTGTCAAAGTCTAAGTACTCTTGAACCAACACAGCCGACGGTACACAGACGGCCAGAAAGTTCCAAGGCATGGTAAAGCACCGGCCGGGAACGAAGCGCACTGAACCGGTTCTCTCGCTCACACCAAGTCTATTCCGTCTCTGAAAGTCACAGCGCAGAGACTACGAACGATCCTTTCTCTCTTCTAATCTCTTTTTCGAAGGGCACACAAAGCAGAAGCTCCAAAGCACAGGCTAGGTAGCAAGACAGAAGGCTAAGCAAGCCGACCACTACATAGCCAAGTTAGAAGCAGAGGGCTAAGCAGACACGTCTGCACGCTGCAAGCTAAAGGAAAGAACTGGTTGGATTGGTAGTGAGCTGGCGCTCACCTGTCGGCGGGGTAAGGGAGGCTACCCGGGTACTAGACCATGGTACCCTTGGTGGCCTCCCCTGGCTCTAAGGGTACACATCGTAAGTTTTTGGGCTAAAATTACGCTAGCTATAGGTTGTTCCATGTAGTAATGGCATCGGTAATGTTTTTGAGGAAACAAATACCCACTCGCCAAATGCGAGTGCGATCGTGCGTTTTCCAATCCAACGGCTAACCGCCAGCCGAACCCAGCCGAACATCAGGTACTCCGGCGCGTGACCTGCCACCGCGAGCCGCCTCTATAATATCACATTGCGGCAGTAGCCGAACACGTCACTCAAACTGTGTGTACCATAACAGAGGTCGGTGACAGTCGTTCTATTTTTAGTGACGACTGAATTGTTTCGTTTAGCCGCTCGCTCAGTCGCGGCTGCGTTCAGAATCGACCCAACGCCGGGGTCCGTGTGAGTGTAACAGGGCGTGCAAACTGTTAGTTTATGTGTGGTGTCAGCATGTTATTACAAAGTGCGCGCTGCATGTTGAACGCGTTACTTGCTGTGACGTCACCATAATACTATCATGGGATACGGCATCGTGCGTTTCGCTTTCGATCTTGAACGAAGTTGTACATGGCGGAGAAAAAGCGAAGGAAGAGCTGGAATGCTTCGGATTCTTCAATCCGGCACCGTCTGATCTTGATAATCGCTAAGAATAAAGTTGCACTTCAACACCGCCATCTCCATCGACAAGCGACAGTACCAGAAATGCTACCCCTGGGCCGTGTGTGGAACCACCGCTACGACACAGTTTTCAGAGGTCATGGCTGTGCTGAGTGTATTTCCATGGCTAAAGCACGACGGCACTCGAATGGCATGCGCAATGAGCACTGAGGCAAACTCAAAAGCAAGTCCAGAAATTTGAACAGAAATAAGTTTGTCAGGTTTTTTTAATCGTGGTCAATCCATCTTCTGGTACACAGTTATTAGGCCAAAAATTGAGAAACACGTCTTTCTGAGTGGTTAAACGGGTTGAAACAAACTTTTAAGTACATCAGTTCACACACACACACACACACACTACACACACACACTTTAGACAAGTCAAACGTTGGTTGTCAATCTGCCGCGTTCAGCAGAAAACGCTACATTCTCTGTTACAATACATTATCAAACAATCATACAAATAAATAGATATGTTTTTCTGTGTGTGAGAGAGCGAGGGAGACAGGCTTTTGCGTGATAGCTCACCAGTTAAAGAATCAGTATCATGGAAAAGACACACACACACTGTCACAACACATTTAAAGAGGAGAGAGTGAAATGAGATTTAAAATTTATTTTAATGATTGATTGATTGTACATTGCTTAACATCCCGACAGCAACAAGGCTTTCTCAAGACGTGCCTGCACTGCTTGTGAAAAAAAAGAAAAGAAACAGAATATTGAATGTATGTCGCCAGCCGGTCCAATACGTTAAATAAACCTATGCCATGGGGCCTAAATAAAGCTAAGACCATTTAGCAACACACATCCAATATCAAGAGCTACAGGCAGTGCAGACAGTTGGGAGAGTTTTAAAAAGACAAATACAGGTGAATGGACCAAGGGTAGACAGAAACACATGCCCCAGAATAGAGGGAAAAACCCACCCTGTGGGGCTGACCAGGGTGACCCTGGGAACTAAAAGGTAGTTAACCCCACTCAAGTCCCCCAGGGCAGACCCGGGTGGGGATAATTTATTTTAAGGAACATACAGATGATGCAGTTTTTCTTAAATAAATCTGCGGACCCTCTATAATGCTAGGATCTGTGTACCCTCTAAAATTTATACCTGGGGGTCTACAGACCCTTTAACCTGTTGTGCAAACAGAAGCCCAGCTCTACTTACAAAAAATGAATAAATAAAAAA
Source organism: Semisulcospira habei (assembly GCA_036245525.1). NCBI lineage: Eukaryota > Metazoa > Mollusca > Gastropoda > Semisulcospiridae > Semisulcospira > Semisulcospira habei. The sequence goes on from BTPG01000002.1 coordinate 170,439,888, forward strand.
CCTCACCACAGTTCACATGGGGACTTTGTCAGTTATTTCTCCACTTGATACTAACAAAAGCTTGAAGTCAGGACATAAACATGAACTTGGTTATGATTGTCTGTTCAAATATTTGTTCTCAATGCCTCTGGGCAGAAAACACTCTAACATTGGGCGTCAAACACTTGTGGTACATTATATTGTTGAGTTGGGCTATTTTCAGTACTAGTAACATTTTCAGTTTTGGCTAGTAACATTTTCAGTTTGGCTAGTAAAACTTGGAAGTCACTAGCCAAAGGCTGGTGGGCAAAATTTTAGACTTTCAGGGCTGTTAGAAGCAGCGGCCATAGTGTTAACTGCGGTATGGTACGCTGCGCGGTTGGCGGAAACTGCCACAGCCAGGATGTCCCCTAAGAGCGAAGTCAGTGAAGGGTTCCAGGCCTCCTCAACACGTCGCACCATCCTATGCGTGACCAGGTCCAGAAAACCCGCCGAGGTGAGGGCATTGCGCACTAAGGTAGCAGTCCTGTCCATGCCGGCGGGAAGGTGTTGGAGTCGAGAGGAACCCGTAAGAGTCAGGGCGGGAGCATCCACCGCTGGAAGCGGACAGGCGAAGGCTTGCGAGTGACCTGCATACCACTTCTGGCTGAAAGCAATGTCCAAGTCATCAGGCCACTTGGAGTCAGTGAAGAATCCCCCGTTGCCTAAGATGCCCTGCAGCAGATGAACGGAAAAGGTGTCGCGCATGTCCCGGAAACCAGGTGGCTGTGGAAGGGACTTGAAACGCTTGTTTTGCTGCACGGCATCGACGAAGGCCGAAGCTTTCCTCTTAAGCGGGGGGGGGGGGGGGGGGGGGGGGGGGGGGGGGGGCAGTCCTCTGAGTCCTCCAGAGAGGTCGCTGACTTGTCATCACTGAGAAGCACCGAACTGAATCCTCCGGGGCCAGGCTGAGAGTATCATCTTCGGGCGAGCGGGAGAGCAGCGGGTGGACAACTCTGTCCTACGTCGGTGAGCGGGGGTCTCGCCAGAAGTGTCCCGTCGTATCGTCGTCATGCTGGGGGGGAGACCTTCTTACCCCTGAGCAATGCCACGAAGAGTGAACAGAGTCCCACGATGTCCTACGCGCCGAAACAGTACTGCGACGTGAGGATCTGTGACCATCCAGTGAGCAGCTGGGCTGGGGGCAACGTGAAGGCCCGGAAGAGGAGCAGTGCCAGTGCTGGTGCTGAGATGGGGAAGATGAACGGTCAGTCCGGCGGTGCAAGGAGTGTCGCAGTGAGCGAGTAGACGATGCATCGGGGGAGGGTGAACAGTGGCAGGCCTGCTTCTTTCTCTCCTCCCATCGGGCGGTGAAGAGCGACGGTGGTCGTCTGATGCGGGCAGCCATCCAGGAGTGTGAATTCCTGTCCCTTGAGCGCGAATGGCACCGGTTCACGGACTCCTGTCTGCCTGGGGGCTAGACCCGACAGCGCCTGCTGAGCGTAACCCCCCTTTCACAGTCTCGCCAGGCCCAAAGTACTTAACGGCCCTGGGGCTAGGAGCCAGTATTACGTGCTGGTCATATCCCGAAGGTCTGGAGAGTTGCAATCCAGTAGCCGCGCCGATCCCCGATCCAGCTCGGGTGGGGAGGCGGGTCGAGTCAGCACATTGTGGGTCAGTCTCTAAACGATCACTCACCTCCGATCGGGAGCTGGCACACCATCTGTCCGAAGCTTTAGCCTCAGAACCGTCCGCCATAGCCGTGTCATCCGAGTGTCCACCTCCAGGTGCAAACGTCACACCGTATCCACCGAGAAGGTAGGTGGGGGCATTGGCCGGTGCATGCTCTCGGGCTGTGTCTGCCGTTTGTGGTGATAGAAGTCCCACAGTATGACCACTGCTCCTCCTGCCAGGGGGCGCAGGTAGCACAAGGTTTAGTGAAGGCGCAGCCGGAACTGGGCAAGCATATGGCATATAGGTCACCCGGCAATTGAACGTTTTCACAACGCGTGCAGGAGAATACTTGCAAACTGCAAAACATAGTGCACAAAGAGAGGTCTAGCATGGCTCTCCGAGGCCACGCAACCACGTACGCAAGGTAATGGCGAAACGAACACAAGCGAAGCCCCCAGAGCAAGGGTCAAGGGCAGCAACCGCGTCTTTACCTTGCCATGTCGGGGTGTAGACCGACTCAGTCAAGGTACCCTCGTGTCGTAGAGGCAAAGCCCTCAGCACCCGTAGTAGAGGACGCTCAACGCCGACGCCAAGCTTGAACCGTGAACACAGGACCCCGCAGGCACTGCACCCGGAAGCAAGTCCAAGTCGCCAGCACCACAAGTACATGGAAATCCTCACAGGCTCCTAACGACGTTAATTCCCAACTAGCACAGTGAACAGTGTAACATAGGCTAGCACAGAGCACACGGAAGCCACCTAAAGTGAAGCAACCGGTCACACCGTACACAGCCCAAGCGCAGAAGAGTAGGTACACAACCGCCCAAGGCTAGCTAAGAAACAGACTGGCGGGAATCCGGTGAGCGATTGCCCAGATGGGGATGGAAGAGAGGCTACTCGGGATACGGCCTAGGACAGGGCGCCCCTTGTTGCCTCCCCTGCCTTACAGGTACACAACCAAATTTGGCTAAAATTGTGCTAGCTAAGACACATCCCCTAAGAGTAATGTCATCGGTAATGTATTTTGAGGAAACAAATCCTTATCAACAGTCAATGTTAACCCTCTTGCACATGCAGCCACCAGTACTGTTGACAGGACGAGTTTTTGCACGCACAAGAGGGTTAATTAACCCCACATCACGCTAACGATTTAGGGAACAGCTTTAGCTGATACTCTTCAACATTTGAAGCCAATAACAATAATTGCGTAAATGCATCTGTTCATTCAGTCTTTAGACTCTGCAACAGATGAGAAAGACCAGCTATTATAGGTCAAGGGTCGTGCAGGATACCTTGGTACAGAACGGCAAGTACTGAACACTACAGACTTGGTTGACACACTCACCTCATGCTCAAAGAACCGATCTTCCAAGGTCTTGTCCCCAGGGTTGGTGCCAGCCTCATCAAACAGCCCCTTGTATTCCTATATATAAGAAACAGACACCCATGTACACAGAATGAACACCGACATCATGGTAATAACATTTTCTTTATTGTTTAGTGAAATCTGAGATGAGCAATGGGAGTTTCATCTCAAGTACATGTATCAAAGCACATTAACCCAATTAGCCCCGGGACCCTGCAGCAGGAGATGAATTGATCATAATTCAAGGGTAGTGCCAGATGAGCTTGGCGCCTGCAGGCGCCAAGCTCATCTGGCACTACCCTTGAATTATCATGATCAATCCATCTCGTACAAATGGTACATAGTCGTCAGGCAACAATCTCCCAAATTTGAGACATGGGGCCTTGGGGGTAAAATTCATTTTTCTCTAAAAGGTATTTTTTCGAAAAATACTTACCGATGACGTGACTACATGGAAATGTCTACTACTGGGCTCAATTTTAGCCTACTCACCCGTTGTGTGCCCACACAACCCGAGAGGCACTCGGGGAACCCCCCAGAGGGGCCGAGAGTAATCTCCCCATACCTGCCTTACTGGATCCGGTCACGAGACCAGCCAGTCTGATACTTCGCTCGAAAGCGGCAAGCAGGGCAGGAGGGAGTGTCCTCCGACTCATGTCATCGGTAAGTATTTTTCGAAAAAATACCTTTTAGAGAAAAATGAATTTATTTCCTCAAAAACATTACCGACGACATGACTACGTGGAAGAATTGCGATGAGGAGGAGGGTGCCACATAACTCCCTAGGAGACACAGCGCCGTCCTCCCCGTCACACACTCCCGACAATTTTAACGAAGTGCCTGCCTATGGCGCCGGGAGGGAGTGTTGCGCCGCGGCGATGTCCCCCACGAGTGCGAGATTCTCTCGCTGGCCAGCCAGGTCCCTGAGGTAGAAGCGGGCGAATACAGATTCAGTCTTCCAGCCCACCGCTGCCACGATGTCTTTGACAGCGCAGTTTCGATCAAACGCGACGCTCGTGGCCATGGCTCGTACCTCGTGTGCGTGAATGTGCAGCCTCTTCGCTCCCTGTGGGGAGATATCCTGATAGGCGGAGCGTATGACCCAGCGGAGCCAGGAAGAGATCGTCTGGGCTGTAATGTCGTGCCTGCTGGGTCTCAGAGGTAGGAAGAGGCGCGAACGTCCCCTGCGGAAGGCCTTAGATCGCCGCTGATAAATCTTAAGGGCACGCACGGGATTCTGTTGCCGGGTCTCCTGGGACCGAAGTCGGTCTCTTAGCGGCCTTATGGTGATAACCTGAGGCGCGGTTAGAGGAGACCTGTTCTTGGCCAGGAAGGCCGGGTCCGTAAGCAGTTGGACGGAACCGTCTGTTCGGAACTGCAAGCAGGAAGGGCTTGCCGAAAGCGCGTGTAGCTCGCTCACACGGGAGGCGGTAGCAAGTGCCAGCAGGAAGCATGTCTTGCGGGTCAAGTCTGCGAACTGGGCCAAAGGTAAGGGTTCGAAGCGGGCGGAATTCAACCACGTGAGCACCCAGGGTAGGTCCCAGCGAGGAATGAGCGAGCGGAGAGTAGGGCGCTGGATGCCGAAGTGTCCCATAAGGTCGGCTAGGTCTTTGCAGGCGCCCGGGTCTGGTCGTCAAAGGTGACGATAAGAGTCCGCGATCATGGACAGGTATCCCCGCACCATGATGGGGGCTAAGCCTTGGTCTCGGAAGAGCCAGAGAAAGAAGTCCGCCAGCTGAGGATTAGTCAGTTCCGTGGGCGTAAGGCCCTGGTCTGCGCACCAGGAACACAGGACTCGCCACTTTCCCTCGTAGACTCGAATGGTCGAAGGTCTGCGGGCCGCAGCGATCACCTCCATTGCTGCACCCGAGTAGCCTCTAGCTCCGAGGGCTTGCCGCACAACCTCCAGGCGTGAAGGAGGAGCCGCTCCGGGCAGGGGTGGAACAGCGGCTGTCGCGGTTGCTTGAGCATGGTGCACGGGGTGGGAAGCAGCAGGGGCGGGTCCATGGCGAGGCTGAGTAGGTCGGTGGTCCAGGAGCGGTTCCAGGCGAACGGTGCGACCAACAAGAGGATCGCCGAACTGCCCCAAAGTTTGAGAAGGACTTTGGGTACGAGGACTGTGGGGGGGAAAGCGTAGGCCACAAGGCCGTCCCAGGGAATGGAGAGTGCATCGACAGCCCAGGCAAGGGGGTCGGGAATCGGGGAGACGAAGAGGGGAAGCTGGTGGTTCCACCTTGTGGCGAACAAGTCGCCCTGGGGAGTCTCCCACCGGGCGCAGATCATCCAGAAGATGTCCTGCCGAAGGGTCCATTCCGTGTGTAAGAGCTGGCCACGGCGCGACAGAGAGTCGGCCAAGACATTCAGGTGTCCGGGAATGTATCGGGCTCGAATGGTAATGCCCCGGTCCTTGCACCAACGCATCATCCAGTAGAGGAGCATACACAGGTCGGGGGAGTGTGTGCCACCTTGTTTCTGGATGTAAGCGACCACTGTGGTATTGTCCGAGAGAACGAGAAGCTCCTGGTGTCTGAGGAGATCCTCCCAGACCTGAAGGGCTTGCCAAACGGCCTGCATCTCCAACCAATTGATGTGGGTGTGCGCTAAGTCCGAGGGCCAGGGGACCGATGTCGAGAGGAACCGAGGAAGGAGATGAGCGCCCCACCCAGTGAGGCTGGCATCGACACACAGAGAGGTCTGGGGTGGGGGAGAGGCAAGGGGAACTCCCGACGCTAGCCACGCGGGGGTCGGTCCACCGACGAAGGTGCGGACGCAGCATCTGGGACACCGGAACCGACGTCGTTAAGTCTCCGGAAGACGGGCGCCAATGGAGTAGAAGATGCAGTTGAATCGGCCGGGAGTAGAGACGCCCTAGGGGGATAAGATCCACTGCGGCGTTCAACAAACCCAGCAACTGAAGCCAGACCCTGGCGGGGGCTGCATCCTCCCAAGCTAACTGGCCGGCTAGATTCGCAATCTTCCGGGGCGCCGGAAGACGTACCGTGTTGAGGTCGGTAGCAAATTCCATGCCCAGGTGCGCAAAACGGCGGGAGGGAGTGAGATCCGACTTGCCCTCGTTCACTAGGAAGCCCAAGTGTGCCAGGAGGTGCAGTAGAGCATCCCTGTCCGTGGCGAGCGCGGTCTCCGATTGGTTGCGCAGGAGGAGATCGTCGAGGTAGTTCGACGTCGGACTGGAGGAGGACTGTCGGGCTTTGGCGACTACGGCGCCCATCAGCCGGGTGAAGACTGATGTTGAGGTTGAGTCCGAACGGCAGCGCACGGAACTGGTAAATGACGCCGTCGATCGCAAACCTGAGAAACTTCCTGGAGGCCTGGTGCATCAGGACATGCAGGTACGCATCGGAAAGGTCCAGGCAGGTTTCAGGGCTCTGGCAGTCTCCATCCGGAAGGAGGGGGCCGAAATAAACTTGTTCCGAGCCGAAAGATCGATGACCAGACGCCATCTCCCTCCAGGCTTCGGCACGACGAACAGGCGTCTGTAGAAGGCTGGTGAGTCGGGGACCCGGACAACCTCTGTGGCAGCTTTCCTCAGCAGGGAGGCCACCTCTCCCCTCAAAGCGGCAGCCTTCAGCGGGTCGCTGGGAATCTCAGTCCAGAGTGGGGAGCGACGCAAGGGAGGCGGGCTTCGAAAGGCGATCCGAAGGCCGGATGAAACGGTGTCGCAGACCCAGGGGTCGTCGCAAAAGAGAGCGAGCCAGTTTCCGCGGAAACAGGCTAGCCTCCCGCCGACCGGAGACCCCGAGGAGGTCAGCGGGGGCTGGGTCGGGGGGCAGTCATGTGGCCCGCCCGCGACCCGGTCGCCTGGTGGGACGGGTCCAAGCGGGGGCACGGGACCTGGGGGGTCTGGACCGGCCAAAGGCGGAGGCCTGCACAGGGGCCGAGGGGGCAGCGGGTCTAACAGACCGCGAGGCGTGACCCCTAGCCTGGCGGGCGGAAGGAAAGCGGCGGGGAGGAGGGGCACTGCTGGGCCAGCGGTCGGGATTGGCGGCTCTAACGGCGGACCAGGTGTCGCCGAACAGCAGGGGCCCACCCAAAGGAGCATGGCGAAGCTGCGCGCGCAGGTCTGGCGGCATCGTACAGCAAGCGAGGAGCAGGGCGTCGACGCATCAGGTCGCAGTTGGCGGAGGCAGCCATAGCGTTGACCGACGAGTGGTAGGCGGCGCGGTTGGTGGTCTCCGAAAGGACCAACAAGTCCCCCAGGAGGGGAGAGATGGAAGGATGCCAGGATTCCTCCACGCGACGGACAAGGGCTTGAGTGAGGAGCTCCAGGACACCGGCGCAGGCTAAGGTGTTACATACCAGGGCCGCTGTCTTGTCCAGGCCCCGCGGCAGGAACCGACGAAGCAGAGCAGGGCCGCCGGCTTGAGACACTGCAGGGGGGTCCAGCGTAGGCAGAGGGATGGAGAAGGCCTGGGAGTGGCTGGCATACCAATCCCGCCGGAAGGACATATCCAAGCCCGCCGGCCAGCGACGATCGGTGAAAAAGACCGGCTCCGGCGCCATGGCAAGTTGCAGCTGCGCTGAGACACGTCTCGTAGGTCCTTAAAGCCGGGCGGTTGGGGAAGAGACTTGAATCTCTTGACCTGCCTCTCAGCATCTACGAAGGCGGCGACCTTCCTCTTCAGGGGTGGGGAGGCTGGGCAGGCGTCCCCCGGCAACATCGCGGCAACAATCCTGGCAGCTTCGTCCAGCGCTAGGAGGGTCTCCATCCGGGCAGAAGACGGAAGAGCCAAGGGAGCAGCATCCTCGAGGCCCGCGGGCGAAGGCGAGCAACCATCCTCGTCCAAAAGTGCCGAGACGGAGTCCTTGGGCAGCAAACTCAGCGCGTCGTCTTCCAGGGAGCGGCGAGAAGGCGAGCGAGGCACCGTGACCACCACAGACCGCAGCGAGGTCAAAGGGCTGTGCTGAACCTCGCGAGAAGCCAAGTGGCGCGTGGGCAGCGGCGAACGCGGCGGCGAACGAGAAAAGGGGCGAGGATGGGACCTCTCAGGCACGGGAGGACGAGGACTGGAACGAGTCCAGCGAACAAACGGTGAGGAGTGCCGACGAGGAGAGGAGGGCCGACGATGGCGGTGACGCGACGAAGGCGACGAACGGCGCGGTTTAGAGCGCTAACGCGCCCGTGAGGAGGATGGGCGGTGAGGATCCCGATAATCTGCAGGATCCCTCCGACGGCGTTCGCGAGGTGAGCGAGAACGTCCCTGTCTCGTTGAGGAACGGTAAAAGTCGGGGACGCGACTGCGTCGCGCAGGCTGGTGCTGACGTCTCTCCTGGCCTGACTCGGTGAGCAGGGCACTATGCCGGCTTCCTGATCCTCCAGAAGGATCGGCGGGCTTGTCGTGGAGAGACTGGCGAGGAAGGCTCGTCAACGAAGGACGGCGCATAGCAGACTACTGCAGGCCACGCTCAGCGAGACGGGCGCTCTGCCGGCAAACAGGCCCTCCGGAAGGGTCAGCGGGCGTGGCAGCAGTGGCGGTCCTCTGGTCAGCCAAGGAATGCGATCCCGGACAAGAGTTCCGTTCCGTGCGGGAGCGGGCGGTCGACACCGCAAGGGTGGCCGAGGTCTTAACTGGAGCCAGACACGCGGTAACCGGCCGAGTACGCTCTTGGCGGTAGAAACTCCAGAGATCCGACCAAAGCAACTCAGACCAGGTCGCGCAAACCTTACACCTGTGGTCCGAGGAGCAGCCCGCACAAGGCAGGCAGACCGCATGATTGTCCGACGGCCACTGAAAGTCGCCACATTGGGAGCACAAAAGCATTTTGGCTAAGAGACAGTGAATCAGTGAAACTCTCGGAGGGCTAAAGGGCCTTTAAGCCGGGCTAACGAACAAGGGAGCACAAGGGCCCCATGCGAAAAACGTGCGTGTGAACGGGCAAAGCCGACTGTCAGCTAATCAGGCAATACGGCGCAGAAGGCACCGTCCCGCGATGAGAGTCGCAAGAACGGCCGCCGAAGGCGCCGGAACTTAAGTGCAAACGCTAGAGTCAAACCCAGGAAAGAAAGCCCCAACAGGCAGCCGGCTCTCGGCCCGTCTGGGGGAACTACCGCTACCTTACCTCTGCAACGAAGGGAACGGGGGCAGGGGTAGCCAAACCGCTGTCAACTGAGTGCAGAAAGACCCCCGAACGACGCCCAGTCGAAGCAGGGAGAGAGAAGGCAGGGCAGGGCTGGAAGGGCGCAGAGCACACGACAAAGTCGGCAGAAAGAAGACCGGTCGAGGCAGCGCGAGAGCAAGCCAGACACGTCTTCTCTGCACGAGCGAAGTAGCAAGACTGGCTGGTCTCGTGACCGGATCCGGTAAGGCAGGTATGGGGAGATAACTTTCGGCCCCTCTGGGGGGTTCCCCGAGTGCCTCTCGGGTTGTGTGGGCACACAACGGGTGAGTAGGCTAAAATTTAGCCCAGTAGTAGACATTTCCATGTAGTCATGTCATCAGTAATGTTTTTGAGGAAATAAAGGGTTGACCTCTTCACCACCGATTGGGTAGCTCAGGTGGGAAAGAGATGGACTCACGTAGAGAGGTGGCAGGTTCAAATGACGTCAAGTCCTTAAGTTTAACCTTTCATGTTTTCTGGGCCAATGGAGCGCAATCCGATAGTATGAAAAATTGCTCTTGTATTTTTCCCTCCCCACTGTATCTCCTGCTGCAGTATAACCTGTTCTGAGCAAGTACCTTTTCTACAAGAAAAGTGCTCAGGAGAGCAAACCATGTCACCTGTCATTAAAGACCATTATTTAGGTAGCTACAGCCACCTAAATAATGGTCCTTTGGAACACCACCCGACTTCAAGAGGTACAGTTCCTCATGAGCCTCTGGAGTTGCAGAGGCTGATGAGGATCTATGCCTCTTGCTGACACCACTTTGAATCCATGTTCCTGGGGCAGCTAGGGTTTTATGGTGTTGAATTAACGAAGACTGCCAAAACACGGTCTGTGTCAACTGGCACCGAATGGATGGCCACTCTAAACAGGTTGTGCTGTATGTGCAGCTTGTGCACGTAAGCATAGTGGTAGAGTCCTCCACCACAAAGAGTTTCCACTGTGCTAGGAACAAAAAGTAAAGATAACACACTCACGGCATAGTATTCAGCGACCGCGCGGACCTGGTCGTAGTCCTCTGCCTTTGACAGCATGTCGAGTCCGTCAGGGTATAGGTTGCCGCAGCGCGGGTACAGCTTCTCGCGGTCCTCCTTTGTCAGTTCTGTGCCAAACGAGTTGATGGTTATGATGAACGCTCGCCTGTCTGCTTCAAACTGCACAATTCAAAACATACAAAGTCATTGACCCCTTCATTGCCGGTGATCATGAATTGTGGGACTGAAACTTCACACAATGACCGTCATTTGTATAAAAAAGCCAAACTTCAGATGTCACAAAAAGCTGCAAATGGAACACTTTGTTATAAGTGAAGGAAGAGACATGAGAACGACAACAGCCATCCACAGCCCCTTCACACTGCTCGTCTTCCTCAATTCGCTAATGCTTTACTGTACTGAGGGAGAAAACTTGTGTGTAACCCCTAATAATTCCCCTCAACTTGCAGTTGGATGGTGCTCAGCACATCCCCACAGTTTCAGAGATAAGAAGCGCTGTTTGGCCAATTCACGTGAAAATGTATCTTTCTTATACTGGGCTTAACCCATATCATTCGGAATACACCCGTGTGTGAAATAAGTTTGACTAAAATAGTTCAAGGGTAGTGCCAGAATAGCTTGGCGCCTCTAGGCGCCAAGCTATTGTGGAACTACCCTTGAACTAAAGCCATTGGTCTATATCCTTATATGTAAAAACTATAATGTAGCTTGCATATGGCAGTGTACAAATTTTGACTTCCAGCCTCAGTATGATATGGGTTAATATATCTGGGGCATATTAAGGGATGTATAATCAGTCACTTTATGAAACAAAGCCAAACCTGTACGACTGTACAGCAAAACAGACACATTGTTCAAGTCCTTTAAAAAAAATTGTATCGGGTCAACTGTCACTGAATGATATTTGTTCTAAGATTGGTAAAGAAAAGTGATTCTTTGCGGAGATATTTGCGAAAAAAAGTTGTGCGCTCCAAAGTCAAACAACCTATATAGGTCCTCATGAGTCCCCGAAGTTGCAGATCTAAACCTCTTGATGGCAACACTCTGAATCCATGTTCCTGGAACATCCAGAGCTTTTGGGTTTTGAATCAATGATGACTGCAGACACACACTGCATCAGCCAGTACTGAACAGTTTAACCCATTCAGCCCTAACGCCCTACAGCAGGAGATGGGTCGACCATGATAATTCAAGGGCAGTGCCAGATTACCTTGGTGCCTGTTGGTGCCAAGCTAATCTGGCACTGCCCTTGAATTATCATGGTCGACCCATCTCCTGCAACAGGTGCATAGTCGTTAGATGACGCCTTCAAAATTTGGGAAATACGTGCGCCGGGCTGAATGAGTTAAAAAATTAATTTATGTTATAAAACACAACTGTATAGCACCAACAGATCTTCTGGCATACACAAAATGAATACTCACAGCAAGAGCCTCACACATGACCTCAGCTGTTGCCCCACCCAGTGTCTTGCAGAAGTTGTAGAAATCTTCCAGGTAGGCCTACACAGAAAACACATTTGATGAAAAAGGAAAACAACAAGAATTAAAATTTCTTTTACATGTATGTGGAGAAGTGGTGAAGCATGCATACCACAAGTTTCACTTAACACTGTTATATATGCCCCAAAATCATGAATCATGTGGTGTTTCCCGTTTTGTTTTCATGGTTGCAGTTGTTCATCCTCGTGATCCGTGAACAAAGAGGTCGTTGTGAAATGTGAAAGCCCATGTAAGGTTTTCATGATCTGTGAAAACGCACCTGTTATTTTGTGAAAATCTGTTGACATACTTTAAATTTTGGGTCTGAATCCCAGATCCCTTTTGTATCATTTTCTGGCCAGGTGAGAATCTACCTTGTACAACGTGTTCCTGATGATCTCAATGTTCATTTCATCCAAGTCCTGCTCAAGGATGCAGTCAATGAAATACGGAGCTGCAATAAAATATGGAACAATTAATACTCTGTCACATCTGTGTAATATGAACTGAAGTCTTAAGTTCAAAGCCCAGAATCACACTACGTGACTTGAGTAATCAAGAAAAGAATGGATCAAGTCATACAATGAAAATCTGTACACTTCTGTCGCTACCCACAGCCAAAGGGTTCATCCTAATACACCCATTGCTTAACATTAATTTGACTATGATAGTTCAAGGATAGTGCTAGAACGGTTGATCTATCTGTAATGTAGCCTTCATAGGACAATAAGCAATTAAAAACCAAAAAAAAAACAGCCTAAGGATGTAATGGGTTAATTAGAGTGGAGTGGCAGACCTAATGGTGTGTCCACCAGCACGGCATTGTAGAGCTCTGCAGGTGTGGATGCGATGTGAATGGCCTCCATCTGCTCAAAGCTGCCCAGTGGGTGACACTTGCTGATCAGCTCATTGATGGGGCGCTGGTGCAATGTGCCCGTGATCAGCAGGATGATATTGTCAATCATGTAGCCATATCTGTTGTCAAAGAAACAGTATGTTGCCAACTTGGTCAATTGTTGTGTTTAAAACTTGTATCCCGTAATCCATGTTCGGCAAAAGGCATAAATTCTCATGAGCCCCTGTGGAAGCAGGGGCTCATTAGAATTTATGCCTCTTGCAGATGGAACAGGATGGCTGAAAGGATGTTCTTTAGGCAGAAAAAAGGCTGAAATTCAGCTTTCTGGAATTTAGAAAAAGTTAAATCAGCTTCCAGGACTGAAGACTGTCACCAATGTAAATTTAATAATTTTCAACTCCTATACAGTACCTCATGTACCGTGAATACAAATGGAAAATAATGCATGTAACTATTATTCTATATAAGGTATACATTATGCAAGTAGAAACGATAGGGATACCACAAGATGACACTCTACTGATGATATTTTAAGTCGTTTAAGATGTGTCGCCTCCGGATATGTGGCATAAGTCACATACCCAGAGGCAGCACGTCTCGAATTTGTTAATGCACTAACTGACCAACACCATGAACAAATCACTAAAAATATCACAGTAATAGAAATGTACGTGGTCTCAGTCTCATTCAACATACGTCATATAGTCGAGGAAGGTTGCAAGGGGTTCCAAGCAGTGGGTGCGCAGGTGTTCAAACTCTATGACCATCTTTTCTCGCAGCTTATCATCGATGACAGACACTGTGAGTGGACTCGGTTCATTGGCCAAGAAGTTGCCATAGTCTGTACTCTGCAGGTGAAGCTTCAAATCTGTAACAAAACATACCATTTGCTGAATTATACAAATGTTACCCTCTACTAAGATATGATTAACCTATTTAGCCCAGACACACTACAACAGGAGATGAATCAACCATGATAATTCAAGGGTACAGCCAAGCTAATCTGGCACTACCTTGAACTATCAAGGTCAATCCATCTCCTGCAACTGGTACATGGTTATTAAATGAATCCTCCAAAATTTGGGAAATGTGTCCGTGATATTAAATTGGTTAACTGCTGTTGACATTATTTCAAAAAAAAGGTAAGACCAGCCCTGGTAGTGCGCATACCATTACCAAGGAATGGACAAACATTGAAACAAACGTGAAGGGTTAAAACCCTTGCCACCACCTTATGGTACTTCATTGCCAGCCCACGAAAAACACTTTTTAGTATAAAACAAAATACACATAAGGGGCATGTATCCATAATTCCAATGATGAGAATTTTCCCTCTGTATGTCTACTGTTCATAGATCTCATAATGAAAATTAGTGACGAGGCTGAAATAGTCACAAATGTCATACATAAAATCTCAATGATACTGCACACCTGACACTGTGACAGTAACATACAGTTTTACACTGAGACTTGTTCATAAACTTCCAATTAGCAGCAACAAAATAATTGTACATTATTTTTTTTTTTACTAGTAGTACATAACATACAAATCAACTTTACTAGTGCTTCAACAAAATATCATCAACTGGTTGTTTCAGTTAACGTTAATGATTGATACACGTATTGTACTTTTATATGAGTTGTGACCATTAAAAGACAAAACACAACACATTAAAAATACATTGTTCTTATTTGATGATACTGACATTGAAAACTCTTTCCAAGACATTGTACCACACTGGCAAATGACAATAATTTACTTGTGTGGCATAAAAACGACACAGGCAGATGTGAGCTACAACCATCAGTGAAGAAAAGCATTCACACAGAAATAAACCTACCTTCAAGTGTTTCACACTGAACGAGGTTTAAATAATCTGTCTGTTTTAATATCCCTGCCTTAAAACCTCGAACAAGGCCCTCCAGATAGCCATGGTCAATATTGAATGAGAGTTCTGGCATCATTTTGGCACTGTACACTGATCCCAGCCCGCGTTTACAGCCCAAACACACAAGCCGACATCAGTGGTATAATTGACCTAAATCACATGACAGGCAGCGGCCCTCTGACGTCGAAATTGTAGAAGGGAGACAACTGTTGTCAGATACCCAGAATATTTTCAAGGTTTTGTGTGTGTGTGTGTGTGTGTGTGTGTGTTTTTTCTGCCACGCGAGAAATTTTAAATAAAAAGAATTTAGATTCTGTATATGTTTGTGCACTAGTCTGTGTTTGTGTGTTTATATTATATATATATATATATATATATATATATATATATATATATATATATATATATATATATATATATATATATATATATATATATATATATATATATATATATATATATATGAGAGAGAGATAGTTTATTGCCATATGTTTCCATGTATAAAACAATAAAAACATTGGAATTTGTCTTGATGTCAATTACTAAAACTAAAATCACACACACACACACACACACACACAGAGTAAACTCTAAAATATGATTTTTTTTATGTTAAATACTAAGCAAATACCGGTATCATTATTAAACACGGCGAACGGGCATGCCTCACTGATTCAGTTAAAAGCTGACTGTACACATTCCGACAAGTTCTCACTCACCACTCGTGCTCTCTCCAATCAGTCTGGTTGATCAGAGAGAGCGCGAACAGCCTGAGGGAAAAAACTGTTGTGGAATCTTCTGGTCCTGGTACTGATGGACCTGTACCTAAACCCTGATGGTAAAAGTTGGAAAAGCTCATTGCAGGGGTGGGTGGAATCACTGGAGATAAGACTTGATCTACGTAAGAGACGCTGCTGGTACAGTGAGTCCAGGCTTGGAAGATCTCTGCCTATGATTTTTGAAGCGGTCTTGACCACCCTGCTCAGTCTGATTTTCTTTTTGGCCGTGATGGAACCATACCAAACCATGATCGAAAAGGTGAGCACGCTCTCAATCACAGCTTGGTAAAATTGCATCAACATGTGGGCACCGAGTCCGAAACTTTTCAGATGATGCAGGAAGAACAAGCGCTGCTGTGCTTTTTGGACAATCAGGCAAGTGTTTTCCTCCCACTTAAGGTCACATGACAGGGTAGTGCCAAGAAACTTAAAGTTCTGGACTGTTTCAATGATTTCACTATTGATCACAAGAGGGGGAGGGGGAGGGGACTGTTTCTTTCTAAAGTCCACAATCATTTTTTTTTTTTGTTTTGCCAGTGTGCAGTTCAAGGTTGTTGTTATTACACCAGCTAATTAGAGTCTCAACCTGAGTACGGTAGGCAGATTCGTCTGAGTTTGTAATGCACCCCTCCACTGTGGTGTCATCTGCAAATTTCAGAACTTTAGTACTGGCATGGCATGAAGCACAGTCATAAGTAAACAGGGTGTAGAGCATGGGGGAGAGCACACACCCCTGAGGCATGCCCGTGGATAAAATGAGGGTGGATGACACATTTTCGCCAATTTGAACGACCTGTGGTCTCATCAACAGGAAATCGAGGGTCCAGAGGCACAATGCCTCTGGAACTCCGATTTGCTGGATCTTCTGGTACAGTTTGGATGGAGTGCTAAAAGCAGAACTGTAATCAACAAATAAAATTCTGGCATGGGTGTTTGGGATTTCAAGTTGTATATATATATATATATATATATATATATATATATATATATATATATATATATATATATATATATATATATATATATATATGTAATCCATATATATATATATATATATATATATATATATATATATATATATATATATATATATATATATATATATATATGGATTACAAGCCTGCCCCCCCCCCCTCCCCCCCAACGATCCAACCTCCCAAGGCGCGGACAGGCATGATGAAGGGATGAGTACAAAATGTTGCGAGGGCATCAGCGACGACCAGACAGAACATAGACCCCCATTCCCCTGGCCCACCCCTCCTGGACGAAATCAGCGAGGGCTGGAAGTTCCTAACCTGCAAAATTAGCACTAGCACTATATATATATATATATATATATATATGATATACTCTACGCCATAGACATAACCCGGCGGCATTACTGAAATGAACATCCTGGTCAGTTGTCATCACCGGATCATCATTCAACATATTAATTAAAAACCATTGTATTTAGAAAACCATTGTATTTAAATATCCAAGTTGTTCATACCTGGGCCGATCTTATTTGTTAGTGAAATAATTAGCCGATCTACCCAATAAAACTTTAAAGTTACTTTTGTCCCCTTGTCGCACTTTCACACACTTGATGACCTATTATAGTAGTAGTAGTAGTAGTAGTAGTAGTAGTATTGTGAGGACAAAATAGGCCGTGAGGCCTTTATAAATGTCCTTTTTTTTTTATAGTTCCTTTATGGGTCTGCTATGCATGCAATTTTCCTATAAAATCATTCATCATAGGAATAAAAAATCTCTTTAAATTTTGGTAATTCGTCCAGCTGGTTTTTAAAAGAATTTATATTAGATGCTTTTTTATTGTGACCCTTGACCTTTTACACCAGAGCTCGCCTCCTCCATATCAATAATATCATCACACGAGAATAATATCAATGTGAAATAGGTCACATCTGTGAACTCGCTTTCGCTTAAGCTTGATTACTCTCTATCAGTGCAACTGAAGATTTTACCATAACTATCATCATTATCATAGCTATTATGAAAAGTAGACTACTTCCAGTTCTGTCATCTTCCTGTCCGTGGCATGATATCAAGCTTTCCCACTCAAACATATCTACGTAACATTTTCAATTAATTTCTGATCTTCTAGGGTTTGAGAGTATATTTCCGAGCAGGGGCGGTAGGAAGTGCGCCATGTTTGATTGGTTGAAATGTTTTCCCAGCAGTCTATTTTTAGACAGTTCAAGGCCGTTGAGTTGATAAAACCGACAGGCAAGGCGGCATACGGCCTCTTACAAGCTCACTGCAGAAGGCATCAGTAGGACTAAAGAGCTCCAGACAAACATCACCAAGATGTCGAAGCCACCTTACAAAGTCGGTACGTGACTATCATTCGACCAAACAAATTGTACTATGTCATACATTTAGACATGTCGTCTGCACTCAAACTGCGCGAGTCAACCAAGCAGCACGCGCTCAGACAGACGTCCTCAAATGGTTTGATAACTAGCGAACATAATCAGAATCGGTTTGTGTCGTCTGAAAGTTGTTTTTGCTTTCACGTGTCTAGTTTAAATCGTTTTTGATTGGAAATCGAGTGGTTCATCAACCTACATTCACATAAATCAATGTAACATTAAAACTGTATTTTTTTCCGATTTGACCTACATGAGGATATAGAGTGTGCGTAGCAATAGCAGACGACACAAAGTTGTGTGTGTTAGAGAGAAAGAGGCCTGTAACTTTTGGAGGGAGTTAACCCATATCATACTGAGGCTAAAACCTTCAAATTTTTACACTGTCATATATAATGCAAGCTATATTATAGAACTTACAGATAAGGATATAGACCAATGGCTTTAGTTCAAGGGAGGTGCCAGAATAGCTTGGCACCTAGAGGCGCCAGGCTATTTTGAAACTACCCTTGAACTAGTTTAGTCAAACTTATTTCAGTTTTCACACACTGATGTATTCCGAATAAGGGTTAAAGGAAAATGGTACACGGAAGACTGCTGACGCTCCATGTTTTGTTTATCAGTGCACTACTCATAAACATTGCATTTTTCATGTTCACCAGGAGATTGTAATAACTTATTGTAATCACATCTCACCAAACGGTAACTGTTTGTGAGAATTTATTGTGTTTTTAAGTCCCTTCTATTTATAGAAGGGACTTTTTAGGATGGGTCATGGTGGGGCAAATTTAATAGCATGTCCATGATGTCAAAGGTGGGCAGGCTAAACCTCTAACAATTGAAGTAACAAGATAAAAATTACGTCATGTCTAGTAGTTACGCTAACCTCGCTGCTGAACGTACATTTGGCGCGAAGCGCCATATGTGCGTGTGTATGTATGTATGTAAAGAGAATCTCCAATATTTCTGTACACTTTTGCATTGTGCTAGTTTAGAGAAAGACATTTAATGAGTTCATTAGCCAGCTTTGTATCCTTTCAACTTCTTAGTAAAAAGTAATTCTTTTCAGGAATGAATTAAAACACTGAAAACCCTTTACTTCTAGAGAAAATCAGACCGTGGCGGTGACGTAAAAGAGGCAACTCCGTCACCACGCAGACGCCGACATACTCTAATTATGACGTCATTCTGTCTCATGCGCGCGGCTCTCTCTCTCTCACACACAAACAGGCGCGTATCTCCAGGAGGAATAGATCCTCATGCGCCCTCCAGGCGCATGAGGATCTATGCCTCTTGGAGAAGTTTGGAGCGCGCGCGCACACATGCACTAACACGCACACACACACATCGATGCGCTTTCAGAAGAGCATGCAGGTGACCCGTGTACTAAGTATATCATGTAGCTAGGTAAAGTCAACCTGCTTTCACACAAATTATAGCAAGACTGAAATTGTACCGTGAAGTTCTAGTTTTGTCACCATTTTATCAAGCCTTTGAAGCGAAAGTGAAACTCGTATCGCGTAAAATATAAAATTACATTAAAACTAAAACTTACGTCATGACAAATGACTTTTGACAAATCAACAACGCGTATGTCCCGCGCCCCTTATAGAACTCACTGACACATTGGCAGATCTGCGAGACGTTTTCAGTAGGAGATAATTTAACATCAGAATCTGGTCAAAGACAAAAGGTAGAGACCATTGACAGTGAGGGCAGCTGTCATATAGAACGGACTTTGTGGGTTATGGTTCATCCCATCTTGTTTTGTAGCTGACATGAGCCTGGCCGATATGGGCCGAAAGGCTATTGAAATAGCACAGAATGAGATGCCCGGGCTGATGATGATGAGAAAGGTGTATGGACCCACCAAACCACTGAAGGGAGCCCGCATTGCTGGCTGTCTACACATGACAACCCAGACAGCTGTTCTCATCGAAACGCTCATAGCCCTTGGTGCAGAGGTAATCTTTTGTTTCTATTTTTACAAACAGCTGCAATATGGCATGCCGCGCAGGTCTTCTAAGGACTAAATCGCTGCCAATCTTGTACAAGTAACTAGTGTATGCTGGTCTGTGATTTTATTTTTGTTACAGGTCTCAAATTACAGACCCACATTTAACATTCTGTATGTCTCATAAATGACTGTGAAAATTTAAAATGACTTAAAGGCCCACTACCGCCGTAACGGTTCAGAGTTGCGCTTCTGAAACGGATGGTTACGAAATGCAACACACAGGTCTAGTTATCATATGGTTTATTTAGACACGGGAGAATCCAGTTCAGCACACATCGCCTTTATATCAAGTAACCTGACAATGACACCACTCCATTCTATAAATAAAATGTTATCAGTATGAGAAACGGCTACAAATAAATTGACGCGCTAACGGCAGTGCAGAATAAATAAGTATGATTACGCATGTGCTTTTGCTGTGTGCCCAAAAGGCTGTTAAAGTTCATTAGCTATGTCGACAAGGCATAACAAACACAAATGGTGCTGAAATGTGTCTTCAGATTTATGCGTAATAGTACTTTAAAGACCCTAATCGCTCCAGGAGCATTCTCAACATTACATAAAACTGATGAATATCAACACGTGATACATATAAAATGTGTTATAAATGCTTCCTAATGAGTAGCTATGATATTTCATTCTCTACATGATTGCATCACTTTTTGTCCATTTTACTGCTGAAGTGTTTGTGCCGCTCAACTCCACCAAGGGTCACAGCCGAGGTAAAAGCTATTTATAGCTCCAAGCTCTGGGTCCTCTATTTATAGCTCCAAGCTCTGGGTCCTCGAGCAAAACGGAAAGTAGCTGGCATTCCGATATAACAGTGAGGTGTCTTAATTAACCTGTTTCTTTTGAGCATGAAGAATAGTGTGCAGATTTTACATACATGTACACATACAAATGTACCCCCTTGTGTGTGCAATCACTGGTACTGTAAATATTACCAGTGGTTGCATACAAAGGGGATTAACCCATTGAGCCCTGACGCACTACCGCAGGAGATGGATCAACCGTGATAATTCAGGGGCAGTGCCAGATTCGCTTGAAGTCTGATGGCACCAAGCTAATCTGGCACTACCCTCGAATTATCATGGTCAACCCATCTTCAGCAACTGGTACATAGTCATTAGGTGACACCTCCAAAACTTGGGAAATGTAGATGTGGGGTTGACCCTTTGTGTGTCGGTAGCGTTTTTTGTCGTGATTCCTGTGGGAATCGTCGTGGCAAAAACCACTACCGACACGCAAAGGGTTAAATGGGTTAATTCTTCAAATGTTTGTATGTGCTCTTACAGGTGCAGTGGTCAAGCTGCAACATCTTCTCCACACAAGATTTTGCTGCAGCAGCCATCGCTAAGACCGGTGTGCCAGTGTATGCATGGAAAGGAGAGACGGATGAAGAGTACATCTGGTGCATTGAGCAGGTGGGGTGTGGCTATTGATGTATGCATGTACACATCATGTAAGCTATTTGTAGACAATACAGTTTTCTTAATGTGTCTAAGGTAATTATATAACGATGTGGGTAAATATGTAAAATAGTCCAACTTTATCATTTATAATTTAGGATGATAAAGCTTGACCATTTGCAAGTCATAGTTGACACTATTGTGGTACAGTCCGACCTTACAAGCTGACCATGTCTCTAAGCAAACCACTCTATTTGGTCATATTAACCCATATCGTACTGAGGCTAAAAGCTTCAAATTTGTACACTGCTATGCAAGCTACATTACAGTACTTGCAGATAAGGATATAGACCAAGGGCTTTAGTTAAAGGGCAGTGCCAGAATAGCTTGGCGCCTAGAGGCGCCAAGCTATTCTGGCACTACCCTTGAACTATTTTAATCAAACTTATTTCACACACTGGTGTATTCCGAATGATAAGGGTTAATCTCCATGCTGCATACTATCTGATTACATCATCTGATAGTGTCAGGAATTTCCGCACAACCTTCCGATGCAAGTCATGTCTAGAAATTTAATAGTACTGTTGACCCTTTTGCCGCCACAGGTGTCAAAATGTTGCATTTCCCAGCGCCGCAGCTGTTTTGCCAGACCGCTGTGGTGCAACACCTCTTATCTTTAAAAGGCTATAACTCTTGAACCACTAAACCGAATTACTTCATTTTTTTTTTTTTTTTTAATGGAGTTGAGAAAACAAATTTGTACACCGACACCTTTTTTGCTTTCATGTGACTTGAAAGTTTTATATCTGGCCTGATGCAAGAAGAATAGACAAAATCTGTGTTCTCAACACACACAACAGACAGTTTACACACATGGCAGTCGCTAATAAAGTAACAAACACATGATAACATGTCAAGAAATATATTGAGAAAATGTTCCAACTCACAACTGAAGCATAGTTGGTTGGTCAGAGCTCTACAGATAATCCATAACACACCAACTCACAAGCATAGTCCATGAAGAATGCACAACACTCTTCTACATGAAATCTGTTCGCAAGAGTGCTCGTACTCGGATCGTTATCAGAGCTATCTTGTAAATTTTCAAAAAGCTCTGTCAACTTCGTTGCCACATGGATGCTCCTCGTTCGAATCAACATCAGTTTGTGATCGTATGGGGTTCAAATGACGCAAAACTTCCTCCATAGATAGTCTCTTGTGCCGCTCACTTCGCCCTTTCGAAGTTTCAGCTATCACGAAAAAGCACCTCTCCAAAACGGTCAGAAAAACTCGCAATTTTCTTCGCTCAAAACTCTCAAAAGCACTCAAAGTTAGCGCTGGAATGTAAGAGGGGATTCCCCTGTCACATGATGCACTATTATTGACCAAAACCACCTCGTACATTAGAGTCACGATCAAGTGCAGTGAACTTGACTGTGTTACTCGCCAAAAGGCGAAATCGTCGGCAAGCCGCGTACTCGCCAAACGGCGAGATCGGCGGCGAAAGGGTTAATAGGTAGATAATAGACTTGATAGTACTGATCCCGTACCAATGAGAGGCATGGATTCTTATGAGCCAGTGCCTGCACAGTCTGATGTGAATCTATGCCTTTTTGCCTGAGGAAAGTGCACACTTGGGGATTGAGCAGAAGTGACCACAGAACCAACTGGATCAAACAGACTGTCTTCTTGACCCCTGAAGATGTAACCTGTTGCCTCTGTTTGGTCAGCAGCAAACACTCTTTGGGGAATATATGCTGTAAAGGGCTAGAAGTCTAGCTAGTTAGGTGTAACGCACGCAGACTTGCCCCTAGTTGCACGTACAGACTCTCGCACAACAGTCGCATACACTGACTCAGACGGGCGCATTCACGCGGTAAAGCGCAACTCACGGCTTTCTTTCTAACGAAGACTTTTATACCAGATAAATAAAGAAAACGCTCAAAAGATTATCAAACTATTTACACCACCCCTTTCCAACCACCAGCATCTCAACATCACATCCACACTATCAATGCCAGGCTAGGTAGTAGTATCTCACACTCCAACCTGTTTGGTGTTCTCGCCTGGTTACGTTCAGTCCTTTTCACGTCTAGGCGTGCAAGTCCTTCTTCGTATTCTCCCGAGTCGTCCTGTCTCTCGTACCGTGGACATCCTCGTTACTCGTACCATGTAGCGCAATCCTCGCTGTGACCCAGGTGTCTCGGCACCGGTCACTCACTCCCTGAGTGAAGAGATGGAGAGATGACCTCGCATTAGGTCCCTGGTGACCGATGTCTCGGCGTCCGTCGCTCCAACCTCCAACAAGCACTCTGAACAATAATAAAGTCCTAAAATGTAACACTTGCTAAACACAAGCACATATTGGATAATATGAGATATTACGTAACCTGGCTGATAAAAATAACTCACACGTTCATTCCCACACACACGTACTTCATAACCCGAATACTTCCATAGCACCCCCATATTTCTGTCGCTACCTTGAACCAGACTATAACCTAGCACTCTCGCTATACATTATCCCATTCGCTGGAAAAGACTAAACTTAACCACATACTACCTCCATAACAACATAGGCAAACACACCTCACATTCCTTAGTTATCCATCTCGGTAAATAACTATATATGAAAACACCGCTTACCTTTGTGAATTCCAAACCAACATAACTGCACCAAACTAGTCAACACTTCACAACTGAATTAACTCCTAATGCATATAGACTAATACTATCTTTAACGCAGTAACCATCAATAATACGTATAGAAACATACCTGAATTTTAGGTTTCAGAGTCTTGGAATACGGGCTAAGGTATCTCACACACGTTTGTCCACACTGACAGTAAAGCCCCGTACTAACTTATTTCACCCTCTGACAGACTGAGCTCTCACCTAAAACTCACTATAAACTCCCCGTGCCAAACGTTCCCTTAAGATTCCACATGGGTCTCGTGCCTCAAGGAATAGTTGTCACAAAACAAACTGCTAACAAAACTGTACCGTATTAAACCTACTGTGTGAACCCTATGCGTGAGCATAGAGTTTCATCACATTAGGTATGGTCTGTTTGCTTGGGACACGCTTATCGGTGTAACCCATTCAGCCCCAGCACCCTATAGTAGTTGATGGATTGACCGTGATAATTCAAGGATACAGCCCTGAAAATGGCGAGTGATTTGGGGGGTGGGGGGGTGGGGGGGGGGGGGCGAGTAAAAAAAAAAGTCCACTCGCTAAATGCGAGTGCGCTCGTGCGTTTTCCAATCCGTACCTTTTCAGTCCTAAATCTGAAAGTGCCCGAACTTTCACTTCTCGTAATACCAAGCAAGCAATGGAGACAAGTTCCTAAACATTTTTGGTGAGTGCGTTAAAACATTTTTTTACATTTGACAATTCAGACCTGCCAAACCCTACACAGCTGAACGCAACCAGGGAAGAACCAGTCTTGCTTGCTGGCACCCTGTTGGAGGAGGTGGAGTCCTTCACCTATCTCGGGAGCATCATAGACAAAAAAGGCGGCACTGATGCAGATGTCAGAGCACGAATCAGTAAAGCCAGAGCAGCCTTTCTCCAGTTGGAAAAAGTGGAGTTCCAGAGAGCTGTCA
Organism: Semisulcospira habei; assembly: GCA_036245525.1. Lineage (NCBI taxonomy): Eukaryota > Metazoa > Mollusca > Gastropoda > Semisulcospiridae > Semisulcospira > Semisulcospira habei. The sequence goes on from BTPG01000002.1 coordinate 170,464,410, forward strand.
CAACACACAAAAGTCCGGATTTTCAGCTCCAATGTAAAAGCAGTTCTCCTATATGGAGCAGAGACTTGGAGATTGACAAAAACCACAGTCAACAGAGTACAGACCTTCATGAACAGTTGCCTTAGAAGAATTTTGAAAATCCACTGGCCAGAGAAGATCAGCAACGTCAGACTCTGGGAGAGAACAGAGCAGATAACAGCAGAGAATGAAATTGGGCGAAGAAGATGGGGATGGATCGGTCAGTCTGAGAAAGCCAGCTTCCAGTATCACTAGGCAGGCATTGTCATGGAACCCCCAGGGAAAGAGGAAAAGAGGTAGGCCGAGAAACTCCTGGCGTCGAGACCTCCAGGCAGACATCAAGAGACTGGGAACCACCTGGAGTAGAATCGAAGGAGAAGCGCAGGACAGGAGTTGCTGGAGGTCTCTCGTCAACGGCCTATACCTGGGTAGGGGTGACAGGCGTAAGTAAGTAAACCCTACGCAGCTATGGTAGTAGAATTTTGGACAAGTGGTAGTAGTTTTGGAGATGTCGAGCATAGTTTACTTACTTACTTATGCCTGTCACCCCTACCCGGGTATAGGCCGTCGACGAGAGACCTCCAGCAACTCCTGTCCTGTGCTTCTCCTTCGATTCTACTCCAGGTGGTTCCCAGTCTCTTGATGTCTGCTTGGAGGTCTCGACGCCAGGAGTTTCTTGGCCTACCTCTTTTCCTCTTTCCCTGGGGGTTCCATGACAATGCCTGCCTAGTGATACTGGAAGCTGGCTTTCTCAGACTGTGACCGATCCATCCCCATCTTCTTCGCCCAATTTCATTCTCTGCTGTTATCTGCTCTGTTCTCTCCCAGAGTCTGACGTTGCTGATCTTCTCTGGCCAGTGGATTTTCAAAATTCTTCTAAGGCAACTGTTCATGAAGGTCTGTACTCTGTTGACTGTGGTTTTTGTCAATCTCCATGTCTCTGCTCCATATAGGAGAACTGCTTTTACATTGGAGTTGAAAATCCGGACTTTGGTGTGTTGTGACAGCTCTCTGGAACTCCACACTTTTTTCAACTGGAGAAAGGCTGCTCTGGCTTTACCGATTCGTGCTCTGACATCTGCATCAGTGCCGCCTTTTTTGTCTATGATGCTCCCGAGATAGGTGAAGGACTCCACCTCCTCCAACGGGGTGCCAGCAAGCAAGACTGGTTCTTCCCTGGTTGCGTTCAGCCTCATTGTCTTTGTTTTCTGTTTGTGAATGGTGAGGCCCACTTGGGACGAGATGTCAGCAAGCCTCGTGGTATTGTCCTGCATTTGTTGATGAGTGTGGGACAGTAATGCCAAGTCTGCAAAATCAAGGTCGTCAAGCTGTGTCCACAGTGTCCACTGTATTCCACTTCGTCTGTGCTCTGTGGTCATCTTCATGACCCAGTCTATGGCCAGTAGGAAGAGCAGGGGTCAAAATCTTCCGCTTTTTCGAGGATATCAGCGTTAATTAAAAAAAATCCGCTGTTTAAAAAAAGGCAATTCCGCGTGGAAAAAAATAAAACGTAAAAAATCTAAAACGGTCGTGGTTCTTAAACGGCGCAGGTCCACAAGTTGTCAGATTCGTTTATCGTTAACTTTAGGCAAGCTTCGTTTTTCCAAGATGGCGTCTAGCGATTCAGGACACATTGTTGCTCGCGGCTAAACTTGTAATGAAACGGGAGTGAGAAAGAAATGGAGATGGGAGTGGTGTGAAAAATCGGTGAAAGTTAGGTCGCACCCTGACATATTTGAACGGATATAAGAGCACATTCTAAAGCTGGTATCTGTGGAAGTGAGCATAGGCCCGCCAACATTGTGTACCGTTATCCTTCGCGCCCCCCCCCCCCCTCCCCCCCGTTGTTTCCGCCCTTTTCCCCAGCACGTGTTTTGACCCCTGGAAGAGGAACGGAGACAGCAGACACCCCTGCCTGACACCAGTTCTGACCTGGAGCTCTCTGGTGAACTGCCCTTCGTGGATCACGCGACATGTCATGCCATTATAGCTGCTCTTGATCAGGCGGACGAGCTTTGTGGGTACACCATAGTGTCGTAGGAGTTTCCACAGAGTCTCTCGGTCCACGCTGTCAAATGCTTTCTCATAATCCACAAAGTTGACGTACAGCGGGGAGCTCCACTCCAGAGACTGTTCCACGATGATGCGGAGAGTGGCGATCTGGTCTGTACATGATCGGTTCTTCCTGAATCCTGCTTGCTGGTCTCTCAGCTGGGGGTCAACGGAGCTCTTCATTCTCTCTAGGATGATCCTGTTGAAGACCTTTCCTGGTACTGACAGCAAGGTGATTCCTCTGTAGTTGGAACACTTGCTGAGGTCGCCTTTCTTGGGAAGCTTGATTAGGTACCCCTCCTTCCAGTCAGCTGGCATCACCTCCTCTTCCCAGATCTTTCCAAACAGTGGGTACAGCATCTCAACTGTTGTCTCTAGGTCTGCTTTCAGAGACTCCGCTGGGATGCCATCTGGCCCTGCTGCTTTGCCATTCTTCAAAAATGCCACTGCTTTTCTGATCTCTTCCCGGCTGGGTCTGTCACAGCTGATGGGTAGGTCGGTCTCTGCCGGCTGGATGTCGGGGGGGGGGGGGGGGGGGGGGGGGGTCGGGTGGGCTAGGTCTGTTCAGTAACTCTTCAAAATACTCGGCCCATCTGTCGAGTTGGTCTGCTCTGTCTGCAATAGGCTTGCCTTCTTTGTCTTTTACTGGTCTTTCTGTATGGCCATACTTACCCGACAATCTTCTGGTAATGTAGAGCTGTTTCATGTTGCCGCTGCCTGCTGCCTTTTCTGCCTCTGCTGCCAGGCTGTCTGTGTAGGCCCTCTTGTCTGCCCTGATACTCCTCTTTACCTCGCGGTTGGCTTCCGAGTATTCCCCCTGTGCCCTTACTTTGGCTGCTGTCGTGCGACTGTTGTTGACCGCTGCTTTCTTCTGCTTCCTCGCTTCTATCTTCTTCAAGGTCTGTGCCGACAGCCAGTCCTTGTGGTGGTGTTTCCTGAACCCTACAGTGTCTTTGCAGGTTGAGTTCAGCGCCTCTCTAACTGCCTTCCACTGCTGCTCTGTGGTGACCGCCTCCTCTTCATTTACTAGCTCCTGTAGCGCTTGAAACCGGTTGGACAGCACCAGTTTGAACTCTTCTCTAACTCCAGTTTCTCTCAGGAGGCCTACATTATAGCGCTGTCTTCTTGTTGTCTCTGTGCGGCTTTTCTTTAGCTTGAGCTTCATTCTTAAGGTAAGCGGTGGTCTGAGGCGACATCTGCTCCCCTCCTCACTCGAACATCTTGAAGGGATCTTCTAAATTTCTTGCTAATGCAGATATGGTCTATTTGGTTCTCTGTTGTATGGTCAGGTGAGACCCAAGTTGCTTTGTGTATTCTTCTGTGTGGGAAGATGCTGCCTCCAATGACAAGTCGGTTTAGAGCACAAAAGTCTACAAACCTCTCCCCGTTCTCACTCATCTCCGAGCCTAGCCCCTGTCTCCCCATCACCTCTTCGTATCCGGTGGTGTCCTCCCCTATTTTGGCATTAAAATCGCCCATGACGATGGTGATGTCTCGCTCCGCACATTTGTCCACGGCACTCTGGAGTCGGTCGTAGAACTCTTGTTTCTCTTTCTCGTCACTGTCATTGGTGGGCGCATAACACTGGATGACGTTCAGCTTGAGCTTTTTCTTGGTTCTAAAGGCTGCTGTTATAATTCTTGGCCCAAGAGGTTCCCAGCCCATCAGCGCTCTCTGTGCCACTGGTGACAGCATGAGTGCTACTCCTTCTGTATGGGGGGCATTCTCCTCTTCATGACCTGAATACAGAACCATCTCCCCACTTAACAGCCTTTTCTGGCCAGACTGCGTCCATCTGGCTTCACTGATGCCTAGCAGGGAAAGGTTGTACTTTTGCATTTCCGCTGCTATCTGGGCGGCCTTGCCGCTCTGGTACATGGTCTTGACGTTCCATGTGCCCATGGTTGTATCCCTGGATAGAGAGAGGCGGCTCGGTCCTGTGGCTTCCGAAGACTTCCGGCTTTCACCACAGGACGTCATATGTCTTCTAGTAGAAGAACCGAGCATAGTTTAGCACGTAAGTTACTGTTCGCTCAACGCTGAACGCTTGATGCACAGAAATTTTCCAATACAACACAACTTTATTGTCAGAGTCAAAGCACGACAGAAATTTGCTTTATATATAGCGATCAGAGCTTTGGCTGGCTGGTACAAACTTTTTTCTTTTTAGGCGGTGCGCTTTTCGATTTGGGTTCCTTTCTCTTCAGCATGGTTCAGACCGTTGTTTATCTGACACACTTTGTGAATTAAACCAGAAGTTCGCTCCGCTCATTTGCATTGGCCCCAAACCGCATGCTCTTACCGACTACAAACCAAAAACAACACCAAAAAAGATTATGGTATATTTTTTTCTTCAGCGTAGAATTTCATTCATGATCGTAGTAGCGTAGTATTGGGGACGTTGGCGTATGAGAATACGGCAAAGCCGTAGTGGTTGGCAGGTCTGGCTATCGATACATGCATTTTCCAATCCGTACTTTTTCAGTCCTCAATCCGAAAGTACTCAAGTTTTCTAACATTGGGCGTCACACACTTGTGGTACATTATATTGTTGCATTGGGCTATTTTCAGTAGTAAAATTTTCAGTTTGGCTAGTAACGTTTTCAGTTTGGCTAATAAAACTTTGAAGTCACTAGCCAAAGGCTGGTGGGCAAAATTTTAGACGTTCAGGGCTGGGATAGTGCCAGATTCACTTGGCATCTGATGTGTCATGGTAATCTGACTCTACCCTTGAATTATCATGGTCGATCCACCTCTTGCAGCTGGTACATTATCGGATGACACCTCCAAAATATGGGAAAAGCGGCTGTGGGGTTAAGTGGTTAACCTCCAGTCCATAGCATTAGGATTTTGGAGTCTGGGGAATGCTAGATGGTTGGAATTAAGTTTTGGGGTGGGATGGAGTGGTGGGCAGGGGGGGGGGGGGAGAGAGGGTAGGTATTAAAGTGCAAGTATGTATGCCCTGAGATTTCCTGAAAACTTGGAACAACTGGTGGTCATGGAATGTTTTGTGATTGTGTTTAAAAATTCCTTATTACTGTTTGTTGTCTCTCATACCTAGACTCTGGTGTTTGCCGATGGGAAGCCACTGAACATGATACTGGATGACGGCGGTGACCTGACCAACCTAGTGCATGAGAAGTACCCTCAATATCTGAGTGGCATCAAAGGACTGTCAGAGGAAACCACCACTGGTGTGCACAATCTGTACCGCATGATGATCGCTGGTTCCCTCAAGATCCCTGCCATCAACGTCAATGACTCTGTCACAAAGGTGGGTTATTCAAGTTTGGATGTACTTTACTGCCAAATTTTGGCTCACGTGACAAGGCATGAGTTATAATTTTTGGCTTGCATGCGATCGCAAAAATGAGTATGTTCTGGGCTAGTGTTCGTCTGTCCATCTCTTCCTCCGCTGTCATCTGTGGTAAATGTTAATGTTGGCATTTTTCTTGGAGGCTATTCTAGCCACAGTCTTCTAACTTGGCCTATGGATTTTTTGTGGCATGACCTTTCAAAAAGTACCAATTTTAGAGACCTCTCTTAAAGGTCAAAGTCACTAAGGGTCCAGAAATAGGTCAGAAAGTCACATTTTGAACAAAAATTGAGTTTTCTCATTGTCAGTTCTAAACACAAACACCAGGGTTCGAAATACTTTTCAAAAGTATGGGTCCCTTCAGGCCTCTGTTAGTAAAAGTAGGGGGCCCCACAGGAAAGTAAGGGGCTCATAAACCATTACAGCGAGTGAACGTATCGTGCTAGATCGCTATAGAGAGGTTGATGCAATACGTACCGTACTAAAAATAGCCAGCCAGCCTGTGTTTGAAAAGTTCATGACCTGTGTCGGGACCGCGCTGAGTACTGCCTACCGCTGCTTTGAGACGAAGTAGGTCTGAAAAGAAGTGGGCACGTTGGGCCCCGTGGACATGAAAGTAAGGCGAAATTAAGGGGCTTTTTGCCCCGGGCTCCCAGTTATTTGAACCCTGAACATGGTACAGAGATACCTGATGGTAAGACCTTTCTATGCTTACTAATTTGGGTGACCCATCTGAAAGGTCACAGGTCAAAACAGGTTGGCAAATGTATTAAAAAAACAATTTCCTTTCATATTGTGGCTTGCAGAGCAAGTTTGACAACTTGTATGGATGCCGCGAGTCACTGGTGGACGGAATTAAACGTGCGACAGATGTGATGTTGGCAGGCAAGGTGGCCGTAGTCGCGGGCTACGGTGATGTGGGCAAGGGCTGTGCACAGGCTCTGAGAGCATTTGGTGCCCGCGTCATCATCACCGAGATTGACCCCATCAATGCTCTGCAGGCAGCTATGGAAGGTACTGTCATCGGTCTCAACCCATTTATCCCCTCGGGACACATTTCCCAAATTTTGGAGGTGTGGCCTGATGGCTCTACTAATTGCAGGAGATGAATAAATCATAATTCAAGGGTAGTGCCAGATTAGCTTGGCACCATCAGGCGCCAAACTAATCTTGCACTACCCTTAAATTATCATAGTTGATCCATCTCCTGCTGTAGGGTATTCAGGCTAAAGGGGTTGATATCTCTAAAGGTCATTAAGTGCAGTAGATGAGGGATTGGAATGGCATAGTTTGAAACGCCTTTTTCGTCTTTTGCAGGCTATGAAGTGTGTACCATTGATGACACCCTGAAAGAGGCCAGGATATATGTGACGGCCACAGGCTGCAAGGGCATTCTACGACCACACCACTTTGAACAGATGTTGGAGGACACTATTGTGTGCAATATCGGCCACTTCGACTGCGAGATTGATGTTGCTTGGCTGAACGCGAACTGCACCAAGAAAGAACAAGTCAAGCCACAGGTACGCTCGACTGACTTCCATACCAATTATTTTCAAAATGAAAATGCTGAAAACTGGTCTGTTTCCGTCTCACCTGCACTGCCAGAGCTTACAGATTATGTATCAGCATGAATGACGTTCTTCCTGCAGAACGATTCAGCTTTTTAAAAAATCCCAGAAAGCTGAATGTCGGCTTTTTGTTACAGACAGAACGATCCCTGAGCCAGCCTGGTCCATCTACAAGAGACATAAATTCTCATGAGCCCCTGGATCTGCAGGGGCTCATGAGAATTTATGCCTCTTGCTATATACTAATGGTCAAAACTTAAGGGCCACTTTTTATCGCAGACGCACTGACAACACCACACAAATAATGTAACAAAACTTGGAGTCAGTACTTCGCTAATTTATTCAGTAACAATTTCATTTAAGTTTTGAGTAAATCAAGCAATTGTAACAACAGCAGTACGTTAGAATGTTCAGTCACCCCTCATTTGAAAAGTCACAAATGAATGGTCCAGTCAGTAGCGAGTGTACCCACCGTTTGCAGCCAAGCATTCAATGCAGCTTTGACGCATGGAGTTCACCAGGGTTGGGAGAACATGTGAGATTGCTTCCCACTCTTCATGCAGGAACTGAGTCAGCTGGGGGACGCCTTGAGGTGGGGGGTGGTTACTGACTACACTTTGCCGCAGCAGGTTCCAGAGGTGCTCGATGGGAGCCAGATCAGGTGAACGAGCTGGCCACTCCATCCTCATGATGCCCCCTTGCTCAAGATACTCATCCATCACATGGGCGGGATGAGGTTGAGCGTTGTCATCCTGCAGAACAGCATTGTCGCCTATGGCTTGGAGAGCTGGCTCGATGAGGGGCTGCACAATCTCGTCCCAATAGCGCAGTCCAGTCAGGGTGCCTCGGATGACGTGGAGGGGGTCCTGCCTTCCCTGCTGAAGCCTGCCCAGACCATGACTGAACCTCCTTCATAGCGATCAACCTCTTGGACGCATCCATCTTTGAATCGCTCGCCCTGGCGTTTCCAGACCTTCACCCTGCCATCGTTGAAGGACACGGTGAACCGTGGCTCATTAGTAAACAGAACCTGAGTCCACTGGAGTCTGTTCCACCTCGCATGTTGACGACACCAGACAACCCAGGCTCTGCGATGAGCTGGAGTGAGGAGTATTCTCACTGCTGCTTTGCATGAAGCCCGGCCAATTTCGCGCAGACATCAGCAGACTGTTCTTGCCGACGTTAACGTTTGCAGCTTGCATCAGTTGACGTCGTAGAGTGGTCGAGGTGACAGTTCGGTCGCGCAGAGCCGCCACTTAGAAGTATCTGTCCTCCCTTTTGCTGGTGCAGCGCTGGCGTCCTGAGCAGGATCGTCGTTCTGCCCTTCCAGTTTCTTGGAATCGTGCCAGCAGCCTCTGGATCACTGAATGGGACACCCCAAGACGTCTCCCAACTTCTCGTCCAGAAATTCCATCCTGCAGCCATGCTAGTCCTCGCGCTGGGACCATACGGCGTTGAGGCGCGTCCCCTGGGTGGTGGATAGGGGGTCCCTCGTGAGAGTGGTGCACCGAATGAAATAAGGTGCCGTGAACCAACATGGTCTAAGGGAAGGTGACCCCGACAGAAAACCCCTGGTCCTCCTAGTAAGGGGGTTGGGCGTGGGGGTAGCTTCCCCACCCTGCAAAAAAGGAAATAGCTACAAAAACGCCGACGAAAAGATTAACAGTAATTCCTTTCCTGGAGGAGGAAGGTTCTTCTACTAGAAGACTTATGACGTCCTGTGGTGAAAGCCGGAAGTCTTCGGAAGCCACAGGACCGAGCCGCCTCTCTCTATCCAGGGATACAACCATGGGCACTTGGAACGTCAAGACCATGTACCAGAGCGGCAAGGCCGCCCAGATAGCAGCGGAAATGCAAAAGTACAACCTTTCCCTGCTAGGCATCAGTGAAGCCAGATGGACGCAGTCTGGCCAGAAAAGGCTGTTAAGTGGGGAGATGATTCTGTATTCAGGTCATGAAGAGGAGAATGCCCCCCATACAGAAGGAGTAGCACTCATGCTGTCACCAGTGGCACAGAGAGCGCTGATGGGCTGGGAACCTCTTGGGCCAAGAATTATAACATCAGCCTTTAGAACCAAGAAGAAGCTCAAGCTGAACGTCATCCAGTGTTATGCGCCCACCAATGACAGTGACGAGGAAGAGAAACAAGAGTTCTACGACCGACTCCAGAGTGCCGTGGACAAATGTGCGGAGCGAGACATCACCATCGTCATGGGCGATTTTAATGCCAAAATAGGGGAGGACAACACCGGATACGAAGAGGTGATGGGGAGACAGGGACTAGGCTCGGAGATGAGAACGGGGAGAGGTTTGTAGACTTTTGTGCTCTAAACCGACTTGTCATTGGAGGCAGCATCTTCCCACACAGAAGAATACACAAAGCAACTTGGGTCTCACCTGACCATACAACAGAGAACCAAATAGACCATATCTGCATTGGCAAGAAATTCAGAAGATCCCTTCAAGATGTTCGAGTGAGGAGGGGAGCAGATGTCGCCTCAGACCACCATCTGCTTACCTTACGGGAAATGACCACCCACTGCTGGTGCAGATCAGAGAGCTCCACGCGGACTTGATGAAGGAATATTATGATATCATTTTTATTTGGGTGCCAGGGCATGTGGGCATCGAAGGCAACAGGATCGCAGATTCTGCTGCCAACGATGCCCGCAATGACCCTGTCCCTGACACACAGACTGTTTATAGTGATTTTAGACATGTGGCTAGTGCGTACATAGCCCGTGAGTGGCAGTCCGAGTGGGACAAAGAGGAAGCTAACAAGCTGCATGAAGCCCTTCCTAAGTTGTCTGACGGTCTACCTTATCGCTGCGGCAGCCGCCGTGAGGAGACTGTCCTGGCTCGGCTCCACATCGGCCACACGTATGTTACGCACTCTTATTTACTTAAACAGGAGGAGCGTCCATGGTGTTATGCCTGCGACGAGCAGTACTCTGTTCAACACTTTTTGTTGTCTTGTGCTGATCTAATCGACACAAGGTATAAACATTTCACAGCAGACTCCTTGAAGGTTTTGTTCCGGGATGTGCCCCCGGACAAGATCTTCAGTTTTCTGAGAGAGTGCCATATTTTTAATAAGATTTGAGCGTTTATAGATTTTGATGTTTCTATTATTTTGACCTTTTTGAGAGTCTTCCGACGTTTTCTTTAAAGACCTGTGCGACATTTTAGCCTGACATATTTTTAAGGTATATTTACATCATGTCTTAAGACCTTTCTTTTAGTCTGGCTGACCAGATTTTTACCCTTCCCGCCGTGAGATGGCCTTAGTTGCCTGCTCGGCGTTAAACCCAAATAACTAACTAACTTTTGGCAGGTGGACCGTTACACAATGAAGAATGGGCGTCATCTGATCCTACTGGCTGAGGGTCGGCTAGTCAACCTGGGCTGTGCTCATGGCCACCCCAGTTTCGTGATGAGCAACTCCTTTACCAACCAGGTGCTGGCTCAGATCGAGCTGTGGACCAAAACCGACCAGTACAAGCTGGGAGTCCATGTGTTGCCCAAGAAGGTCAGTTTTGTTTTGGTTTCGACCATTAGTCTAGTCCCCGAGATAGGGAGATTAACTCTTAATCACCTATAAGAACATACACTGTCTATTCTCCTGTACCTAGAAGATAGTAAGAAAATTACTGAGAAAATGGGTTACTTCACCAAAGCATCTATAACTTTTTTGAATAGACAGATATTTAAGTCTGGTTTTTTTTTCTTAGCTGACATATGGATGGATAGTATTTTATGTTGTGGTGGAGTGTAATTTGATACCTGTTTATATTATTTACTGTAATTAATTACAGGTAAATTAACTGAAAAAAATGCACCTTGATTATTTTGATATCTGTAAATGACAAACAAAAGACATAAAACTGAAAAATGTGTCGGTGGGCGAAAATATGAAAGTGTGTGATAGTGGAGTGAGATAATTTTACATTAGTGATCACTATTACCAGGCAATCCACTGATAATCCTTCAGGTAATCGAAGTGCACGTATCCCCGTCGGCGGATGTTGCTACAAATTGAACGCCTGTTGGGCGAAAGTTTCAAACATTTCAGCAGGGAAATACTGATAAAAGTAATCAAGTGGTGTCGCTTCCAACTCAAGTGGAGTTGTTGGGCCCATATATCGCGTGAAAGGCTGCAAAAAGTCTGAAATTGGCCGCTGATGCCAGCTAGCATCGCCGCCGCCATCTTGCTGTCGTCGCCTCAGTAAACACTGCTGAAATACTCCGGTATTTTCGTCATCCCAGTCCGACAGATCGCTAGTATGTACACTAGATGTACACTAGACACACTTATGTCACTTCCCTCTGGCTCTGAAACTGGATAATTGCCAATTTACTCAGAAATAGCGGTAAACTCTGGGTCACTGTCGTGTATGTCGCCATGTTTGCAAACACGTGCGTTAGCGGCAGTCAGGTGCACGGTAAAACACTCCCAATTCGACACACACAGTGGCTTAGAGCGCATGCTCAGTGTCTAAATTTAGTTTGACCTTGCCCCCTACGGTATACAATCTCACCTTCTGCACAGAAGAACCCACGAACGTATCACATGACTTCTAAATTTAGTACCGAGGACGGGCGCCTACGGGCGCTTTAGGTAAAGACCCGGAGGGCGTTTACGGGCGTTATAGGTGATTAAGAGTTAAATGACTGGGATAGTTCAAGGTTGGTACCTCGTTGGCTTGTCGCCTCAAGGTTTGTGCGTCGCGTGCCTGGAAACCGGCGATTCAGTTTAAGGTTGGTGCCTCATTGACATGGCACCTCAGGCGCCAAGTCAAGGAGGCACCAACCTTTAACTGAATGGCTGTTTCCAGGCACCAAGCCAGTAAGATGGTCTCTTCAAACACCAAGGGGGAATCTTGAACTGACCTTTTTCAAGCGCCAAGCAAATTAGGAACCAGCCTTGATTGGACCTTTTCAAGCGCCAATCTGACAAGACATTAGCGTTGAATAGTCACATTTTAGGGTTGGTGACTTGGCTAGGTAAGCTTGGAATACACACTTTGCTCAAGGTCAGTTTTGTCTTACGACTGTGAGTATAGTGCCAGAGGTGGCAGACTAAGTGATAGTTCAAGGTTGGTGCCTCGTTAACTTGGGTCATTTCTAAGCGCAAGAGATGAAGAGAAGATTAAAAAACACTTTTTTTTGCTATGTCGGTGTTTTCTGCCAAGGCGATTCGTGCAGGAATTTCCTCAACAAAAAGTTCTGCCAGCAGGTAAAGGGTTAAAAGATTTGCGGTTTTCACTCCTGACATAGGTCAAGTCGATAACGCACATTTGGTTTGCAGTTGGATGAAGAGGTGGCTACACTTCACCTGTCTCACCTGGGAGTCAAGTTGACCAAGCTGGACCCCGACCAAGCCGAGTACCTGGGTATACCCTCTAAGGGACCCTTCAAAGCCGACCGCTACCGGTACTAATCTCACCGCAACATACTTCACCTCGCCACCATATTGTCGTGTGAATTGGAATCTTGTCATCTTCATGTTTTTGCACTTGACAGTTATGTTTCGTTGCTGCATTGCTTTGCCTGCAGTGAACTTTAGCCCTTGTCAGAAGCAGCAATTGGTACTGCAAACAGTACCAGTGGCTGCATGCACAAGAGGGTTAAAGACTTGTTTTAGTGGCAGCCTTAACCCTTCGGCTGTTGGTAGTGCTTGTGGTTGCGATGATTCCGTCAGGAATCGTGACAAAAAGTGCTACCAACAGCCAAAGGGTTAAGAAGAGACTGCTACCATTTGAGACCCAGCTTTAACTCTTTGGCTGTTGGTAGCGTGTTTGGTCGAGGTGATTCCTGCAGGAAGCACCTTGACCAAACACGCTCCAGACAACCAAACCTCACTGGTGCTGTGAAATCAAGCAGTGATGGTTGACAGGTTGATCTGCCTAAATTCCCGTACACCTTTCTCCATTGGTGTTCTGTGAACATCTTTCATACGTGAGGTCCGCTCATTTCATAGAATCTTTGCTGATTTTGTGTGGAATGTTTGAAACGATGTTTGAAGAATGAAGTGCACAATTTTTCAATACATGATCTCCATTTCATCTTCTGTGTAACTGTAAGCAGTAATTGTGTAAGTATATAGGGTCTGGTCATTTGCTTTTGGTAAATTATCTGTGTGCCATGTGCAAAATTACAAGAGAACAAGATGAAATACACATGCTTGGTCAATTGTGTTCACGGTTTTGTACTGCATACTATATTGGGAATACAGCTGCATATATTTGGAAATTGTGTATGGCTGCATGAGAACAGTGGATTTGAATAGGAACTGTTAACGGCACCAGAAATGCTTTCACCCGTTGATGCACTGGTGCCATCTGAATTATTTGTATTTTTTTCCACAGGGTGTTGCCAACAAAAAATAAAGGGTGATAAAATGTGTTGTGGTTATGTGGTAAATAAGCTCACTCGTCCGTAAATTCCAACAAGATGGGATGAACCATAACCCACAAAGTCCCTTCTATATTAGAGCTGTTGATGGTCTCTACCTTTTGTCTTTGACCTGATTCTGATGTTGAATTATCTCCTATTGAAAAAGTCTCGCAGGTCTGCCATGTGTCGGCGAGTTCTACAAGGGGCGCAGGACATGTGTGTCATTGATTTGTCATGACGTAAGTTTTAGTAGTTACGTAATTTTATATTTTATGTGATGCAAGTTTCACTTTTGCTTTATAGGCTTGAAAAAATGGTGACAAAACTAGAACATACGGTACAATTTCAGTCTTGCTATAATTTGTGTGAAAGCACGTTGACTTTACCTAGCTACATGATATACTAAGTACACGGGTCACCTGCATGCTCTTCCAATTCGTCAATTACTTGGAACTTTTGCATATAGCTAGTTTGGAGAAAGACATTGGATGAGTTCGTTAGCCAGCTTTGTATCCTTTCAACTTTAGTAAAAATTCTTTTCAGAAAAGAAAACGCGTCGCCACACGGACATAATACTCTAAATATGACGTCGTTCTCTCTCACGCGCAGCTCTTTCTCGCACAAACATGCGTGCATCTCCATGAGGATCTATGCCTCTTGGAGATGTTTGGAGCATGTGTGCACACATGCACTAAAACGCATGCACTAACACATCTGGGTCAACCGACTTCCTATAAACAGTCGTTTGTCTTCAATGAGACCTTCAGTTACAATATGCTCGTAGGCTCTCTTGGACACCGACTTGAGAAAGTATTTCGCCAAGTTTGAAGCTTGTGTGTACAGAAATGTTCGAGATTTTCTTGTTTACACACGCGCACACACGTACGCCGCTTCGCGCCAAATGTATGTTCAGCAGCGAGGTTGGCGTAAATATACATGACATAATTTTTATCTTGTTTCTTCATTGTTGGAGGTTTAGCCTGCCCGCTTGGACATCGTGGACATGCTAATAAATTCGCCCCACCCACCGCGACATGTCCTAAAAAGTCCTTTCTATGAATAGAAGGGACTTGCAATGTATTTTTTTCTAAAAGATATTTTTACGAAATACTTGCCGATGGCATTACTGTATGGAATATACCCTTTAGCTTACTGAATTCAGCCTTGAAGAGCTTCGTGTGTACCCACAAGGGCCATAACTCTAGGGAGTTGTAACCAAGCACCTGGGTAGTCTCCCCTCCCTCCATCTGGGGACTTGGGTGGGGTTAACTATTTTTTAGTTCCCAGTGTCACCCCCACAGGGTGGGTTTTCCTCTATTCTGGGGCATGCGTTTCTGTCTACCCTTGGTCCATTCTCCTGTATTTGCCTTTTTTAAACTCTCCCTAATGTCTGCGCTGCCTGTAGCTCTTGATATTGGATGTGTGTTGCTAAATGGTCTAAGCTTTATTTAGGCCTCATAACGTATTGGACCGGCTGGCGACATGCATTCAATACTCTTTAGTTTCGTTTTCACAAGCGGTGCAGGCACATCCTGGGAAAGCCTTGTTGCTGTCGGGACGTTGAGCAATGGGGGGGGGGGGGGGGGGGGGGGGATTCCGCGTAAATCCAAAGCCAATGGCTGGAACTGGTGAACCGTGCTTACGACGGGGGGAGGGGGGGAGGGGAAGACTGGTGAGAACGCACGGCGCGCACACCCAGATGGAGAGAGGGGAGACTATGCAGGTGCTTAAATACAGCTCCCTAGAGTTTTATGGCACTTGTGTGGGTACGCACGAAGGGTTTTGTGGCTGAATTCGGTAAGCTAAAGGGTATATTCCATACAGTAATGCCGTCGGTATGGATTTTGAAGAAACAAATGAGAAGTGAACACCGTCCAACTGCAAGAGACAGATTTTCATGAGCCCCCACAGTTGCGGGGGCTTATGAGGATCTGTGCCTCTTGCTGAAACAGTGTAGCCAGGTTCCTCTGGCAGCTGGGGATCTTTGAGATTGAATTTACAATGATTTTAAAAAATGGGTGTCCACTGGCATTGAAGGGTTTAAGACTAAGATCAAAGTGTACAAGATATTCAGGCACAACAGTACTTCACAACAGTACTTGTACTAGTTCACTGTGCATTTTCTTCAAATACTTTCATTTGGCTCGAGTGCTACTAATGCAGTAGCAAAGGTCAACAATTGCTCCTTGTGCATAATTTTTCATTGGCAACATTACTGGGGCATTCATCATAAACAAAAACTTCCACATACAGAAGCTTTCCTCGCATTCTTGCATTTAACACTAAGAACATGTCCATGCTATTTCTTTTGTTCATGTACACCAATGAAATTCTGTTCAAATGTTTGCTTTCATTCACCTTTATTTATTAAAAGATGGAAAGCGGTGGTTCACTGTATTCAGGCAATTTAAAGTACACCGTTACATGACAGACAAGCCTGTAGTTCTCACAACAGCAGGTACCAGTTGCAACATGACGCTAAAATAATAAATTACTTGCAGGGTTAGGCTGATGTACAGTTGATCCATTTAACCCCATACCCACATTTCCCAAATTTTGGCGGGGTCACCCAGATAGCTCGACCATAATTCAAGGGCAGTGCCAGATTAGCTCGACTCCACCAGGCGCCAAGCTAATTTGATCCTACCCTTGAACATCATTGAGCCATCTCCAGCTGTAGTGCATTAGGACTAAACGAGTTAATGATTAACATTGGCCCCCTGTAAATGCAGCCAGTGCCCTCCAAACGGTACCAGTGGCTGCATTCACAAGGGGGTTGAGCCCAACTTCTAGGTTTATATTCTGGAACAATTTAATTCGTTCAGCTTGACGGCCGTATTTCCCAACATTTTGGAGGCGTCGTCTAATGACTGCACCAGTTGCAAGAGATGGATCGACCATAATTCAAGGGCAGTGCCAGATTAGCTTGGCGCCGATAGGCACCAAGCTAATCTGGCACTGCCCTTGAATTATCATGGTCAACCCATCTCCTGCTGTAGTGCGTAAGGGCTGAATGGGTTAAGTTGCGTGGGCTCATGAGGATCTATACCGCTTGCTGACACCGCTTTGAATCGATGTTCCTGGGACGGCTACGGCTTCTTGGTGCTAAATCAATGGGAAATCTGTGTCGGCTTGCACTGAATGGGTTTAAACTTTAGATCTAACGACCAACTATGAAACAATCCAGACCAAAAAGGTGACTGACAAGCGTGTAAAATGCAAAGAAGTACCCAACGGAGAAAGAAACGCGCTTAGAAAAGACGGGTACAACAATATTTCGGGTAAATACCCTTTGTCAAAATGGACAAACAAACGGAGAGATTAGCCGCTACTTATCTTCATTCGCAGAAGAAATGTGGCAACTGAAGGAGGTGACGTAAAAGAAAAGCAAGAACAAAAGTGCGCAAAAAGTAAAAATGACGAAAAAATCAATAGAGACTCGGAGAGAAACGGAACACTAGAGACGAGAGTGAGTAAGCACGCGCTGGAGCGAGCAAAAGTAAATGCGTGTATGCGAGGCCAGAGAAAGAAAGAGAGAACGTAAGGGGCACGAAGTAGGCTGAGTGTCTAATACACAAACCTGCTAAACGCCAACCCGAAGGCGAACTTTATATCACCTTCAAGTTGAGGACTACCTCGGGGAAAAACGGGACAACCCCAGGGAAAAAAAAAAACGGCATTTAGCACGGTACACAGGTAATAAGCAGGGGGTCAAAACACGTGCTGGAGAAAACGGCGGGGGGGGGGGGGGGGGGGGGGGGGGGGGCAAGCGACACATTGATTCCGGGGGCTGAAAACTCAAACAGCGGGGGGGGGGGGGTACACAATGTTGGCGGGCCTGTGCTCACTTCCACCGATTCCAGCTTTAAAATGTGCTCTTATATCCGTTCAAACATGTCAGGGTTCGACTTAACGTTCATCGATTTTTCACACCACTCCCACCTCCATTTCTTTCTCACTCCCGTTTCATTAAAAGTTTAGCCGCGAGCAACAATGTGTCCTGCATCGCTAGACGCCATCTTGGAAAAACATAGCTTGCCTAAAGTTAACGATAAACGAATCTGACAACTTGTGGACCTGCGCCGTTTAAGAACCACGACCACGATTTTTTACGTTTTATTTTTTTCCACGCGGAAATGCCTTTTTTTTTTTTTTAATCAGATTTTTTTTAATTAACGCTGATATCCGCGGAAAAGCGGAAGATTTTGACCCCTGAATAAGTCCTTTGAAACGAAGCAAATGATCAAATTCAGTAAGAGAATATTGGTATAAGTGGAGAGTTGGTAGTTGTGAAACTGTCTGCAAGAGTAACTCTTTAAAAAAAAAAAAAAAGGAAACTATGAAACGATGCAAACATTTCCAAAGCAGCTAAATATCCACAAGTCGACACGTAAAATGAGAGGAAGGTACATTAACACGTATACACATACATCCACTCACACAAGCTTTTTTTTTTTATAACACATTTACACAGTTGTAGTGCATTTCCTGGGAAAATCCAGGCATACATATACAATCTTATTTGTTTCTGGACGATCCAATTTCGCGGAGCTTTCATGCCCTTCTAAAACACAGTCAGCATTAGCCTTTCGGCCGTCGGTAGCACTTTTTGTTGTGGTGATTCCTGCAGGGAATTGTTGCTACCGACAGCCTAATGGTTCAGGCTATTGTACCTCGGCATGAGACGACACTCTGACAGCATCACCTTAACCCTCTTGAACATGTAGCCACAGGCACGGTTACGGTATCAGTGGCTGTATTACACAGGAGGGGGGATTAAGTCCACAAACTTACTAACATCCAGGTGGCCACCAAAATCTTTTGCGTCGCAAAGGTGATTGATGGATTATGATTTGGACTTCGCTGATATGGCAACTTTGGCAGCCCGTGGCTTGGTAGGATCAAAGGCGTACGTCTTCTGCAAAGGTCCTTGTCCAGCTTGTCGAAACTTGAGGGCGTCCACTCTCTGTCGTTCCTCCATCTGTTGAGCCAGCTTGGCATTGTTCATTGCTGTAAACAGCAAGCACAACGTGAAAGTGTTGACAAAGTGCTAACACCTAAAGGGTTATCCCTGAATACAGGTTTCAGTTTCAGGATTTTAGTGAGCAAGTCTGTGTAATCTAGTGCATTTTAGGTATACTTTTGATTCACAGGCTGCCTATGGCAAAAGAGTGCTATCATTGGCCAACTTCAGCCAAAACCAATGATGCTACCGCAACTGTTACAGCAATGTTATGTGAGGATTATTGTTAGCCATAGTATTGGTAAGCTCCCAACATAATTTTTATTTTCCCATGTAAACAGTGGTGTAATTAAGATCATCCACAACGCAACCTACAAGTCGGAGAGTGGTTGCCTACATGTTGGGGCTTAAAAAGCAGTTATACATGCAATACTCTCACCCCGCTCACCCTGAATGTAGGAGTTTTCAGGAATGCAACATCATTTACTGAGCAGCTGTTGGGGGGGGGGGGGCCGGGGGGCTGAAAATTAAACTCAATAGGTGGAAATCTGCCAAAACGTGAAAGAATTTAGTGCTACGCAAATGGAAGAGGATATGCCATGGACTGTACTGGTAGTCTTCATTGGCTAAACCAATTTAGAAACAACGCCTACAGCTGGAGATGAATAAACTGTGATAATTAAAAGGGTAGTGCCAGATTAGCTTGATGCCCAAACTAATCTGGCACTACCTTGAATTATGTTAATCCATCTCTTTCAGCTGGTATAGTCATCAGGTGACACCTTCAAAATTGGGAAACATGGCCGTAGGGTTAAATGGGTTATTTTCTGATAGCATGATTATAAGCAAAAAGCAATATCACTTACAGTCTTTGAATCCTTCCAGAAAGCCCTTCTTTTTAGGGAGTGCGGAGGGCGGATGGGTCACCATTTGTTCGATGCCGAAGAATTTCCGTACACTAGGAATTTTCAGGAAAAGGACTTGGACAAGTGAAAATGTGTTTGATGTGAACCAGTAGCACAGCATAGCCTGCAAACAGTAAATTATCAGTGTCAGAATTGCAAAATGAAAAAATCTGGGAGTGCGCTCATCAGCAGATAAAAAAATATGGCTTGGGAGAAATTTACTGCAAAATACAATATTTGTGTTTTATCTTCTCCTTTTTCATCCTTTTTTCCCCCTCTAAAGTTCTCTTTTGCTCTCATGCTAAATACATTTCACAAATAGCAGCACACACAATACACACAGGCAACGAACTCATCACAACTTCTTAATAGTACATACAGTAAAACCTGTTTTGAATGGTCACCGGATTTTACGGTCACCTGCCGTTTACGGTCACTTTCGCAATGTACGGACAATGTTTACTAAATAAAGTACCTGGATTATACGGTCACCTGCTGAACGCGGCCAACGACCAGGGTATCGGAGCTAAAATCGCAAAAAATACCTGGAATTATGGCCACGACCAGACTGCCGCGGTAAAGCCATCATCACTCAACACCTCGCGGTCAGCCGCTACACACTTTTACAAAGCCGAGCGCCATGTCATTATGCAGTGACGGGTGCGTGCCATCTGCTTCACGCTAGGTTGCAACGCCTCATGAAAGGGTGGCGTATATCAATGGGATTGACAATTAACTGGGGAAATAGAACACCCACTTAGCAAAATGTATTTTTCTTTAAAATAAATTTTTTTGAAAAATACTTACCGATGGTATTACTTTTAGGAAAAGGTTCCTTGCTAGTCTAATTTTAGCCCAAAATTGTTGTGTACGAGTATGGTCATGATGGCATGTGAGGGGCGCCATAGCTACGGCGGTAGCCTCCCTTCCGGTTCAACCACGCATGCGCTCAGCGCTTACCACTTCAGTCACTTTCTTTGCGGACCAGCGGCAAGCGGGGCAGGTGGGAGGGACCTTCGAGTAATACCATCGGTAAGTATTTTTCAAAAAAATTTATTTTAAAGAAAAATACATTTGTTTTCTCAAAACACATTACCGATGGTATTACTTTTAGGAAGAATCCCGAACAGGAGGCGGGTGCCGCTACAACGCCCCTACCATGCCATCGAGGCGGCTAGAGCCGTCATCTCCAAGCAACCTCCCTCTAATTTTAGCAAAGATCCCAACGGCGCCTAGGGCGCCGGGAGGGAGTGTTGCGCCGTCCCAATGTCCCCCACCACGAAGGTTCTGGCGCTGGGTGGAGGGGTCCCTCAGGTAGAATCTTGCGAGGGAAGACTCCGCTCGCTAAAACAGCCGCCACACGTCTAGACAGCACAGTTGCAGTCGAATGCTAGGCTTGCGGCCAAGTTCTGTTCTTGTGTGCCCTGAAATTCACGTTTGCTGTATCAGGGGCGAGTTCCCGGCAGGGAGGTCATCAATGACCGAGGCCAGGAGGAACCGTCTGTGCTGAGATGCCATTCTACCTGGGGAGGGAAGGAGTAGGCGGGCGAGTCCCCTGCATAGCGGCTTTGTTCCGGCGCAGGTGCCCTCGTAACGCTCGTACCGGGTCATGTAGCTGGAAACACGGGTGGCGCTTGGATCTGTAATGGTAGTAAGTACTGTGGAAGCTGCCGATGCAGGAGGACGTTTCTGTAGCAACTCTCGAGCCGATAAGTACGGCGGAACCGGACAGCGTGCACTAGTCGGGTCTGTGCCTGCTGCCGGGTAGTAGAACGAGCCAGCGACCGAAGTCGTGATGATGAGCGTTCTAACGTCTGGCAAGCACCACTAGTCGGGTCTGTGGTGATTACCAGAGTGTCTTTATGTTGAGAGAAGCGGGTCTGACTGAAACCTCAGGTCTCGTCTCTGTGACCATACAGCGCGCACTAGTCGGGTCTGTGTTCGCTGCTGGCCCAGGAGGACGGGCTCGCGGCCTAAGCTGCGGTGTTGACTGTCCTCTCACCAGGTAATACCCACTAGTCGGGTCTGTGGTTCTTACCGGTGTTTGACCCTGTATCGTGCCGGTGTCAGAAGTCCACGACAATAAAAGCCCCACAGTCCATTGCTCTTCCAGCCCGGGGGCGCAGACCAGGCCGGGAAGTGACGTTGGGAGTCCCGTCACCAGGTAATAGCCACTACGGTCTCGCTGGTGAAAAAAAAAAAAACGTAACTGTGTAAGCGGTGACCAAGAGAAGCAGGCAAGAGGATCTGGTCTTTGTTACAAAGGTCGGGTAGGGTAGCAGGTGAACAGAACCGACCGTCCGGGACTGCCACCCGGCGGAAAGCGCCGAAGGGCGCGCACTTGCTGACCGTGGAGGCTGAGGTGAGGGCCAAGAAGCAAGTCTTCCTAGACATGTCCTGTAGTCTCGTCGGCTGGATCGGCTCGAAGCGGGTCGAGTAGAGCCAGGTGAGGGCCAGTCCCTCCGCTCCGGTCAGGCGCCGCCGAAAGCCGGAATTCCAAGTCGACTCCACCCAGGCAAGCGAGAGCTTCCGCGAGGTCCCGAAACCGTCGTCTTGGAAGAGGACAGCAGGACTCGGTCGCCGCTGACCAAGGCCAGGTCAATGCGAAGTGGAGGGTAGCACCCCGCCGGGAGAAGGACGCGACGAGCCGAGAACTACTCTCAGCAGAGGCTAACTCTGAGCTGTGTGCGTTGTCCCCGATGTAGACCGAAGGCCCCCGCAGTGTGGTCGGTCGGAACAGTCCTCGACCGCGCTGACCTCTATGAAGGTAGACTGCAACGTGCTATGCAACAACGCACGCCTGGAGTAAGCAGCCATGACGTTCCCGGGACTGCGCCGTCGGTGTCACAACCGTCGTCTCCGTCCCTCGGATGTAAGCCCCCATCCGGTGCAGCAGACGAACTGCGCCTCCGCGGAAGAGTGGTCCCTGCCAATCCCGTCCGACGGTCTGTGATGACCGTGCGCCTGTCCAGCAGAGTACCTGGAAGACTGCTACATCCAGCTGTGAAGCAGCGTGAATCGGCTGTGCCACCGTCCTTGTTAGCCTCCTTGTGGGTCTGCCCGGGGGGGAGGGGGGGGGGGCAAGGAAGGTCACCACCGCGCAGAGCCCTGCGTGGTCGGCTCTCCAACTCGGTCGGCCGCGAGAAGCGTACAGGGCGGTATCTCGAACCCTCCGACGCAGTCTGTAGCCGCAGCGAAGCGTTGGCAGCGGAAGAGAAGTAGGGTCACAAGTTGAAGCCACCAGTGCCTCCCAGCGTCCTGGAGCGGAGACAGAAGCCGGCGACAAGGACCCGGCACCCGAACGGATGAGGAAGAGACTTGAATGCTTGACTCGATGAGGGGACCTGCTGCGTCCAAGGCCAGAGGAGACTCCCTCCTCTATCTGCAGGCAGCTGGTGGCGAATCCAAGACCTCCCGTAACTGCGAGCGTAGCGACGTGGAGTAGCTATCATCGCCCAGCCACGGTGAACGACGTCCTCTGGATCCAAGCGGAATAAGCTGTCTGTCCCGCACGCAGGAGAACGGATGTCAAAATGCTCCGAAGCCCGGGGAACCCGGGCGGCGGCGATCCAAGGAAGGTGGACCCAGCACTTGGAAGGAACAGCGTAGTATCCGAGGGCCGGTCCCACGAACTCGAACGGCGACGAAGAACTTCAGAGCGCCCGACTTCCCATTTGTAGCGACCCAAAGGAACTGGGACGGCGACTCCTGGTCCACGTATCCCTGGTCTCCGTGAAGTGAGCACTGCTTCCGAAGACAGGCGAACTGTAAGATCGTGACCGATTGCCGGGAAAGGGTCCCATCGTGGGGTCGTCTCTCTGCACTGCAACTAGAGCGGGTTTTCGTCTGCACGGTCGGGGCGAGGGCGTGGCCGGGATCTTGTCGTGTGAAGTGCAGCGGTCCTGTATCCCTTGCTGAAGCCGCAAACCGTAGAAGTGTCGGTGTAGCCCGAGACGGGAGATGGCGCCAATGCGAGTATAGCCCGGGCGAGGGCGCCCAATTAATCATAATCATAATAATAAATTAATTAATCAATACTTAATGACCGAGTCAGAATACCACCCTGTTTTCTCATCTCCATTTTCTCAAGGCTGAAGGAAACGGTTCAGTGGTTCTAGGATTATAGCCTTTTAAGGATAAGAGGTGTTGTGCCCCAGCGGTCTGGCGAACCGCCGCGCCGCTGGGAATGCAACAGTTTAACACCTGCGGCAAAGGGTTAAAACGCCTAGCTGGAACGAACAGGCTCTAGTCGCTGTACCACGACAACTAACATACCCAACGTGCACGCTACCGCGCGAGTCATGCTCTCACCTAGACAAGCGTCGCTGACCTGCGCCCGAGAAGCCGAGCAGTGGCTTCTGCATGTCCTATGATTTGTCGCCTGGACCGGGACTGGAAGCGTCGTAGGTTCGGTTGCCGAAGTCAGCCCGGCAGAATTAATTGGTCTTAGCCATCCGAAGAAGGGGGTTGCCAGCTAACACTCCGGCTGGCAAGTGCTCAAGATATGGTATCTTGGTCGCCACGGAAAGGGAACCTTAAGAGGGCCCTCCGCGAAAAGCGACTACAAGCTTACTGGACCGGGACGTCTAGGTCACTCCGCTGACTTGGGTCCCCCCGTGTTACTCTAGCCGGCTCTGTCGAACTGTCGCTTGTCCATTCTGGCCTGCGGACGGACAGTGGAGTGGTCATCTCTCGAGGCCGGGTCCCGTGAGTGTAAGGGTCTCGCTGTCATGTCGATGATCCGCCGACTGAGCCCCAGGCCTGGGAGCGAGGTCTGGTCGGAAGCCGACGCCAGGCCGGCAGAAGAATCATTGGTATTAGGCCTCTAAGCAGAGTCTTGTCAGCTAATCCTCCCGCTGACAAGCGCCCAGGAAGGTGTCTTATGCTTTACTGTCCCGGGACAAGTCACTGACCCTGACTCGGGTCCCACCTCGTTACTCTTGGGCGTCTCTGTCCGGTGATCTCGTCTCCGCCAGGCGATCTCCGAAAGGCGAAGTGCGCCCTGTGTGGGGCAACAAGCCATTGCTCCCGACTTGGGTCCCACCTTGTTATCCTTGGTCGCCTCGTGATGGGTGCGCCTAACTCCCCGATATAACGAGTGGAAGTCGAATGGTCACGAAGCCTCATCTGTTCAGGGTACTTCGTCTCAACCTGGTCATAGGAAGTCCCCACCAGTGTGCCGGCGCAGACTTGTATGGCGGCGAATAACGAAGAACCGCTCCGCACGACTCCAAGTCCCAACTGCACGCAGCGCGTCTACTACCGCTCCCTGAAGAGAGGAAGTGTGCCGGCAAGTGCGCTCGGCTGTGAGGAACCGGAACCGGACTGTAGAGCTGCGTTCTTGCCGTAGGAGTGTAACCCGAGCCGTCCTCTGAGGTCGGAACCTGCTACCGGCGAAGGAGTCCTTTCGTCTCTCGTAGAATCTATCGCCGCAGCACTGCCCTTGGACCGGAACCCCTCGGGGAGATCCTGCCTGAAGCGCTGACCTCTTGCGTTAAGAGCGACGAGGACGAGGCTCCATAATTTGTATGCAGCAACGTATGTGTGAACCAGCTAACGGTGTTGAACCTGTTCCCGCGCCGAACTTGCCGCTGAAAACGGCGGAACCGGGAAGCGTCCACAGAGGCGGGTCCGTAGAACTGCCGTGATGTACTTGTAAGATATCCCGTGTCGACGAAACGTCCGCACCGAAAGTCCCCTAGTCTGTCTGCGGTAGCTACCGGTGTAGGAGAACGGGAACGCGACCGAAGTCGTGGCGTTGACTGTAGTGTCGCCTGCCAGAACCACCAGTCGCCTGTGATACTGTAAGGTATCTCGTGTCGACGAAGTCGACCGGATCCGGACAGCGTACACTAGTCGGGTCTGTGTAAGCTGCCGGTGTGGTAGAACTGCTCGCGACCGCCGTTCGCAGCATAACTGTTCTAACGTCTGGTAAGCACCACTAGTCGGGTCTGTGGTGATCACCAGCGTGTTATACTTTCTGAGAAGAGGGTCTGCTTCGAAGCTTAGCTCTTGTATCTGCGACCGTACAGCGTGCACTAGTCGGGTCTGTGCCTGCTGCCGGTGCAGGAGGATGGGCTCGCGGCCTAAGCTGCGGCGTAGACTGTCCTCACACCAGGTAATACCCACTAGTCGGGTCTGTGGTTCTTACCGGTGTTTGACCCTTCGTCCGTGCTGGTGTCGGCCGATTATGTCGGTTAAAGCTCCATAGCTGAGTCCACTCTCTACCAGCCAGGGGCGTCGACCAGACATGGCAGCGCAGAAGTACAGGCGAACAGGCAGGCAAACTCAAGTTCGTCAATGGCCACTGGCATCCGCCACATCTGAACAGGTGTATAAGTGCCAACTGCAAAACAAAGCATAGCATTGAAATGCAAGCGAACGTGCCCCCGCAGGCACGCAAAATGAAGTGTAACGAACGGAGAAGAGTTCACGGCGTATGCTGACGCACGGCGCTCTACCCTTTCCCTGAGCGCCGGACGGAAGCAGTGACCGAGATTTTACCTTGCCATAAGCAAAAGAAGAGGCACGAAAAAGGACAGGCACGCAGTGTAGCCCGGCGCCGTCCCACCAAAATGGCGACGAAGACCGGTTCCGTCAGGCCAAGGGCTGCGAACGGTGTAGGACGCAGAGACGACAGTCAACTGTACTGCGAAGTAGGAACAAACCGCGAGACACAGGCAGCAACCAGGTAGCATCCGAGTCTACGAAGCTAGCCCAGGGCGAAGCCAAAAGGCACCAGCCTAGGAGGACACAAGCCGACCGGCCAACTAGTGAGTCAAGTTCACAAGGTGTCAGTCTCTGAGAACCCGGCACGCCGAAATCGTAACCACACGAAAGCGTCCAAGCCCAAAGGCCACAAAACTTCTCTCTCCCTCCTAGGAAATCCTCGAAACACCCGTCTTCCACCGAAGACAAAACGTCCGAACGTAGAGAGCACAAGGCGTACACAACCTACTGCTGACTAGCAAAGAAAGTGACTGAAGTGGTAAGCGCTGAGCGCATGCGTGGTTGAACCGGAAGGGAGGCTACCGCCGTAGCTATGGCGCCCCTCACATGCCATCATGACCATACTCGTACACAACAATTTTGGGCTAAAATTAGACTAGCAAGGAACCTTTTCCTAAAAGTAATACCATCGGTAATGTGTTTTGAGAAAACAAACACATCTGCAAGAGGCATAGACTTTCAAACGTATGTGTATCAAACTCATGTTCCCGTGGGTGCTCAAATAGCAGGTTTTCCTGAAAATAGCCATCTATCAGCAAAATGTATTTTTCTTTAAAATATATTTTTTTGAAAAATACCGATGGTATTACTATAAGGAATGGTTTCTTAGCTAGTCTAATTTTAGCCCAAAATTGTTGTGTACGAGTACGGTCATGATGGCAGGTGAGGGGCGCCATAGCCTAGGCGGAAACCCGGGTAGCCTCCCCTCCGGTTCAACCACGCATGCGCTACAGCGCTTATACACCAGTCATTTTCTTTGCTAGTCGCGGAAGGTTGTGTACGTCTACGACTCTAGCTTCGAACTGGGTTTGGTTGTGGAATTAATGAAGAGAAGACGTGACCGGTCGGGCCGTAGAGTGTTTCACATTCATGTGTTCTGAACCCCTCCTTCGCTCTTCTGATAGCTTCGGAGTACCCGGCGTTACGCTTGGACGCGTTCGGGTGGAATTCTTCGTCGGTCTTCTTGGGACGTTACCTGTCGAGACGGCGCCATTGTGAACTGTGCTCACGCACCGCGTGGCCGATCTGGCCGTTGTGTGCCCGGTGTTAGGCTTGGACGCTTCCTGGGAGATTTCCTCGTCGGTTTGTGCCTTAGACCTGACGTGACCTTGGCTCGTGTGATCGGCACGGCTCGGTGCTGGACTGTTCGTGGCTCTTCGCTCGTCGTGTGGCCTCACCTCTGCGCAGCGCCGAGACTATTTCAGGGTGTCCTGGTGTAGGTGGACGCTTCCTGAATTCGTATGGCTAAAATTAGACTAGCTAAGAAACCATTCCTTATATTAATACCATCGGTAATGTGTTTTGAGAAAACAAATACTTCCACGCCCGCACAAGTTGACACCTAAATGAATTACTTACTGCTGTAAAGTTGGACATGAAAGGAAGCATGATGATAGGCATGCCTCTCATAAACCATTTCATTGTGTGGTTCATTGTGCCTGCTTTCACGCCATCAACACCCAGCTGAAACAATAACCAAAAAGTCAAACACACAATAATCCAAAATACTTGTAGTAATGATAATGATAATCCAAACATAAAGTGACCGTCGACTTAAAACAATAAACAAAACTGTCCATTTCCTCATACACGAGATGAAATCTCACGGAGGAATCCAAAACAAACATCGACATAACAAGATTTACTAATTCAAAAAAATGTCGGTCACTCATTCAACTTGTTATTTCCTTTATATGTTTGGCAGTTGTTTGAGAATGTTTTACTACAATACAAAAACAACCGCCAAACACATAAAAGAATAATTATGTATCAGTTCCAGGAGATGAACAAATATGTATCAGTTCCAGGAGATGGCTAATTCAAGGGTAGTGACAGATTAGCTTGGCACCTGATGGTGCCAAGCTAAAAATCTGGCAAGACCCTTGAATTTTCATGGTTGATTGATCTGTGAAGTGTGCCAGGGTTAAATAGGTCAACTTTTTATCCTGAAACTTTTTGATCCCTAACCCCAACCAACACACTGAGGCGTACATGGAAAACAATGTAAGCAAGAAGCATGAATTTGCATAAGCCCCTACAGCTGCAATGACCAACGTGAATATATGTCTCTCGCACACAGAGGAACTACAGTGCACGCTTGCCTCGACAATGATGAGGAAGGTCGCCATGGTGATGAGTGGCATGGCATAGAAAGGGTCTGGTAGCGTCAGGTCTGTGAACCAGTACAGCCCTCCCGTCTTCATACTCTCCACTGGCAGGTTGGCCATTTGACCCAGACCGACATACACTGACAGGAACGCGGGCGCCTGAAATGACGGCCGAACAGATGATGATTTACATACAACAATGCACAAGTGACCATCATGTGCTCACCGATTTCACCCCTTGGTTGCAGATTTTGTTTCTAAAATCTTTGTCAGTCCAATGTCAAAAAGCCCCAGGATGCCAAGGAACACGACTACAAAGTGGCATGAGCAAGAGGCATAGATCCTCATGAGGCCCTGCAACTGCAGAGGCTCATGAAGATCTATACCTCTTGCAGTTGGACTGTGTTCAAATTTTCTAAGCAGAGTGGTGAAAGAGTAGCAATGAGGATGTATCTATGTCTATTGCTGTAGGTTTTTGTTGACTTTCTCAGCAGTGAAGGGGTTAATTATAGTGACTAGGTTTGTGAAACCTTATTTACTATTATATCAGCACACACAAGCGCCTCAACAATGGTAGAATGGATGATTACTTGCATATAACATTGAACACACATTAACTCCTTCGCGGACAGCTGCATCCGGATGCATGGCATAAGCCATGCATCCGGATGCGGCTGGCCACGAATGAGTTAACCCATATCACCCCATGGCCGTATTTTGGAGGTGTCACCTAACAGCTAACTACCAGCTGCAGGAGATGACCATGATAATTCAAAAGTAGTGCCAGGTTAGCTTGGCATTAGCAGATTCCATGCTAATCTGGCATACCCTTCATCATGGTCGATCCACCTCCTGCTGTAGTACTTTGGGGCTAAATGGATTAAGACAATGCCGTTGGCAGCACGCAACAAGAGGATTGATAGTCAGTCTTTGCATCGGTGAGCAGCACATACTTTGACGGGATCCTGCAGCCACAGAGAATGATGTGAATCTACAAAATGCTCTAACTCTATGCTCTGATGGAGGGGGGCATCATGATTTGAGTTTCTGATCGTCATACATGTACAATATATGAGTCATCTAAACTCAGTACAAAAAATAAACGAAGATCTACCGACCTGAGCAAGAGGTACAAGGAAGCTTTTGAAGGGTCTGATCTCGTTCCTCTTCATAAACTCCATCAGCTCGTGGCCAGCCTTTGCCGCTGGGTACACAGAGGAAATCAATTAGCAATAAAAAAAATACCCCAGATGAAAATGTATTTTTCTCTAAAATGTATTTTTTCACCAAAAAACTTACCGATGGCATTACTATATGGAAGGTACACCTAGCTTACCGATTTCAACCTAAGAATCCGTTGTGTATACCTACACAACAGGGGAGGCGACTCTAGGGAGTCGTTACCAAAAACCTGAGTAGCCTCCCTTCCCTTCCTATCCAGTCACGTGCGCAGTGGTGTCACGCCAGTCTACTCTTAGCTTATTGGCGGCAAGCAGGGTAGGCGGGGGGACCCTCCGAGTAATGCCATCAGTAAGTATTTTTCCAAAAAATACATTTTAGAGAAAAATACATTTGTTTCCTCAAAATCCATACCAATGGCATTACTATATGAAAGAATAGCAAAAAGGAGGTGGGTGCCGCCTGCCAGGTCCCGCCACTGCACATGCTTAGCAGTCGCGAACAGGAGCAACCTCCCGACGATTTCAGCTATGTGGACCTAGGGCACCTGAGGCGCCAGGAGGGAGTGTTGCGCCGCAGCGATGTCCCCTAGCAGGGCCAGGTTCTCCCGCTGGCCTGAGAGATCCCCGAGGTAGAGGCAGGCAAGGCGGAATCTGGTCGCCACCCAACAGCCGCCCAAATGTCTGTGACAGCACAGTCGCGGTCAAACGTGACGCCCATGGAGACCGCTCTGACCTCGTGTGCCCGGATATGCAGTCTCTTGGCCCTCTCCGGGGTGAGTTCCTCGTATGCGAACCGGGTGACCCAGCGCAACCACGAGGGGATCGTCTGCACAGAGATGGCGCCCCCATCAGGCGATAATGGCAGGAAGAATCGGGTCCGGCCACGCCGGAAAGGTCTCTCCATGCGCCGGTAGATTCTCTGCGCCCGGACCGGGTCGTGACAGCGGGAGTCCTAGGCCTGGGCACGCCAAGGGTCCAGAAAAACCTTTTGCCTGACGTGCGCTGTGCCGAATGCAGGGCAGAGCCCCTGCCGTCGAGTACCAAGCACTCGAGGGGGAGGGAGGGTCCAGCAATGTCACTGGCCCAGCGGATCTGCGACCCGAGGGATGAGACGCCGCGAGAACATGCACATCAAACGTGAGCGTACCTCCATCCGAGGCTGCCGTCGACAGTCCAGAGGAACTGTCCGCCCGACACAAGCAGCACTGAGTGCAGGGCGGAGCCCCTGTCGCTGAGTGCCAAGCACTCAGGGGGGAGGGAGGCTCCAGTAATGTAATCAGCCCAGCGGATCAGCAAACCGGGACGAGACTCCGTGGCTGACGGAGAGCATGCGCGTTGAACGCAAGCGTTCCTCCGTCTGAGGCCGCCTCCTCCAAGCGCTGGGGAGGTACCCCGCTATCGAATGCCGTGCACCCGAGAGGGAGGGAGGGGGGGGGGTGGAGTCAGGAGCAGTCCTCGTCCATGGAGATCCAAGACTCGAGTGGCAAGGGCCCGGCCTTGGGAGAGGTCCAGGAAGTCAAATGGGGGCCAGAGGAACATGTCACCGCATAGCAGGCTGGCTTGAGCCGCCGCCGGCCGCGCTCCATGGAGCAAGCGGGCAAGGTCGCGTAGGACCAAAGGGGGACCGCAGTATGGTTTAACCGCGCAGCAGGCTGACTCCCGCTGCTGCTGGCCACCCTCCTTGGGGCGGGCGGGCACGGTCGCGCGGGGCCTGTCGTACCGGACTCTGTCGGACCAGAGGAAGTTCAACCGCGTAGCGGGGAGATTTCAGCCGCCGCCGATCCGAGGAGCGGGCGAGCAAGGTCTGGGGAGCCAATGGCGTCAACTGGGCCCGACATGCAGACATCCCAACCATGTCTGAGGTGGCGCGCCTGTGGACCTCAGGCGCCGCAGGGGATGCCGTGGTGGAGGGGGGTGGGGGGTGGGGGGGGGGGGGCGGTACCATATACCACATTGGCGGCTCGCACCGGAAACCCCCTACCATTGAGACCGCAGAGCACTGTCTCCCAGGGTGCGTGTGTCTCGCAGTCCGTCCGCTTGGACAGGAGCAGTACTGACCCCTCGACTCTGAACCGCTGGCAAGCAGGATCCACGGAAAGCGTGGGCACTTGGCTAACGCAGGTTGCTGTGATGAGGGCAAGAAGGAAGCAGGACTGCCTGGTCATGTCCCGCGAAACGGGCCGATGGGAACAGCTTGAACGGCTTGAATCCAGCCAGGTGAGGAGACAAAGGAAGGCCCCCAGCACGAAAGCAGAGAGCGCCAAAGGGCCATCCGGGCAGAGGGGTCCATCTCCAATCCTGGGTCTGTCCAGCCCAAGAGCCGGTAAGTGTCTTGCCAGGTGAGGTAGTCCCCGATGGTGCTAGACGCCAAGAACTGCTCCCGTAAAAGCCACAGGAAGAACTCGACCCATTAAGGCATCATCAGAGTCATGGGAAAATGGTGCACGGACATGCACCAGGACAGCCCGACTCTCCACTTCCCTCGTACGGATGGTCCGCGGGCTGCAGCGATCGTGTCTACTGCCACACGCGAGAAGCCTTCTGCGGCGAGGGCCTGCCGCACAACCCCCGGGGGTGTACAAGGAGCCTCTCCGGCAAGGGTAGCAGAGGTTCTGCTTAGGCGCCAAGAACTGCTCCCGTAAAAGCCACAGGAAGAACTCGACCCATTAAGGCATCATCAGAGTCATGGGAAAATGGTGCACGGACATGCACCAGGACAGCCCGACTCTCCACTTCCCTCGTACGGATGGTCCGCGGGCTGCAGCGAATGCGTCTACTGCCACACGCGAGAAGCCTCCTGCGGTGAGGGCCTGCCGCACAACCCCTGGGCGTGTACAAGGAGCCTCTCTGGCAAGGGTGGCAGAGGTTCCGCCTGGGTTGCATCAGCAAGGTGGGAGGCGTGGGAAGGCGACCCGCAGAGTGGGAGCTGTCTGTTCCACCTCGTCGCGAAGGGCGATCGGGGGCATCTCCCAGCGCGCGCCGATCATCCAGACGCTGCCCCCAGCCGAGAGAGGGAGTCCGCCTGAACAGCCAGATGGCCTGGGATGTCTGCGCCCGAAGTGAGATTCCGCGAACCCTGCACCCTAGGAGAACCTGATACCGAGGCATGCCAAGGGACGGGGAGCGCGTACCTCCCTGCTCCCAATGTTTAAACCCATTCAGTGCAAGCCGACACAGATTTCCCATTGATTTAGCACCAAGAAGACGTAGCTGTCTCAGGAACATGGATTCAAAGCGGTGTCAGCAAGCAGTATAGATCCTCATGAGCCCACGCAACTTAACTCATTCAACCCTTACGCACTACAGCAGATGGGTTGACCATGATAATTCAAGGGCAGTGCCAGATTAGCTTGGTGCCTGTCAGCGCCAAGCTAATATGGCACTGCCCTTGAATTATCATGGTCAACCCATCACCTGCAACTGGTGCAGTCATTAGATGACGCCTCCAAAATGTTGGGAAATACGGCCGTCAAGCTGAACGAATTAAATTGTTCCAGAATATAAACCTAGAAGTTGGGCTCAACCCCCTTGTGAATGCAGCCACTGGTACTGTTTGGAGGGCACTGGCTGCATTTACAGGGGGCTAATGTTAATCATTAACTCGTTTAGTCCTAATGCACTACAGCTGGAGATGGCTCAATGATAATGTTCAAGGGTAGTATCAAATTAGCTTGGCACCTGGTGGAGTCGAGCTAATCTGGCACTGCCCTTGAATTATCATGGTCGAGCCATCTGGGTGACCCCTCCAAAATTTGGGAAATGTAGGTATGGAGTTAAATGGAATAACTGTACATCAGCCTAACCCTGTAGTAATTTATTATTAGCGTTACGTTGCAACTGGTACCTGCTGTTGTGAGAACTACAGGCTTGTCCGTGATGTAACGGTGTACTTTAAATTGTAGTTATGCCTGAATACAGTGCAGTGAACCACCGCTTTCCATCTTTTAATGAATAAAGGTGAATGAAAGCAAACATTTGAACAGACTTCCATTGGTGTACATGAACAAAAGAAATAACATGGACATGTTCTTAGTGTAAAATGCAAGAATGCGAGGAAAGCTTTCTGTATGTGGAAGTTTTTGTACTTCATTGTTTTTCATTGAGGCTCTGTTGGTATATGGCTGGTGGGGTAGAGTTGTGGGCGGTCAAGTCAAGCAAGATGTCAGGAACTGGTAATAGCCAGTGTGGAGTGATGTGTTGCAGAGATTCCGAAACTCTGTTCAGGCCCACTCCGGCTGCCTGCAGATGAGGTCGACATGAAGGAAAGTGGACGGACAGCTCCCTGATGGGTATCTCTGCAAACGGCTGTTTAAAAACACAATCATAGGCTAGATTGTCTGGATGGGCCTTCAGTTTCAGAACGTAGCTGAGCATGAGACTCCCTCTCTCAGGCGGATGCGGCGGAGCTTGAGAGAAGGGTCCCCTGCCTTGGCATACAGACTCAGAACTGGAGACGTCCTGAAGGCCCCCAGACCTATCCGCAGACCTTGACGGTGAATTGTGTTCAGACGCTGTAGAACAGACTTGGAAGCCGAGCCATATACCATATAGCCGTAATCCAGTTTGGATTGATTGATTGTACATTGCTTAATGTCCCAACAGCAACAAGACTTTCTCAGGACGTGCCGGCTCTGCTTGTGAAAAAAAAAACTAAACAGAATATTGAATGTATGTCGCCAGCCGGTCCAATACGTTAAATAAACCTACGACATTGGGCCTAAATAAAGCTAAGACCATTTAGCAACACACATCCAATATCAAGAGCTACAGGCAGCGCAGACAGTTGGGAGAGTTTAAAAAAGGAAAATACAGGTGAATGGACCTCGGATAGACAGAAACACATGCCCCAGAATAGAAGGGAAACCCACCCTGTGGGGCTGGCCAGGGTGACCCTGGGAACTAAAAAGTAGTTAACCCCATTCAAGTGCCCCAGGGAAGACCCGGGTGGGGGTAATCCAGTTTGGAGCGAACATGGGCCCGGTACAGTCGAAGTAAGACAGTGCAGTCTGCACCCCAGTCAGTACAACCAACGACACGAAGAACGTCGAGGGCCTTCTGACAAGAGGTTCTAAGGTAATTAATATGGTTGCGGAAGGTCAGTCTTTTGTCAAAGATGACCCCCAGAAACTTTGCCTCCTCAGCCACCTTAATTGGCACTCCAGCAATGCTCAGGCTAGGTTCGGGGAAAAATTTTGTCTGGTTAGTAAAATGCACACAGACTGTCTTGGAGGGCGAGAACTTGAATCCGTTGAGAGACACCCACCCCTGGATGCGATCAACGCACAGTTGCAAGCGTCTCTCAAGGGACGCAAGTCCTTGACCTCGTGCACACAAAGCACAGTCGTCCACAAACAAAGAGCATTTAGAATCCGCCTCGATGGTCTTTACAATGTTATTAATTTTAATACTAAATAAAACAGGAGATAGACTGCTGCCCTGCGGGACACCCATCTCCTGTTCAAAAGAGTCGGAGAGGGTGGAGCCTACATGGACATGGAACGACTGGTTAGACAAAAAATTGTGAATAAAAATGGACAGGTGCCCTTTAAAACCCATGTCCAACAAGTCAGACATTATACCATACTTCCAAGTAGTGTCATATGCCTTCAAGATGGAAGAAAATTGCATAGACATGCTGCTTGTTGACAAAAGCATCTCAGATAAACGACGCAAAGCGGACTTGGTCAGTTGCACTACAGAAGCACCGGAAACCGCACAGGAGGTCTGTGATGACACCATGTGACTCAAGATGCCACACCAGGCGTTCCATAGTTTTACATAAATATGATGTCAAAGCAACTGGCCGGTAGTTGCCCGGGTCGGAAGGATCCTTACCCAGCTTGGGGATCAGCACAACCACAGCCTGGCGCCAAGATGGTGGAAAAATTCATTTTTCTCTAAAAGGTATTTTTTCGAAAAATACTTACCGATGACATGACTCGGATGGCCCTCCCACCTGCCCCGCTTGCCGCTTTCGAGCGAAGTATCTGACTGGTTGGTCTCGTGACAGGAACTGGTAAGGAAGGAGCGGGAGATAACTCTCGGCCCCTCTGGGGTTCCCCGAGTGCCTAGCGGGTTGTGTAGGCACACAACGGGTAAGTAGGCTAAAATTGAGCTAGTAGTAGACATTTCCACAAAGTCATGTCATCGGTAAGTATTTTTCGAAAAAATACCTTTTAGAGAAAAATGAATTTGTTTCCTCAAAAACATTACCGATGACATGACTTTGTGAAAGAATTGCGATGAGGCGGAGGGTGCCGCATGACAACTCCCTAGGAGGGAACAGAGCCGTCCTCCCAGTCGCAAACTCCCGACAATTTTAGCGAAGTGCATACCAACGGCGCCGGTGGCGCCGGGAGGGAGTGTTGCGCCGTGGCGATGTCCCCCACCATTGCGAGATTCTCTCGCTGGCCCGCCAGGTCCCTGAGGTAGAAGCGGGCGAATACAGATTCAGTCTTCCCGTCCAAGGTAGCCACGATGTCCGTGACAGAGCATTTTCTAACAAACGTGGCGCTCGTGGCCATGGCTCGTACCTCGTGTGCGCATATGTGCAGCCTCTTCGCTCCCTGCAGGGAGATATCTTGATAGGCGGAGCAAATGACTCAGGGAGCCAGGAAGAGAACGTCTGGGCCGTTATGTCATTCCGCCGGTCTCAGAGGTAGGGAGAGGCGTGCACGCCCTCTGCGGAAGGCTTTAGATCGTCGCAGAGCAGTCAAAGGTGCGCACGGGATCCTGTTACCTGGTCTCCTGTGACAGGGGTTTGTTTCATAGCGGCCGTAAGGTGAAACCTGCGGTGCGGTCAGAGGAGACCTGTTTGGCAAGGAAGGCCGGGGCAGTGAGAAGTAGCACGGACCCGTCCGCTCAGAACTGTAAGCAGATAGGACGCGCCTAAGTGCGTGTAGCTCGCTCCCCCGTGAGGTGGTAGCCCGGGCCAGCAGGAAGCACGTGTAGCGTGTCACATCTGCGAACGGGCCGCTGTAAGGGTTCGAATCGGGCAGAATTCAACCACGTTAGCACCTAGGGTAGGTCCCAGCGGGGGAGGAGCGAGCGGTAGGCCGGGCGCCGGCTGCCGAAGTGTCCCATAAGGTCGGCGAGGTCTGTGCAGGCGCCCGGGTCTGGGTGTCCGCGGTGTCAACGTGTAAGCGAGCCTGGACAGGTGACCCCTCACCGTGAAGGGGCTAGGTCTAGGTCTCAGCCGAGCCCGATAGAGCTCCGCCAGCTGCGGATACGACAAATCCGTGAGGTTCAGGCTGTGATCAGGAAAACGGGACTCGCCATGTCCCACGTAGACTCGAATGGCCGAAGGTCTGGGGGCCGCAGTGATCGCCTCCACCGCTGTACCCGAGTAGCCTCTAGCACCGAGGGCTTGCCGCACAACCTCCAGTCGTGAAGGATGAGCCGCTCCGGGCAGGGAGGAACAGCGGCTGGCGCAGTGGCTTGAGCATGGTGCGAGGAGTGGGAAGGCGCAATGGGGGGGGGGGGGGGGGGGGGCCCGTGGCGAGGCTGAGAAGGCTGGTGTTCCTGTGGCGGATCCAGGCGAACGGAGCGACTAACAGGAGGGCCGCCGGGCAGCGCCGAAGGTTGAGGAGGACTTTGGGTACGAGGACCGTCGAGGAAAGGCGGAGGCCGCCAGGACGTCCCAGGGAATGGAGCGCGCATCGACAGCCCAAGCCCAGGGATCGGGAATCGGGGCGACGAAGAGGGGAAGCCGAAGGTTCCACCTTGTGGCGAACCAGTCGACCTGGGGAGACTCCTAACGGGCGCGGGTCCACCGATAGATGTCCTGCCGAAGGGTCCAATCCGCATGCAAGAGCTGGCCGCGGCGGGACAGCGAGTCGGTCCAGACGTACAGCTGTCCGGGAATGTGTCGGGTTCGCCAAGAAGGTCCGGTCCTCGCACCAACCCCAGCTCTGGTAGAGAAGCATACCAAGCTCGAGAGAGTGTGTGCCACCTTGTAACTGGAAGTAATCCACCAAAGGTGTGTTGTCAGAGAGGGCGAGCAGCTCCTGGTGTCTGAGGAGGTCATCCCAGCAATGAAGGGCTTGTCAACGGCCTGCATCACTGGCCGGACGATGAGATAGTGCGTTAATCCGAGGGCCGAGGGCCGGAAGTCAAGGGGAACCGCAGCAGGAGATGAGCATCCCACCCAGAGAGGCTTGCGTCGAACCCAGAGAGTACTGGGGCGGAGAAGATGCCTGGGGAACTGCCGAAGCCAGCCAAGCGGCGTCGGTCCACCGACGAAGGCGAGGCGACAGAATCTGGGGCACCGGCGCCATCGTCGATACGTCGCCGGAAGCCGGGCGCCCAAGGAGTAGGAGATGCAGCAGCAACGGCTGGGCGTAGAGACGACCTAGGGAAGGAGTGAGATCAGACTTGCCCTCATTTACTAGGAAGCCCCAAGTGCGTCAGGAGGTGCAGTAGCGCGTCCTTGTCTGTCGCGAGAGAGCTCTCGGACTGGCGGCGAAGGAAGAGGTCGTCTGGGTAGATCGACGTTGGACTGTAGGA
Organism: Semisulcospira habei; assembly: GCA_036245525.1. NCBI lineage: Eukaryota > Metazoa > Mollusca > Gastropoda > Semisulcospiridae > Semisulcospira > Semisulcospira habei. The sequence continues at coordinate 170,502,154 of BTPG01000002.1, forward strand.
GGACTGTCGGGCCTTGGCGACTAAGGAGTCCATCGGCCCGGTGAACCGCCAGGGCAGAGGTTGAGACCGAACGGGAGCGCGGGAAACTGGAGAAGACGCCGTCGATCGCGACCAGCGAACTTCCTGGGGGCCTGGAGCATCGAGACAGCAGGTACACATCGGAAAGGTCCAAGCCGCCTGCGCAGTCTAAGGCTGGACCGCTGCTTTCAGGGCTCTGGCAGTCTCCGTCCGGAAGGAGGGCCGAAATCTGTACAGGCCGAGAGAAGAAAACTGACGCCACTTCCTCCAGGCTTCGGAACGAAAAATCGGCGGCTGTAGAAGGTTGGCGAGTCTGAGAATCGGAAAACCTCCGTGGCAACTTACCTGAGGGAGGAGACACCTCCCGCCGCGCGGAGGCCTCAGCGAAACACGGGGAACATGAGACCTCGAGGGAAAAAGACGGCCAAGACGGGGTCAGGGCACAGTCGGCGGAGGCAGCGAAGCGTAGACCGACGCGAGGTAGGCGGCGCAGAAGGCGACTCCGCTAAGAAGAGCCGATCAACCCGGAGGCGTGATAGGATGCCAGGCGTCTTCCACACGATGAACCAGGGCTTGAGTGAGCAGCTCCAGGAACCCAGCGCAGGGCTAAGGTGTCCGCACCAGGGACGCAGTCATATCCAGGCCACGAGGGGGGGAACGGGGAAGAAGAGCGGAGCCGCCAGCTTGCGACACGGCAGGGGGGTCCATCGCAGGAAGAGGGATGGAGGAAGCCTGGGAATGGCCGGCATACCAGTCCCGACGGAAGGCGATGTCCAGGCCAGCCGGCCAGCGACGAACGGAGAAGAACACCGGCTCTCGCGACGCGGGAAGTTGCAGGTGCGCTGAGAAGGCATCTCGCAGCTCCTCAAATCCAGGCGGCTGGGGAAGCGACTTGAACCTCTTAACTTGACGCTCGGCATCCACCAAGGCAGAGACCTTCCTCTTCAGGGGGGGAGAGGCTGGGCAGGAGTCCGCTGGCAGAGTGGCCGTGATGATCCTGGCGGCTTCATCCAAAGCTAAGAGGGTCTCCGCACGGGACGACGACGGAAGGGTCGAGGGGACATCAACACCGACGTCGGCGGGCGAAAGGGAGCAACCATCCTCACCCAACAGGGCTGAGACGGAGTCCTCGGGCAGCAAACTGATGGCTTCTTCGTCCAGGGGGCGGCAGAAGGCGGGCGAGGCACCGAGGAAGGCCGAAACTTGGGCGGGGACGCGTGTCGAACCTCGCGGGAAGCCCGGGAACGAGCCGGCAGCGACGACGGAGGCGGGGATCGCCGAGGCGAACGCGAGAAGAAGCGAGGAGGGGTCCTGTCCGGTGCGCGGGAACAACGTCTGGACGAAGGACGGCAGACAACCGAAGAGGGGCGCCGACCACAGGAAGAGGGCCGATGATGGCGGCGATGCGGCGAACGCATCGAACGGTGCGAGGGCGAGCGCGAACGCGACGAGGAGTGGCGGTGGGAGCGGCGACGATCCCGGCGGGGGGGAAATGATCCTTCCGGCGGCGCTCGCAGGCGAGCGCGAGTGTCTAGAACTGACGGTGGAACGGGATGAGTCAGGGGCACGACTGTGTCGCGTAGGTTGAGGCTGAGGTCTCTCCTGGCCGGACTCAGTGAGAAGGGCTCTATGCCGGCGTACAGATCCTCCGGAAGGATCAGCGGGCTTATCGTGGAGAGAGAGAGAGAGGAGGAAGGCCAGTCAACGTGGGACGGCTCGTGGCAGACTGCTGCAGGCCGGGCTCAGTGAGGCGGGCGCTCTGCCGGTAAACAGACCCTCCGGAAGGGTCAGCGGGCGTGGCAGCAGTGGCAGTCCTCTGATCAGCCAGCAAGTGAACTGAAAGTGGAACGGTGGGAGTCGGGGCGCGACTGTGTCGCGCAAGCTAAAGCTGACGCCTCTCTTGGCCAGACTCAGAGAGCAGGGCGCTATACCGGCGTTCAGATCCTCCGGAAGGATCAGCGGCTTGTGGTGAGAGACGGGTGAGGAAGGCCAGTCAACGTGGGATGGCTCAGGGCAGACTGCTGCAGGCCGGGCTCAGTGAGGCGGGCGCTCTGCCGGCAAACAGATCCTCCGGAAGGGTCAGCGGGCGTGGCAGCAGTGGCGGTCCTCTGGTCAGCCAGCAACACCGAGTCCCAACAGGAATCCTTTCCGTGAGGCCAGGGCGGGAAAGGGCGGTCAGCACCGTAAGGGCTGCAGAAGAATCAACCGGAGCTGGAAGTGAGGAAGCAGGCAGGGGCCACTCTCGTCGGTACAGGCTCCAGAGGTCCGACCAAACATCTCCGGCCAGGTCGCACAGACATCACAAAGGTGGTCCGGGTAGCAGCCCGCACAAGGTAGGCAGACCGCATGGTCATCCGTCGGCACTGGAAGTTTCCCCATAGGGAGCACATAAGCATTTGGGTTCTGTAACAGACAAAGGGCATAGCAAGGTCGCAAACACAGGCAAGAGGGCGCCGAGCCCTCCTTTGTGATATCATTGTTTCCATCTCACCAGCCCTACCGGGCATTCTCTTTTCAATTAGTGGGAATGGCATTTTTATCAAAGGCCCTTGATTATGTGTGCTGTGTACATGAAGGCGAGACAGGCAAACGTAAGCCGAGTCTGTAGAAATTGACTAGATGGAATGAGGAAAGTCCATATCCCATTCCTGCCCCCCAGGGGATACGAACCCGGGATCTTACGACTGCCAGCACAGTGTCTTATCCACTAAGCTACCTCCCCCTGTCCACCAAGGTACCCCAGGCGCCGTGACCGCCGGCGCGTGAAACAGTGGTTATACTCTCCAAGGGCTAAAGGGCCTTTAAGCTGGACGAACGGAACGTGAGTGCCGCCAGGCCCTACGAAAACCAGCGTCTGAAAGGCAAAGTCTACTCGTAAGCTAACGAGGCATAACCAGGAGAGAGAAGGCGACATCCCGCTAGGAGAGTCGCAAGAAGGCTGTGCAAGGCACGGAAATTATCTCAATAGTTGGTGCCCTTATGTCGTAACCACAACGAAAGACGAGTCCCACGGCAGCCGGCTCTCGACCCGAGGGCCGGCTGTGGGTAGCTACCGTTACCTTACCTCCAAGCCGAAGCGGGAACGGGGGAAAGGGTAGCCATACAGCAGTCACAGCACAGAGGAGAGCCGAGGGAACCCGGAACGGTGCCAAGGAAGAAGCAGGCAGCGCTAGAAAGCGGCAGGCACGGAAGAGAAGTCGAAACGAGCGTAGGCAAGACGAAGACCGGTCGAGGCACAGCGGAGCAAAGCCCGACACGTCTTCTCGGCACGAGCGAAGTAGCAAGACTGGTTGGTCTCGTGACAGGAACTGGTAAGGAAGGAGCGGGAGATAACTCTCGGCCCCTCTGGGGTTCCCCGAGTGCCTAGCGGGTTGTGTAGGCACACAATGGATAAGTAGGCTAAAATTGAGCTAGTAGTAGACATTTCCACAAAGTCATGTCATCGGTAATGTTTTTGAGGAAACAATGGCCAGTTATCCAGATATGTTTAAAGGCCTTGAGAAGTACAAGGAGTGACTTCTCAGGCAGATGCATTAGGAGTTGATAGTGGATAGTATAAAGGCCAGCAGCAGAGTCATTACATTTCTGCAGGGCTTGTTGCAATTCTGATAATGTAAAAGGGGTATTATATTCTTCTGAGTTATCCGATTTAAAATCACAAATACGAGACTCTCGCTTCTCCTTCTCTCTCTGGAAGAAGGATGAATAATGTTCTGTTGAAGAATTATGGGCAATGGTGGAGTTGGCAAATTAGCCACAGCTTTTTTATCTGTGACCAAGCTGGCACCATTTCTAAGATGGCCGACAGAAGCCGAGCCACCCCTGCCCCGAATTCTTCGAACAGCCTTCCAGACTTTTTTTCTGGGACGGAGTCCTAGAAGTTAAGGATGAGACAAAACGCCTCCAGGAAGCACGGCGTTCACGTTTAAAAATGTAACGGGCCTTCACCCTTTGCGACGGATTACAAAAAACATGTCGCTGAGCAGATTTGCGCGTTTTTTTAGCCTTGCGGCACTCTTCGCTGAACCATGGTACTCTCGGCTTCCGAGGGACTGACGTGGAAGTTTTAGGGATGGTTTCACCTGCTACATCCAACAAAATAGAAGTAAAACAAAAAACAGGTTCTTCAGCTGACATGACCACCCCCTCTGTAAAACGAGACTGACAGAGGGAGGTGAACAGAGGCCAGTTAGTTTTCTTGAAATTCCAGCACCCCACTGGTGGATCCTCCTCACAGCTGACCGATGAAAGGACTACTGGGAAGTGGTCACTACCACACAGGTCGTTGTGAACCTTCCTGTCAAAGTTAAGCATGAGAGAAGGATCACACACAGTGAGGTCTAGAACAGAACTAGATCCTGAACCTGGGTTAGAGTAGGTAGGTGAGCCATCATTAAAGATACATAAGTTGAGAAAAAAACATCTTCTAACATCTGACCTCTGCTATCATAGTGGTCACTACCCCACAGGTGAGCGTGACCGTTTAAATCTCCCATGAGAATAAAGGGAGGGGGCAGCTGATCTACTAAGTTAAAAATATCATTACTATAAACTCACTGGGATGGTGGCAAGTAAACACTGCATATGGTTAAATCTTCTGTAAGGTAACCCGAGCTATGACAGCTTGAAGACAGATGTTGATGCTAACAGGGCTACATAAAATTTGGCTGCTAATGAGAAGAGCCACTCCACCCGAGCGCCTCTCCAAATCAGAGCTTTTATGGATAGCGTTAAAACCATTAAAATAAAAGAGACAGGGTCAGAAGTCTTCAGGTAAGTCTCCTGAAGAGATATTACTGAGGGGTTATAGGACTTGACTAAAAGACGTAATTCCTCAAAGTTAGCGTGAAAACCACGACAATTCCAAAGAAGAGAGTACATGATTATGTCTTATGTGGGGGAAAAGAGTTTCTTCCCCTCTTTTCCTTTGCTTTGGAAGGAGTCGAAGAAACAGAGTGGGGGCTGGCTCCCAGGCCTCCTCTGGTTCTTCGGAGTGTGGAGGAGACGACGGTCGAGGGGGCTGCCTCGATGCGGTGTGCCCGCCGGCACTGTCCTGCTCACTAGAGACTGAGGTAAAGTGGCTTACCTGGGAGCTCGCCCACTGCGGCTGTGAGCAATGCCGCTCTGTGTGCGTGTCCTGTCCATGGTGAGGAGGGCCCCTCTGCTGGGAAGAGTACATATGGCCGTGACAAGTAGTTTCCTTCAGAGGAGAATCGTCAAGCCGAGTCTGCATGCCGGTCTCAGGCACGAGGAAGACGCCCGGAGGCCGAGCCCTGCCCGGAGGATGCATCCCACGAACCTGGAGGGATGCAAGCCGTCGTGGAGGGTCGGAAGGGTTGGCTAGCTGGGAAGGGGGGTCCCGCGGAGCGACGAGCCGCCGTTGAGGCCGAGGAGACGTACGCCAGGAACGAGGCCCACCACCGTCCATGTCTCTTGCCGCCTGGTCCAGGCTCCGGCTTGCGGTAGCGGGGGGGGGGGGGGGGGGGGGGGGGGGGGTGGGGGGGGGGGGGGGGCTGCTTCTCTGTGGCTGCCAACCATGCTCTCCTGCTGAGCGAGTGCTGGGCATAGGTGGGGACCGGTCTCCCGAGGGTCCCACCATACCTGGCCCGACTACGAGGTTCCGTGGGGATGGGATGCGCTTGGGCCGCGGGTGGGCAAACCCCGACGGCGCGCGGCGTTGCTCACTAGGTCCTGGGGAGCCGCCGTGTCCAAAGACCTCCAAAGCTGGGACCAGCGTCGCTCTCTCCATGAGGGGCAGGTACCACCGGGTCCGCCGAGCGGGTGGATGAGCAACCCGAAGGGGAGGCAGAGAGCGTGGGTATCAGTGGGCCAATGGAATCCCCTGCATTTCAGGGAGTTGCGCACTTGAGCACTGCAACAGAGGAACTGAAGCATGAAAGAACCGTGCGTGGCCCGAACGAAGGGCCACGCAAGAACCCGACCGGTCCCGGCATATACGAGCAACGAAACCAAAGTCTGAGGATAATGCTCCTGTCTGCTGTGACTGCCACGCCAGCTGCCGGAGGCATTACCCGAGGCCTTCCCTCGCCATATCCAAGGGGAGGGGGGGGGGGGGGGGCCAGAGGGAGTTTGAAGAAGAAACCGAGACACCAAGCCTGAGGTCAGAAACAGAGGCTGAAACCACTAGTCCTTCATAAGACTGGTGTAACACTACTGCACACATGACCGGATAGGGAGGAGGGAGGCGACTCGGGGTTTCTTGGCAACGACTTCGTAGAGTCGCCTTCCCTGTTGTGTAGGTATACACAACAGATTCTTAGGCTGAAATCGGCAAGCTAGGTCAGTAGGTGTACCTTCCATATAGTAATGCCATCGGTATGGATTTTGAGGAAACAAAGAACAAATACAAAGAAGCAAGCCAGAGAAGAGAAACACATTCCAGAAAAGCAATGACAGAACAGTTTAAGCCTTTGGCTGTCGATGGTGGTTTTTGGCAACAAAAAGTGCTACTGACAGTCAAAGGGTTGGGAAACAGTTTTTCTAAATGAACTGTTTTTGTTTTTGTTTGTCGAAAGTGTGTTTCACAAACAAGATTTGCCCCTAACTTCCCACTATACAAATACTACAACTTCCCACTATACAAATACTACAAACGACTTGAACAAAACAAATCAACTCCCACTTATTGTCAAAGTGAGAGTAGGATTCCTAACATAACAATTAACCCTTTGGCTGTCAGTAGCACTTTTTGTCACGATTCCTGCAGGAATCATGACAAAAAGCGCTACTGACAACCAATTATAAAGTAGAGTGGGTTAACCAATTTAACCCCATTTCCAAATTTGAGAGGTGTCACCTAACAACTATGTACCAGTTGTAGGAGATGGATTGACCATGATGATTAAAAAGTAGTGTCAGATTAGCTTGATTCCGGCAGGTGCCAACCTAATATGTCACTACCCTTATTATGGTTGATCCATCTCCTGCTACAGTCATCAGGGCTAAATGGGTTAGCATAACAACCACTCAAGCAAAAAGTCAGTTATCTTAGCAACACTGGTTATTCAGAGACCACATGCAGTCACAATTAGTGTTTACAGTTTCAGCGCCTGCGTGCACAAGGGGTAACCCCCGTACTGCCTGCAGGTGCAGGCAGTACGGGGGTTACCCCTTGTGCACGCAGGCGCTGAAACTGTAAACACTTAATTGTGACTGCATGTGGTCTCTGAATAACCAGTGAATAATCAGTACTGCAAACACACTGCATCTGTACAACAGACAGACTGTATACCTTCCACTGCATTTCCACTCTGGCGAGCTTGTGTGAATTTGTCCTTTAGGCGAGTCATGGTCGGCATGTGGTTGTGCATGTGAGCCACGTTACGCTGAGACTTGATCACAAGTGGAAACATCAGTAGCCTCAGGCATATAGTCCCTGCACATCAACACCTATATTGAGGCTAATATGCTAATAATACACAATGGAATCGAAACACTTTATTCTTGTAAAATTCTACTGTGCACAGATGCATGCCACTGAAAGTCAGCCATCACTCAGGTTTCCAGTAAGGTCAAGTACAATGTGACCAAAACACACTGAGCAGATGCATCTTTTACAATAAGCCTGAGGCAAACACTGCATTTCTGTACCATTTTTAGCATTTTTTTGTCTCCACAGAACAATTGGCTGTTGGTAGTGCATTTTGTCAAAGTGATTCCTGTAGGAATCACCTTCATAAAAAGTGCTGCCAGCCAGCCAGAAGGTTAAGAAAAGAGATACGGCAAAATGATACTTTGGCCATGGTTACCTCCCTCAATGAGTAACGTGATATGAACATGTGTAGGCAATACCATGTCTACCAGAGGTATGGTCCTGCCACACCTGGGTCATTAGCATGAGTGACTTTAGCCCTACACCAGTCACTAAGCAAGGTGCTCCGCTATAGTGGAGCACCTTGCTTAGTGACTGGTGCAGGGCTAAAGTCACTTAAGGTGCTCTGCTAAAGCGGAGCAACTTGCTTAGTGGCTGGCGCAGGACCAAGCTCCCTCATGCTACTGACCCCGGCTCCTTGACTTCCACAGCCTCTGTGTACATCTTACCTGCCAGAATTGCCCCCCACCACGGCAGACCAACGGACACATGAAGTGCCTCCAGAGCATGCTGCACAATGCCTGCTGGTGTCCAGTTGCCCAGTCCCACGCTGCCTAGCGTTGGCTCGCCAAGGGCATTCAATAGCTGAGGAACATCTGCTGGTGCCTCAGGCAAAGCTGGGGGAGGGGGGATGTAGTCTGTTGGTGTGGCCTGAAAATTACATTGAAAATTCTGTGAACTGTCTGTTTTGTTTATAAACATAATGTGTGTCAAAGATCCTATCTATAATCTAATAGTAATATTTTACCATTTGTGATACTATGTTGTGACAGTATCTTATTCCAGTTGACAGGCAAAGACAAATATAGTTTTAAAAAACTTTTATGGACAATACATTTCTTACATCTGAATCTCAGGCATGGGAATTGCCCAAGCAAAAATTCATTTTTCTCTAAAAGGTATTTTTTCGAAAAATACTTACCGATGACATGACTTTATGGAAATGTCTACTTCTAGCTCAATTTTAGCCTACTTACCCGTTGTGTGCCCACACAACCCGGGAGGCACTCGGGGAACCCCCCCTAGAGGGGCCGAGAGTTGTCTCCCGTTTCCCGCCTTACCAGCTCCGGTCACGAGACCGGCCAGTTTTTTGTGATACTTCGCTCGAAAGCGGCAAGCGGGGCAGGAGGGAGGGTCCTCCGAGTCATGTCATCGCTAAGTATTTTTTGAAAAAATACCTTTCAGAGAAAAATGAATTTGTTTCCTCAAAAACATTACCGATGACATGACTTTATGGAAGAATTGCGATGAGGAGGAGGGTGCCGCGCAACTCTTAATGGTAACAGCGCCGTCCTCCCAGTCGCAACCTCCCGACAATTTTAGCGAAGTGCATACCTACGGCGCCGGTGGCGCCGGGAGGGAGTGTTGCGCCACGGCGATGTCCCCCACTAGTGCGAGATTCTCTCTTTGGCCTGCCAGGTCCCTGAGGTAGAAGCGGGCGAATACAGATTCAGTCTGCCAGCCCACGGCTGCCACGATGTCCTTGACAGCGCAGTTTCGGTCAAATGCGAGGCTCGTGGCCATGGCTCGTACCTCATGTGCGCGAATGTGCAGCCTCTTCGCTCCCTGCGGGGAGATATCTTGATACGCGGAGCGTATAACCCAGCGGAGCCAGGACGAGATCGTCTGGGCTGTTATGTCATTCCTGCTGGGTCTCAGAGGTAGGAAGAGGCGCGAACGCCCTCTGCGGAAGGCTTTAGATCGTCGCAGATAAACTCTAAGGGCGCGCACGGGATCCTGTTGCCTGGTCTCCTGAGACAGAGGGTTGGTTCTTAGCGGCCGTAAGGTGATAACCTGAGGTGCCATCAGAGGAGACCTGTTCTTGGCCAGGAAGGCAGGGTCAGTGAGGAGTTGAACAGACCCGTCTGCTCGGAACTGTAGGCAGGTAGGCCGCGCCGAGAGTGCGTGTAGCTCACTCACCCGAGAGGCGGTAGCAAGGGCCAGCAGGAAGCACGTCTTTCGTGTCACATCTGCGAAACGGGCCAAAGGTAAGGGTTCAAATCTGTCAGAATTTAACCACGTTAGCACCCAGGGCAGGTCCCAGCGGGGAAGGATGAGTGAGCGGTGTGTGTTGGGCGCTGGATGCCGAAGTGACCCATAAGGTCGGCTAAGTCTTTGCAGGCGCCCGGGTCTGGGTGTCCAAGGTGTCGATAAGTGTCAGCGATCATGGACAGGTAACCCCTCACGGTGATGGGGGCCAGGCCTAAGTCTCGAAAGAGCCAGAGGAAGAAGTCCGCCAGCTGAGGATTAGTCAGTTCCGTGGGTGACAGGCCGTGCTCAGAGCACCAGGAACACAGGACTCGCCACTTTCCCTCGTAGACTCGGATGGTGGAAGGTCTGCGGGCCGAAGCGATCGCCTCCACTGCTGCACCCGAGTAGCCTCTAGCTCCGAGGGCTTGCCGCACAACCTCCAGGCGTGAAGGAGGAGCCGCTCCGGGCAGGGGTGAAACAGCGGCTGACGCGGTTGCTTGAGCATGGTGCGTGGGGCGGGAAGCAGCAGGGGCGGGTCCATGGCGAGGCTGAGAAGGTCGGTGGTCCAGGAGCGGTTCCAGGCGAACGGCGCAACTAACAGCAGGACCGCCGAGCATCCCCGAAGCTTGAGAAGGACTTTGGGTACGAGAACCGTCGGGGGGAAGGCGTAAGCCACCAGGCCGTCCCAGGGAATGGAGAGTGCATCGACAGCCCAGGCAAGTGGATCGGGAATCGGGGAGACGAAGATTGATTGATTGATTGTACATTGCTTAACGTCCCGACAGCAACAAGGCTTTCTCAGGACGTGCCTGCACTGCTTGTGAAAAAAATAAACAGAACATTGAATGTATGTCGCCAGCCGGTCAAACACGTTAAATAAACCTAACACATGGGGCCTAAATAAAGCTAAGACCATTTAGCAACACACATCCAATATCAAGAGCTACAGGCAGTGCAGACAGTAGGGAGAGTTTTAAAAAGGCAAATACAGGTGAATGGACAAAGGGTAGACAGAAACACATGCCCCAGAATAGAGAGAAAAACCCACCCTGTGGGGCTGACCAGGGTGACCCTGGGAACTAAAAAATACCTAACCCCACCCAAGTCCCCCAGGGCAGACCCGGGTGGGGGGGGGAGACGAAGAGCGGCAGCTGATGGTTCCACCTTGTGGCGAACAAGTCGACCTGGGGAGTCTCCCACCGGGCACAGATCATCCGAAAGATGTCCTGCCGAAGGGTCCATTCCGTGTGCAGGAGCTGGCCGCGGCGAGACAGCGAGTCGGCTAAGACATTCAGGTGTCCGGGGATGTGTCGGGCTCGAATGGTAATACCCCGGTCCTCGCACCAACGCATCATCCGGTAGAGGAGCATACAAAGGTCGGGAGAGCGAGTGCCACCTTGTTTCTGGATGTAAGCCACCACAGTCGTGTTGTCCGAGAGGACGAGTAGCTCCTGGTGTCTGAGGAGATCCTCCCAGAACTGCAGGGCTTGCCACACCGCCTGCATCTCCAGCCAGTTGATGTGAGTGTGCGCTAAGTCCGCGGGCCAGGGCCCCGAAGTCGAGAGGAACCGAGGAAGGAGATGAGCGCCCCACCCAGTGAGGCAGGCGTCAACACAAAGCGAGGTCTGGGGAGGAGGGGCGGCCAGGGGAACTCCCGACGCTAGCCAAGAGTGGTCGGTCCACCGACGAAGATGAGGCAGCAGCATCTGGGGCACCGGAACCAACGTCGTTAAATCGCCTGACGGGCGCCAATGGAGTAGGAGATGCAGCTGGATCGGCCGGGAGTAGAGACGACCTAGGGGGATAAGGTCCACTGCGGCGTTCAGCAGGCCCAAAAGCTGGAGCCAGACTCTGGCGGGGGCCACGTCCTGTCGTGCTAACTGACCTGCTAGGTCCGCAATCTTCTGGATCCGAGGGGCTGGGAGGCGCACCGTGTTGAGGTCGGTTGCAATTCCATGCCCAGGTGCACGAAGCGGCGGGACGGAGAGAGATCCGACTTGCCGTCGTTCACTAGGAAGCCCAAGTGTGCCAGAAGCCGTAGCAGCGCATCCCTGTCCGACGCGAGCGAGGTCTCTGACTGGTTGCGTAGGAGGAGGTCGTCTAGGTAATTCGACGTCGGACTGGAGGAAGACTGTCGGGCCTTGGCGACTACGGCGTCCATCAGCCGGGTGAACACCCAGGGGCTGAGGTTGAGACCGAACGGGAGCGCGAAACTGGTATACCACACCGTCGATCGCAAAGCGGCGGAACTTCCTGGAGGCCTGGTGCATCGGGACATGCAGGTACGCATCTGAAAGGTCCAGGCTGACTGCGAAGTCCAGAGGCTGGACCGCGGCTCTCAGGGCTCGAGCAGTCTCCATCCGGAAGGAGGGGGCCGTAATGTACTTGTTCAGGGCCGAGAGATCGATCACCGGTCGCCATCTCCCTCCAGGCTTCGGAACGACGAACAAGCGGCTGTAGAAGGCTGGGGAGTAGGGGACGCGTACCACCTCCGTGGCGGCTTTCCTCAGGAGGGAGGAGACCTCTCCCCGAAGAGCGGAGGCCTTCAACGGATCGCTGGGGATCTCGGTCCAAAGGGGGGAGCGACGCAAGGGAGGCGGGCTGCGAAAGGCGATCCGGAGGCCGGCCGAGACGGTGTCGCAAATCCAGGGGTCGTCGGGAAAGAGTGTGAGCCAATTTCCGCCGAAAAAGGCTAGCCTCCCACCGACCGGAGACCCCGAAGTGGTCGGTGGGGGCAAGGCTGGGGGGCAGTCAGGTAGCCCGCCCGCGACCCGGTCGCCGGGCGGGACGGGGCCAGGCGGGGACACGGGCCCTGGAGGGTCTAGGACGGCCAAAGGCGGGGGCCTGCTCAGGGGCCGAAGCAGGGGCTGACGCAGCAGCGGGTCTAACCGACCGCGAGGCGCGACCCCTAGCCTGGCGGGAGGACGGAAAGCGGCGGGGAGGAGGAGCACTCACAGGCCAGCGGTCGGGGTTGGAGGCTCGAACGGATGACCAGGTGTCGCCGAAAAGCAGGGGGCCACCCAGCGGAGCACGACGAAGCTGTGCACGCAGGTCAGGTGGTATCCCTCGGCAGGCAAGCAGAAGGGCGTCTCGACGCATCAGGTCACAGTTGGCGGAGGCAGCCATAGCGTTAACGGACGAGTGGTAGGCGGCTCGGTTGGCGACTTCCGCTAAGACGAGTAAATCCCCAAGGAGAGGCGTGATAGAAGGATGCCAAGCGCCTTCCACACGACGAACCAGGGCTTGAGTGAGCAGCTCCAGGAACCCAGTGCAGGCTAAGGTGTTCCGCACCAGAGACGCAGTCAAATCCAGGCCACGAGGTAAAGAACGGCGAAGGAGGGCAGAGCCGCCAGCTTGCGACACGGCCGGGGGGTCGATCGCAGGAAGAGGGATGGAGAAAGCCTGGGAATGACCGGCATACCAATCCCGACGGAAGGCGATGTCCAGGCCAGCCGGCCAGCGATGATCGGAGAAGAACACCGGCTCTCGAGACGCTGGAAGTTGCAGGTGCGCTGAGAAGACATCTCGCAGCTCCTTAAATCCAGGCGGCTGGGGAAGCGACTTGAACCTCTTCACCTGACGCTCGGCATCCACAAAGGCCAAGACCTTCCTCTTCAGGGGGGGAGAGGCTGGGCAGGAGTCCGCTGGCAGAGTGGCCGCGATGATCCTGGCGGCTTCATCCAAGGCTAGGAGGGTCTCCGCCCGGGACGACGACGGAAGGGTCGAGGGGACATCAGCACCGACGTCGGAGGGCGAAAGGGAGCGAGCATCCTCCTCCAACAGGGCTGAGACGGAGTCTTCGGGCAGCAAGCTGAGGGCTTCTTAGTCCAGGGGGTGGCGAGAAGGCGGGTGAGGCACCACGTAAGGTCGAAGCTTGGGCGGGGGCGCATCTCGAACCTCGCGGGAAGCCCCGGGACGACGACGGAAGGGTCGAGGGGACATCAGCACCGACGTCGGAGGGCGAAAGGGAGCGAGCATCCTCCTCCAACAGGGCTGAGACGGAGTCTTCGGGCAGCAAGCTGAGGGCTTCTTAGTCCAGGGGGTGGCGAGAAGGCGGGTGAGGCACCACGTAAGGTCGAAGCTTGGGCGGGGGCGCATCTCGAACCTCGCGGGAAGCCCGGGCATGAGCCGGCAGCGACGACGGAGGCGGGGATCGCCGAGGCGAACGCGGGAAGGAGCGAGGAGGGGTCCTGTCCGGTGCGCGCGGGAACGACGTCTGGGTGAAGTACGGCGGACAACCGAAGAGGAGTGCCGATCACGGGAAGAAGGTCGACGATGGCGGTGACGCGGCGAACGCATCGAACGGTGCGAAGGCGAGCGTGACCGAGCGCGCGACGAGGAGAGGCGGGGGGAGCGGCGACGCTCCCGGCGGGGGGAATGATCCTTCCGGCGGTGCTCGCGGGGCGAGCGCGAGTGTCTAGCACTGACGGTGGAACGGGAAAGGTCGGGGGCGCGACTGTGTCGCGTATGTTGAGGCTGACGTCTCTCCTGGCCGGACTCAGTGAGAAGGGCTCTATGCCGGTGTACAGATCCTCCGGAAGGATCAGCGGGCTTATCGTGGAGAGAGAGAGGAGCAAGGCCAGTCAACGTGGGACGGCTCGTGGCGAACTGCTGCAGGCCGGGCTCAGTGAGGCGGGCACTTTGCCGGCAAACAGACCCTCCGGAAGGGTCAGCGGGCGTGGCAGCAGTGGCAGTCCTCTGGTCAGCGAACAACGCAGTGGTCCCGACGATCAATCCGTTCCGAGAGGCTGAGGCGAGGAAGAGCGGGTCGTTACCACAGGGGCGACGTCAACAGGAGTGGGACGAGAGATAGCAGACGGAGGTCGCTCTCGCCGGTAAAAAACTCCAGAGGTCAGACCAACGGATCTCCGGCCAGGTCGCACAGACATCGCAGAGATGGTCCGAGGCGCAGCCCGAGCAAGGGAGGCAGACCGCATGGTCGTCCGTCGGCCACTTGAAGTCGCCGCATTGAGCGCAGGTAAGCATTTGGTTCCTGCAACAGACAAAGAGCACAAGGTCGCAAAGGCGGACAAGGGAGCCTAGACCCACACCAAGGTACTCCAAGCGCCGTAACCACCGGCGCGTAAATAGTGGCTACAGTCTCCCAGAGCTAAAGGGCCTTTAAGGTAGACGCACGGAGTGTGGGTGCCCGAAGGCCCTACGAGAACAGAAACCCTAGTCTACAAGGCAACGTCTTCTCGTAACAGTGAAATACCAAAGGAGAGAAGGCGACTTCCCTCGAGGAGACTCGTAAAAAAAAGGTCGTGCAAGGCGCCGAAGCGTAAGCTCAACAACTGGCGCCCACGTAGTAGCAAAGCCGAAAGGAAAGCCCAACGGTAGCCGGCTCTCGGCCCGAGGGCCGGCTATGGGAAACTACCACTACCTTACCTCCGAGATGAATCGGGAACAGGGGGAAGGGTAGTCATACACCTCCACAGCCTAGAGGAGAGCAGCAGAACGACGCCAGCAGAAGCAGGGCACAAGAAGGCAGGTCAGCGCTAGGAGGCGCAGAGCACACGAAGAGGCAACGAGCGTAGGCAAGAGAAGGACCGGTCGAAGCGGCGCGAGAGCAAGGCCAGACACGTCTTCTCTGTACGAGCGAAGTAGCAAAACTGGCCGGTCTCGTGACCGGAGCTGGTAAGGCGGGAAACGGGAGACAACTCTCGGCCCCTCTAGGGGGGGTTCCCCGAGTGCCTCCCGGGTTGTGTGGGCACACAACGGGTAAGTAGGCTAAAATTGAGCTAGAAGTAGACATTTCCATAAAGTCATGTCATCGGTAATGTTTTTGAGGAAACAAATCATCTGAAACGGGACCTTCAACCTGATACAAAACAAGGCCGGATCACTTGGCTCCAGGGGAGGGGGGGAGGGGGGGGGACCAACATTTTCTTTGAGACCTTGAACCTGATACAAAAGGCCTCCACCACGTTAGATCTTGTTTCCGTGAGGGCCGAAAAATCAAACAGTGGGGGGTAGGGGGGGTGGGGGGGTGGGGTAGGCGTCGGACCTTGCTTGCTTCTCAGCGCCGAAAAATCAAACAGTGGGAAGGGGGGGTGAGGGGGGGGGG